>JAIUZE010070051.1:0-169272 GCA_022085475.1 Heliosperma pusillum
AAGAGAGCCGCCCTGTCCGTCAACTAAACCGATATCCACCTCCTTTCCCGTAGAAATACCAGATCTATAGCAGATGTCGAATAAGGTGTCACGGACGAGGTTATGCCGATGCTTAACACCCACAGTGCCAGTACAAGAAACAGCGTGGTCCCCGAAAATATCATCAGCAAAAACCCGAGAGCAAGCAGGACAAGGCCTAGATACCACGAATAAAGGAACACCCAGACGATATCCTAGCAGATAGGAACCGCACGCAACCCATCGGAGGAGTGGGCACCAAGCTGGGACTTCCACAATGCAAGCTGACGTGGTGTCAAAGAGTAAACAGATTCTGCAGTGGCAGCAATCCTCGCAAAATATATATCTGCCAATTTTTTCATAAGTTTAGGGGCAGCGATTTCACTAGGATCACGTAAAAAAGTAGAACCTGTAGTCTCCGAAAACACCTGCAAGGCATCATCAAAAGTAGGACCAGCATCCACAATACCAGAAGGCCGTAGTAACTTAGCTTGCAAAGCAGCAGACTGCAAACGGGATGCCAAAAAAGCATAGTACAAAACATCCCCTGCAGCATAAACACCTAGACCACCAAGATGAAAAGGGAAAGTGGCAAGGCGCCACTGCCAATCCCAAAACCTGGCCCAGACGCGGTGACAATGCGTTCCAAGCTAGAACGAAGTGCTGCATCAAAACGAAGATGAACAGACCCAAAGACTCTCGGCGAACATGTACGGATGGTAAAGTAGAGCTTAGAAATACCAGTACAAGCTCGAAGTAGAAGCAACTCACATTGCGGGTCCTCAATCCTAGCAACCAAATCCATAAGCTCGATGGTCTTAGTCACTCTCTTCGCTACAAGCTCACTGCCAACACTAGAGCAAGTACTGACAGGCCCACCTAAAACAGAGACACCACGCAAAGGCCGGGCAATAGAAGGAGGGAAAACACCAAGAAGGCGACTCCGGGGATCCTCAGTAGGCCAAAAAACCTCAGTCTTAGCGACATTAAGATGGAGACCAAACTGAGGGCCATCTGCCATAATCAAATCTAAAACCTTCCCCACCTCCAAAGTATCCCCTACAATGGTGCCATCATCTAAGTACCAAGCCTGCACACTCAAATCAAAAGAGTCTCGTATCTTGCACACCAAGGGATGCAAAACCAAAGCGAAAAGCAAGGGGCCCAAAGGATCACCCTGCTGGACTCCCTGACAAGACCATAGACAATGTTCCCCATAAAAAAGACGGGCAGGACGAGAGGAACAGAACTCCACCCAACGGGAAAGAATCGGGCAACGACGGCGAACTTCCATAAGCATGGTAACACGATCAACAAGGTTGAAAGCATTCTGAAAATCAACCAGCAACATAGAAATCCCCACATCCCCACCACGAGCCTCGATGAACCGATTCAAGGCATGCAAGATAGCCTCTCCTCCACCGGACACCCCAACCCCAAACTGAAGACCCGAAAAATAAGAACACAAAGAAGGACCAACCAAACAAGCACCTACCTTAGAAACAAGACGTCTCCAGACAGTGCCAACAGCAATAGGACGAACACCACCACCAGGTTTAACAAGCGGCGTGAGCGGAGCGCTAGCAATGTACTCACCAAGAGCTAGTGGGCATCTGCCCTCTAGAAAAAGATTGACCACCGTAGTAATAGAAGCGATCAGATCATCAGAGATAGCCACTGCAGCGCCACTTAAGCAGTCCATAAGGTGTTGGGCACGGAACCCATCCCTCCCACAAGAAGTACCTCGGGGGAAACTACGAATCATATCCAAAACCACAGCCGAAGAGGCAATAAGAGAGTGATGATCCACAGACAAAGGAGGCAAGGAAGGAGATGAGGCGACCGGATGCTTCTCTCGCAAAGCCCCAAGAGTGGCATCAGAGTAGGGGGCGACGCCAGAGGAAGAAAGCACCCTAACAGCAGCAGAATAGTGGCCATCACAAATCTTCCGCCGACATTGGCGGAGGTTAAGCTCACTCAAATCCAAATCCTCCTCAACCTGAAACGAAGGAGGAACCTCAGCCAAACACTCCTGCAAAAGCAGCAAGCCCCCTCCAGGCACCCCTCAAGCAAGAATAGCCCTGGTAATACTCTCCTCCTGACGCTGTCGCCTAACAGCAGTCCTACACTCAAGATTACTCCTAGGAGCGAAGGTCTTAAGCAGACAAAGAGGCAACACAAGCATACGAACCCAGCAGGAGAGGTCACCAGGAGAGTCAACCACATCATCCAAGCCCCCCTTTAAAACCCGAGCAAACCCAAGACGACACTTAGGAGGGATAGATTTCACCGTGCGAAGGCCCAAAGAAAATAAACGATCAAGGGAAGATAAAGACCACTGAACAAGCTCAACCCTATCATCAGATGAAAGACCCGAGGGAGACGGAGACGGAGCCGGAGGGCGCGGGATACCATGGATAATGAAGCTAACGATGCCATCCCCACAATCAGGGGACGCAACAATATCACCCCGACTATGCCGACACCTAGAGCGAAAGGTGTGGGTTTTAAAGCACTCCCCACACAACCAAAGGCCCATCCGCTTCAAAGTAATCTCGGCATTAGAGAAAACAGTCAGACTATCCGAAAGAGTTTGACGTGTAAGCCCCATAGCATCTTCATGACAATGACGGTCCTAAAAATGCTTCTGCCATGCGGCCTTAGTAAGGCCCTTACCACGACCATCCGGACACCCATGAATACTCGAAAAAGGACAACGAAAACGTACTAAAACAGGCATGAAGAGGGCGGAGGTCAAAATACACGTACAAGGACACACCCTCCACCCACAAACAAATGCCAAACACCACCAAGCCACGAACCAGCCTCCACTGGTCAGCCCACCACCCTACCGACCCAGGCCACCGACAACCAACAGTGTCAGAGCACGGGCAGACACCAGGTGCACCACTAGACAAGAATAACCCTAACCGGTAACGACGCGACGCAACGAAGAAAAGAAAAACCCTAACAGGAAGGCATGCACCAAACCAGGTGCCAAACAGCCCATCACCAGATGAGACGGCACACGGACCACCAGCCGACCTCCAACAGACACACACCCACGGAGAAAAGGTGACGCACAAAAGCCACGGTGGCAGCAACAATGGCGACGCAACAACCAGCGAAAAGAAAGCAAGGAGAAAGAAAACAAACCCCTACCTCCGGCGACACCGACACAACAAATACCACCACGTTGGGAGGCGGAGGACCACCAGAATGACGGCAACGCCGGCGGCCAAAAGCAAAGCAAATCCTGAAATAGCAAAACACTCTCCCTCCCTTCTCTCTCGCGGAAACAGGCCCCAACCACAACCCCAACCACACCACGGCCGGCGACTTGAGGTCTGGATGGCCGGTGTGAAGGGGCGGACGGTGTGGCGGCGCACCCAGGCAGCAACAGCCTGCCCTAAATCCCTCCCGCAGCCATCGCACTCCCTTTCCCTCTCAACGTCCCTTTTTCAAATTATTATTATTATTATTATTATTATTATTATTATTATTATATTATTATTATTATTATTATTATTATTATTATTATTATTATTATTATTCTATTATTATTATTATGATATTATTATTATTATTATTATTATTTTTTATTATTATATTATTCTTATTATTATTATTATTATTATTATTATTATTATTATTATTATTATTATTATTATTCTTATTATATTATTATTTATTCTTATTCATTTCAAACACCACCTTTAAAAAAAGAAATTGTCAAACACAACCTTTAAAAAGATACTGTTTGCCAAACACAACATTTTGGGCGGAGGACTCAACATTTTGATCATAGTTTGACGTCTTGCAATAGGGTGATTTTCAGTCGATGTTTGATATAGTAAATGAGATCGATTTAAAGTGTTTTTGAACTCGTAGGAAAGGTGGAAGTACATGCTTTCCAACCGTTGTCAACACGGTCGTCAAAGGTGGTCTTATGCGTGGTCAATTTGTGTGTAAAGTAAGGCGGGTCAAAGACGGTTTTTGTAAGTTTGGGTTTACAACGAGTGGTCGGGGGTTTTGCGTGGGTTTTTTAATGGGGTTATAGTGTTTTGTTTGGCCTGAAATTTGGTATGTAGGTTGAGGGGAATAGAAGGTAGGTCGTAGTTGTGTTTTTTCTAGTGGTTGTTCGTTGGAAGTAATGTTTCGAGAAGAGTGAAGTATAAGTAAAAACAAAACAACATAAAGTTAAAGTAGAATTTTTTCGTGGTTCACATCCCTTCATTCGAACCACTTCATGAAACGAACGACCGCAACAAAAAACATAACTATGACCTACCTTGTACTCCCCTTTACCTACATAACAAATTTCAGACCAAACAAAGCATCATAACCCCATTAAAAGACCCACGCAAAACCCTCGACCACCCGTTATAAACCCAAACTTACAAGAACCCTCTTTGACGTGGCTTACTTTACACACAAATTGACCACGCATAAGACCACCTTTGACCACCGTGTTGACAACGGTTGGAAAGTATGTACTCCCGTCTTTCCAACGAGTTCAAGAACACTTCATATCGACCTCATTAACTATCTCAAACATTGACTGTTTATCACCCTATTGCAAGACGTCAAACTATTATCAAAATGTTGAGTACTCTACCCAAAATGTTGTGTTTGGCAAACAATATCTTTTTAAAGGTTGTGTTTGACAATTTCTTTTTTTAAAGATGGTGTTTGGAAGAAAAAGTTTTTTAAAGGTTGTGTTTGACAAAAAACCCTTATTATTATATAGTTTTAGATGAGTTTATTTTAAAAGAGTGAAGTGAATTATTGAACTAAACTAAACCGAATGAAGTTGAACTAAATGAATTTGAAATGGAAGTAAACCGAAATTAAGACAGAATCATCAGACTTCCAGAGTTATATAACTTTGATCATAAATATATAAAAACTATGGATGGTTATTCATGTACTGAAATATCCCTATTCATTATTAAAAAAATCAAAAGATTATAAAATAAAATCATAATAAGGACAAATTTAATATGTAAATACAAATAATCCACGGTTAGATCATGAATAAAAAAGTGGACTCTCATTATAAAAGGAATAAGGTATAAAAATATTCGTGTATGGTTTATTAATATTTGTTCATATTAATATTAAAAATTAATGTTCTTAAAAGCATACTCGTGCAATTTTGTACGAGTTTAAAACTAGTGAGATCTTATTCCTTAACGTATTTTACAAGGCCATTTTTCAATTTCATAAAATTAATTTTCCTTTTATGCACTTTCTTTTTCTCTTGATATTTACGGAGTATGTTTAACATAGACATATAAAAATAACTAAAATGCAGAGTATGTTACAATTACAATGATAATAATTAATGATCACGAAATAAACTTGTGCTAATTAGACGATTTTCAAATTATATTCTGGCATTTTCCTGGCTATTTCCTTCTAACCGTCTTACTATTTGTTTACCTATTTTATTTTTCTTGGATCAAGGTCAAATATTTCAGCTGAAACAATGATCTCCACATTTATTGTAAATCCAATAATACGAGTAATAATTATAGCCCAGAAACTCTACCAAACGGATTGAGATTTGAGATTGCGCGAGGCATTAAACAAACATATAAATAAGAAGGGCCGTTGAATAAGCTTTCAGTCTGACCAGATTGTTTAGCAACTCAATGTGTATATTTAATATTGGCAGTTGGTGAGACGGTCTTATTCCGTGTTATTTTGCAAAGTATAACCACTTTTTAGTTAATAATTACCATTTTTTAGTAAATAGTGACCAGCTTAAAAAAAAAATTAATCATAAAAAATAGCCACTATTTATCAAAAAATAGTTACTATTAATTAGTCTCACTATACGAACCGTCTGCATTTGCGTAACATTGGACGTTAAATAAGCGTCATGAATGAGATCATGTAGGTGAAGTGGTGAATACGTGATTGGAAAAATGATGAACTTTAGTCAAGATAGTGATTAGCGAGGGGCTTGAAAATAACATGAACTTGTAATCTAGTGTTTGATTCTATTATATATTAGAAATGTTTCAAACCTTCTATCGAATTGGAAGTTGTTGTCTTCATGCAGACCACTACTTGTACTATCAGTCCAAGTAATTTTGAAGTAGACAAATCTCTTCCAAGCAACTTTATTGTTGCAAGAATGCAAGCTAACCAATTTAAGGTTTTTATTCTATTAATGCAGAAACATTTAACCAACCCATATTACACCATGCCATTATATCATTTTTTATTTTTTATTTTTTATTTTTTTTCATTTTCCTCTGATTTGTGTATCAGTTTGGTTTATAAAATTAAAATAATTTCTCAGAAATTTAACACATGTAATTTTCTAACAATCCTAAAAAAAAAATTAAAATTTTACATTGATACTCCGTAATAAATTACATTGATATACCAAATTATAAATTAAAACTTTACATTAATAATAAATATTTTCAAAAACGAAAAATAATTATTAACATTAACATAAATCTCAAAGATGCACCTTTTTACATCAAGAAAAACGAGAACTCAAAAAGAAAGGATTTTTACATCAAGAAAAGTAAAAAAATTAGTAGTATATAATGCAAGTAAAACTGAATCATTAAATGCATAATTGAAATCTTAAAAATAAGAAATGAAAAATTTGTGTAGCGATAGTAATTAAAATTAATGAAAAAAACTTTATAATATCATCAAACCTTAGAAACTGGATAAAGTGCTTAAACTTTAAATGATAACCAAAGAAAGTTGTTTCATTAAGAGTGAATAGAATAATAAAACTTGATTTGAAAGTTTGATGGACTGGGTGAGGTAGAGAAATAGTTTGTAGGTGAAAGAGAAAGGGGGGCGGCGGCTACACACAACTACACAAGGGGTTGAGTCGTTGAGAGCTTGAAATAATTGGATCTAGGGTAAAGTTAATGTTTTACTCTGATATATGTGCACCGTCTAAATTTTACTCCGATATATCTACGGTAAATCTTACTTAAGATGGGTACTATTCGTCTTAAACTTAAGATTAATTAAATATTACCAAAAAATTGGTATTTCTTAGGCAAACAATTGGGATGATTTGATATATATATTCGATTCGTCTTAAGTTGAAGACGGGTAGTGCGTCTTAAATTAGAACTTCTGAAATTATGATCTACTTAGGGGGTGTTTGGTTGGCCATCTTGGAATGGATTGGAATGGATTGGCTCCATTCCAATGTTTGGTTGGTGTATTTTGGAATGGAGTTAGAACCCCTTAGGTATCTAACTCCATTCCAACCCCTTGGAATCTCATACCCATCTTCCCACCTTGGTATCAAACTCTAATCCACATTTTTATAATTTTAAGATAACCAAACAACTTTACATGGGAATGGATTTTCAATCCCATACCTCTATGGATTCATATTCCATTTCATTCCATTCCAAGCTCTTGAACCAAACGACCTATTACTACAACAACAACGTACAATAAATATTTATAATAATTTTACCAAACAAACTCTATTGATCATAGTGTTAAGTACTTGTCAATTAATACTAGGGTTTATAAGAATTTTGAAAACGATAGATACCTAATACAGGAGAATTACGATCATTGCTATATTCTTCAATTTGCTCATCAATTGGTGTAGAGTCCGTCATATCCAAGTCGTTCATCACCTCTAATTGCATGATATCTGTTGAAATTTCTGCCATCGATCATTATAATAATAATTGTATCAACCCGAAAAGTACCCTATTTTTCTAGTGAAAATATTTTACGAATACTTTTCAGCCTGTTTAAGTTTTAAAGTGGAATTTATTGTTTCCAGTTGAATTTTGAAATTCCGAGTTCGTATTTGGAATTTTTGAGAGATTCCATGAGAATCCCGTTTTTAAGTCAACTTTGACTTTCGTTGACTTTTTCCGACTCGCCTTGTAATTTGAAGACCGAAATTTTATTTAAAAAAATAATATTTTTAATTTATTTTTATTAAGATTTATTGGGATTTATGAAAATTTAATATAATTATTTTGAATTTATTTGGAATTAAAGAATAACTTTTACGGTTTTAACCCGAACGTCATTTAACTATTCCCGAGTCATCTAAAATCCCGAAACAAACCCGAAACCCGACTTTGGCATGAGTCACACGCCCATGTCACCTTTTCCACTCACTTTAGGATATTTTCATTCTTTTTATTAAACTAATAATAATATCTTAGATATTTATAACTTTATCGATCCGTCAACGAAAATTACGCAAATCGTTTACAAAACAGACCCGATTCTTCTAAATCACACGGCTCCCTGTCCTCTAATAGGGCTAGATATTTTCCTTTCTTTTTCATTACAATAACATAATATCTAGATATTTGATTTAATTAACTTAATATCTAATTAATTACCGTAATATAATTATTAAACCCGAGTCAATTCCGTAACAACAATTTCAAAACCCGACTCATTATTTCTTCTATATGTACACGGCTCACACTCCATCATTACTCACTAACAACTTTTCATTTTACAATAAATCAAATTAAGATCTAATTAACACTTTCTTTATTCGTTCTTCGTCGTTCTTCGTTCTTCGTCGTTCTTGAGCAAAATCATCATAAAACCTTCATTTCTTATTCAAATCCGTCCTAACTTATATTTCTAGAATCTCCTCTTCGCTCTCCATCTTCAAGTACGGTTTATTTTCAATTCCGACAAAATCGTTTTCAACACTTTAATTATGGAAAATCAAGTTTTAATTCTAACAAATATTTTTCTTGTCATTTCTTATAGGGGAAGATTTTGAAGACGAGTTTGGTGACTCGTATATTTTAGGAGAAGATTAGAAGACGGGTTTCTTATTTTCTTAGTTCTTATTTTTTTTGGTGCTAATTGATTTTGCTAGCTAAGGTAACAATTCCGATTTACTCGACGAAATAATGTCACATACCTTATGTTTTTGGTTCATGTTATTGTTACTTATGATTTTTAAGTAGTAATATGATAAGTAGTTATTTTCATTATGTTGTATGAATAATTAGCATGATTAGTGTTCTTGCCATATTTTGATGATTGGTTCATAATCATGATTTTGGTATGAATGATGGTTGAATTGGATGTTTAAAAATGGATGTTGTTAATAAAAATCATGTTAGAAATAATTAGGAATGGTGGTTGGTTTGGCCGTGTAGGGTGGCCGTTGGTGGGGCTGGAAAACCGACCCAAACCGGCCGGTTCAGGCCTGGTCCAGCCGGTTCAGGCCGGTCCAGCCAGGTCTGGGTTGGTCCGGGGTTTGGTCCTTGGGAGTTGTGTCGATACTTGTTTGTTTTGTTGTTGTTTTGACGGGTTTTAAATATGTTCAGCATGCGGGAAATATTAGGAAACAGTTTTTAGTAAAGTCGATCAAAACAGTCCAAAACAGCCCAAAACAGCCCGTGGGCCCAGTCCAGGCCCGTGTTAGGTCCGGCCCAAATCAGCCCATGAGTTTCCTTGGATTTGTGACGGTTTTTGAGTTATTGGTATTTTATCGTGTTTTGTAATATTTAACAAGTGGGAAATTTTAATAAGTAAATTATTTAATTAAACGGTTTTTCATAATGTTAATATTTCTCACATGTTAGAAATTATAATACGAGATTATAGTTTAATTTGATATCCTTTAAGTCAAGCGGGTTTTCGTATGATTTTAATAATTCACATGTTAGAAGTTTGAATAAATTAGCATGAAATGAATATGATGATTTTATGTTCAAGTCTAATTGGTAAAGACTTCTTTTTCTACTAGCGGTTTGACCAAGACGTTTGGTCAAACTAAGATCTAGTCAGCCCCGTTTTGACCGATGACCCGTCGCGGACTCGGGTCTGGGATTTGTCTTCAAGTAAGGTTTTATTTAATGAATGAATGAGCCTTAGTAGATATGAGGCGATATGATATTTGAATATGATTTATATGCAATTAGTCACATGATAGGAAGGTTTTCCCGTGACTGTTTAATTGTATGATGTATGTCGTGTTGACTAAGTACCCATAGAGAATTATGATTATATGGCGTCTTGACCATTCTAATTCTAAATGAGTATCTTGGACCATGACATCGATAGGCCTTACTATCTTTAACGAGCATACGGAGTTTACAGCTTGATAGCTTTTGTGTCACTGACTTGGGCCTTTTGATACCAAGCCGGGGGCATGGCGGCCTAATTGCTTCCACTTTGGGAATGGAGCCAGCTTAAGTACTAGCCAACTCTGCTTAGGGGGTCGCCTAGTAGAGATTCTCATGTACTGTTGGTAATGAGACAGGGAATGGGTTCGCTGTTGTCGCTAGGTCTGATCAGTCTAGGACTAGGATGTTTTCCTACCTTGTGGTATAGACTCGAGTTACAGAAGTCGACTATCGGCCGTGCTAAGAACTTATGCCTGTTTCTAGACGGATTGGTCTTTCATGTTTGTATGATTTTATGAATCTTAGAAGGTGAGATGCAAGCCGGCTAAGGTTGATAGAGTTTGGATTAACGGTTGTTAACTGATTCACATGATATTATGTTGGATTAGGGTTTGAGTGTATCACGTCCATGTTTCTGAGAGGAACCTCTGAGCTAGCATACCAGCTTCCCTACCTCGTGTTTATAGTTTATTATCGGATTCACATGATAGCTTTAATTTATCGCTAGGTTATATGTTAGTTAATGTTTCATAAACATGAAAGATATCATATGTTAAGTTTTGTATTTTCCATATACATTGCTTTTATGTTATTCATGTTTTATTAAACTAGACATTTCGTGGCTGGGAGAACTCGGAGTTACTCCCCACTGACTGTGGCTTCCGTGTTTATATTTAATGCGGTTGGCAGGTTTGTGATGCATACTTGGGTACATTGAAGAGCTAGCGAGCGAAGTATTTACCTTGGACCTATATTCGGTTCTTAGGATTGTATATTATTATACACTCTTTTATTTCTGTATTTATACGGGAGGAGATATGGTTCCCGTTTGCAGATACTTTTTATTATAATATTATTTCTTTTTTTTGTTATGAACATTTTTATTTAAGACACCTTCTTATGATGAATATATTTAATAGTAGGTTCCGGTTTTAAAATGTACCGATTTTCACTAAAGTGAACCTATTAGAAACGTATTCTCATCTTTTATTTATTTAAATTATTTTTTTCTTTCCAAGTTTGAGGGTGTCACACTCTCTCTCTCTCTCTCTCTCTCTCTCTATATATATATATATATATTACTATGGTAGTAATATTATTAGGATTAGATTTTTAATTTAAGGTCACTAATAATATTATCTAGTAAAAATATTATTGGTATTAAGGGATTGTCTTGGGTGCAATCAAGTGGAGTGTTTCTACATTAGAAACTTGGAGTTCATCCTCATTATATAAGCTCAAGAACAAGGTTTGGAAGGTGTCCAAATCTTGTGCCCATATTATCTAAGATCAATGTAAGAAAAATTTTCTTCTTATCTTTATTTTAGTTATGCATGCATAAGTTTCTCAGAGTTTAAGAGTAAACTATTAATGATTTGATATTAGAAATGTCTAATATCAAGTTTAAGAAACTTACACGATGGAGTTTGATTATGAAACAAAATGGAATATTATGATGTAGAAATGAAGGGTATAATGACATTTATGTCTATAAATGAGTAAATCATGTAAATCTATATCTATACTCTTTAAAAAACCCAAAGTTCCCTTACTGTTCCTGTAACAGTGTTTCATGTGCATAGTCACGTGTATTTCTAAGTACTATAGTCCATAGTCTGTAGCCAGCTCTCACTAGACCTGGCAAATGGGTCAAACGGGTCGGGTTTGGGTCGGGTCATCTCGGGTTTGCTCAATCTTTCGGGTCGGGTCGGGTCGCTTTCGGGTTTGGGTCAGTTTCGGGTTTGGGTCACTTCGGGTTTGGGCCATTTCGGGTATGAGTCATTTTGGGTCGGGACATTTTAGATTCATATCCGATTTATTTAGGCCATTTTCAGGTCATAATGATCAAGTTAGTTTTCAAGTCAATCTCGCGTCAAGCCAAACTCCCACGAGCCGACTTGGACCAAGCCAAGCTTGAGCTGCACGTGGGTCGTCTTGTCTCATTATCACCCATAATCACAATAAATTGGGTCATTTAGGATCATTTCAAATTGGGTCGTCTATAGGTCGGTGGTTTCGGGTCGGGTTATTTTGGGTCGGGTCTCTTTCGGGTCAGTCAAGGTTCGGGTCGGGTCTGGGTCGGGTCGGGTCAATTCGGGTTTCGGGCCATCCTCGGGTCAGGTAATTCCGGTTCGCTTTCGGGTCTTGGGTCAGCCTTATCGGGTCGGGTTATTCGGATCGGGTTAGTTTTGCCGGGTCTAGCTCTCATCTATTCATTTTCCCAATTTCCTTCTCTTGTGATTTCCCCTTCTCCAATTTCCTACTACTACTACTCCAGTATTCCTCTATTTCAATCAATTCCTTCTATTGCTCGATTTCAATCCTATTTATTCATCTTAATCCCTCAATTTATTTATTTAATTTTCATCTTCAACAGCAACACTACCATTTCCCCCTCTTTCATCCTCACAGTTTAGTTCCTTATTATTTCATGTTTGGTTTCTTCTTTGAGAGGCGTTAACTTATCCAGTATTGAATGATGTCTAATTGCATGTTGTGGGTTATTTATCACGTCGATAGTTTTTATTTTATTTTAGTGAGGCGTTAATTTTTAGTAATTCACGATGTTCAATTGCATGTTTTTTAATCACCGTGTATAGCTATGGATCCATTGTACTAAATGGAGCATCTAAATTGCATGTTTATGGTCTGATTATGACTGATTTGCCCCTTTTTTTTTTAATTGGTTTGTGCTCTTTTTACTTTTTGTGCATTTTCAACTTCTTGATTCATGAAACTGCCATGAACAGTTAAGTTTGAGTCGGTTAATCAGTAATTGATGAGGATGATGAGAGTTGAGGCTTCATGTTCACTATCTTAGGTGGGTGGGTGCATATGCGATTTTGTCCCCAATTTCAGATTATTCTCCATTCATAATTATTGTATCTGATAATAGCATTTTGATACTTGTTCTCTGAATTTGAAATACTTCATTTCCTTTATAACAATTATTAAATCCTTTAGCTTCTTGTTTGTTCTCAATGTACTTCATTTATCATCTTCTGTGAGCTTAAATTATCATTTTTCTGGTTCCCTTCCTCTTTCCTAACCTACCATGTATTCTGTATGCTTTCCTCTATCACAGATGCAGTCCTATGGCGTTACCGATATTCAGAACCCCAGGTTTGTTTGTTGTAAAATAAGCTTTTTTATTGAGTGATTTGAGATTAGTTTTGTTATTAGGTGTTATAAACCATTTACTTATTGTTGTATCTGAAAGTTAATCCCTCCAACATAATCAGTAAACCTATAATATATCGGCTTTATTGATTAACTTGATTAATAATGTTATTTTATATTTAGTTGATGCTTCTATATTTTGTGTTTACATTTTGCATGTGGTTTTTCCAAGTTGTTGAAGATTGATCGCTGTTAAATCAGTCATATGGTGATTTTGCAGAGCCTCCCAAAGAACTTGCACTCGAAACCGCTGGAGAATTATGTAACTAAGAGCAATATGAATAAAAAATTGAAACTATTTTCTGTTTTGGCGAACCCTGCACTCTCTAAGGTTTCTTATCTTCTACTTTACGCTGAATCCTTATATTGTCTCGGATTTGGGTTTGACAATTGGACACTTTATTTTACGCCAACAATTGTGAAAGTTTTTCATCAAATAGCCGAGTCTGATACACTTACATGTCGAATACTTCTATGATACACATACATGTCGAATACTTCTAATAAGTCTGAGATGATGTTTTAGTTTGATATTTGCTGTGTCTTAGCCTTTTTCCCCACCTTGTGTTACTGGAAGTAGTTGCAATTGCTAAAATTCTACCAATTGACGACCTTGTTAGTTTCAGTCGTGTTCTTAGTTTGAAAAGGCGCACGTTGGATAAACCGCTATTTAAAACACCTTGGTGCACTTTAGGTGCACATTTTAGATCAAGCTCATTAGTACGTCTCTGTCTTTAAATATGCCTTTTCTTTTCCCTATTAGTCCTAAATTTTACTTCAATGTTAGTCAACTTGAAAACTCCTAAAAAAGGTATTGTTGCCCAAAATATAATTTGGGAAATAAAATTAAGTTTCAACGCCTCTTCAAACTAAGGTCGTGTTAGTTTTTGATGGTGTAGGAAATTGCCTGGTACATGGGTTTGGAGTTGGGAAAGGTGAAGATAAAGCGGTTTGCAGATGGTGAAATTTACGTGCAGTTGGAGGAGAGTGTTAGAGGATGCGATGTCTTCATCATTCAACCAACCGGCCCTCCTGTGAACGAGAACCTTATGGAGCTACAAATTATGATAGATGCATGTCTTAGAGCGTCAGCCAAAACTATTACTGCAGTGATCCCGTACTTTGGATATGCCAGAGCTGATAGGAAGGTAAGTAATATAACGTGGTGGACCTTCTTCTATATATACTTGGTACACCTGATGTATCATTAGTAGTAGGATGTTACTCTGACTTAGGTACGAGTTTCAGACACGGGTACATATCCAAGCGCGGATTCGGCATGGCTAAATCTTTAAGACACGGGGACCCTGTCCTAAAATGAGGATACTGGTGCGGGGATACGGCTACAATGCAAAAATACACTTCTAAGTTTGAAAACATTCCAAAAAAAAATTACTAAAATGGAAAGAAGTTTGACAAATAAGACCTAAAATCTTTAGATATATTACTAAATGCCTTATAAGAGTCTCTTCCTCTATTGTGGTGGGAGCGTCATTAAGTCAGCTCTCCTGGGAGAAGTGTCGGACTGATAAGTGTCGGGTACGGAATCCATACCCATATCCATGTCGTGTCGTGTCGTGTCGACACGGATACAGACCGAAAATTGAAGAGTAGAAGTAACATACAATATCAATTCATGATTTAACCATGGTAGAGCTGATAGGAAGGTAATTAATAAAGGGTGCTGGTATATCATCTATAAATACTTGGTACACCCGATGTATCACCTCATTATCTAGGGAATGGCAAAATGTTTGTCCTATCTATACAAATGGGTCATCATTTGACCCGTCTTACGTCTGAAATGAGAATTTGTGCTTAAGCAAATGCAACTGAGCACACATTTCCTAGAAGATGCATTGTGTTTCTGCTCTTTTTCAGTGGAGTTATGTACAAGTAGTTTATTCTTTGTATCGTAAATTTCTAACACGTCTTTATACTTTTTTTGATATTAGTTGCTCGGGTGCTTTCAAATTTGAAGGCTTTGAAGAAAAATGGGGTATCAAGGAAAGATTATGTTGATCAGCTTAAGTTGGACCTGTCCTCGTATTATGGCTACAACGAATTCCTTATTGAGCTGTTGGTGGAGGTGTGATGATATGGTTATGTTTTGAATGATGGTGATATCTCCCTTTTTCTTCATACCAGTTATCATGAACTTGTTATTTTACTATCGTAGATGTTCAAGGCTGCTGAACTACTGCAACTCATTGAAGCATTTGAGAAGCCACGTCCTGTTTGTATCAGGACTAACACTAAAAAAAAGTGTGTTGGTACTTGGTTTTCTTAGATTGAGAGTTAGGGGTAGAGGGATAAGGATAGACATACAATGTGTTTGTGGAGTAGATGAACACACTAGAACACATACAAAAGAATAACCCTAAACTGTTATGGTAAGAGAAACATTTAAGCAAAGTATCCCAAACACATGTAGGCATTTAATCCCAAAAAAGCTCACACACATCCAGAAGCATAAACCCGAAGCCTAAAATTAACTCTATCCAGACCACGACTACTCCAGAACTCGGAAAATTTATTATAAATCCACACACATCATGGATTCCTGGGTAAGATAATGCTTTTCCCGAGTGATTGAATGTGGTTGTCGTACATAAATAATGAGTACGCACCTGTTCAAATTTAACACCACATCGCCCACTTCCTTGTTTCTCTGAAATATTAACCTTGATCGTAAAAAGTAATGTTTATACCAAATGAACTATTTCTCAAAAGTAAGGTGGACAATGAAGATTCTTTGTCATTAGGTGATTTTGGATATAGATTAATTTAGTCTTGTCGTTTCAAGTTTTAGTGGAACTATTGAAATCCCATTAGAAAACGCTGATACTTGTCGTAGGTAGCTCCCTATTTTCAAGAACATTGTTTTCTTAAATGCTGTCTATACCCTCAAATGCTCAAGTCATGTAATTGACCGAATCATTTTTATGTTTTCCGATATTGTACATTTGCTCTATTAATCGACAAGAAGTTCCAACAACAATATAACGAATACCTCAGGGTCTCTGATGCTTATCTGGAAACGGGTAACGGTTAGAATCTCTCCATAGGAAATGGAAATAGTAGTAAATTCCTGGAAAAATGTGTTCTAGCTGCCGGCTTTAATATAGGCAGAGTATGGTTAAACTATCCTTGTTCAGTGTTCTGTTGATGTGCATTTTCTTATTTGCCTTGCGTATACATTGATTTATGTCCCAGGAGTGACAGCAAAACTTTTCACTTGCAAACCTATTGATCCTACACTGACCCCATGAGTGCTTGGTCGTATATTTGATTGTTCAGAGGTTTTCACAAATCCTCATGTTCGCTTGAAGATAACACTTCCAGGTATAGAAAGATGCAGGTAATTTGGTGCTTTTAGTATCAACTTTATCTTTGTTTACATATTCAACATACCTTTATATATGTTGTTTCTCTCTTTAAATCTTTGTACATTTTGTTCGTAAGTTTACATAGATTGATATTCAGCTCACTTTGAACACTGACAATATTTATGTTGACGTCTCATCAGTTCTCTTTGAAGACTCGAAAGTCTAACCCCTTGAACAACAGCCCGGGAAACCTACCTGAAGAAAGACAGATGTATCTACCAAATGCATCAAAATACCCTCCAAAAACCAAGAAGTCTATCTCTTTCTATTTCTAGATATGGAAAGTTAAAAAATCATCATATAATAATCCAGAAATTGCAATACAAAAGAAAAAGGGAGGTTTGTGATGATTTTTCAATCTTTTCTACTAGGTAATCTAGTATCCTTATGCATGAAGATAATCAATTCGGTCGTTGTGGTCGGACTTTATTATGGATTTCTGACCACATTCTCCATAGGGCCCTCTTATCTCTTCCTTCTCCGAGCTCAGGTTATGGAAGAAGGAGAAGAAGGAACCGAGAAGAAGGTATCAGCAACAACTGGTTTTATTATGGGACAGCTCATGATGTTCATATCGATCTATTATACGCCTCTGCATCTAGCATTGGGTAGACCTCATACAATAACTGTACTAGCTCTACCCTACCTTTTGTTTCATTTCTTCTGGAACAATCACAAACGCTTTTTTGATTATGGATCTACTAGCAGAAATTCAATGCGTAATCTCAGCATTCAATGTGTATTCCTGAATAATCTCATTTTTAAATTATTCAACCATTTTATTTTACCAAGTTCAATGTTAGCCAGATTAGTAAACATTTATATGTTTCGATGCAACAACAAGATGTTATTTGTAACAAGTAGTTTTGTTGGTTGGTTAATTGGTCACATTTTATTCATGAAATGGGTTGGGTTGGTATTAGTTTGGATACAGCAAAATCATTCTATTAGATCTAATGTACTTATTCGATCTAATAAGTATCTGGTGTCAGAATTAAAAAATTCTATGGCTCGAATCTTTAGTATTCTCTTATTTATTACCTGTGTCTACTATTTAGGCCGAATGTCGTCACCCATTTTTACTAAGAAACTGAAAGAAACCTCATAAACGAAAGAAAGTGAGGACGAAACAGATGTAGAAATAGAAAAAAAGTCCGAAACGAAGGAGACTAAACAGGAAGAAGAGGGATTCACCGAAGAAGATCCTTCTCCTTCCCTTTTTTCGGAAGAAAAGGAGGATCCGGACAAAATTGATGAAAGGGAAAAGATCCGAGTGAATGGAAAGGACAAAACAAAGAATGAATTCCACTTGCACTTAAAAGAAGCATACTATAAAAAAAGCTCAACTTCTTATTCTGGCAATCAAGATATTTCGAAGTTAGAAATATTTAAAGAAGAAAATAAAAACCTATTCTGGTTTGAAAAATCCCTTCTTTCTCTTCTTTTCGACTATAAACGTTGGAATCGTCCAACGCGATATATAAAAAACAATCGATTTGAAAATGCGGTAAGAAATGAAATGTCACAATATTTTTTTTATACGTGTCAAAACGATGGAAAACGAAGAGTTTCTTTTACATATCCACCCAGTTTATCAATTTTCTGGGAAATGATACAAAGAAAGATTTCTTTGTCTACAACAGAAAATTTTTTATACGATGGTTAAAAGATCTATGCCACACCTACCATATCGATTACCCTTCAGAGACCAGTTGTCTTGAACCTTAGCCTGACTCTCTTGATCACTATTATTAAGTTTATATTTGAGGCATTTATATGGTCGCAAAGCTATGTCATTAACTCTATTCATTTGAAGGAGTTGTTGTATTGATGTTGTTGGATTATTCAATTGTCGTATTGTATATGAAACGAGTTGGACAGTTTAATGACTTGGGGGTAAGTTTTATGTGAGAAGAGAGATTACCGGTGAATGGGTTAGTTAGTGTTCAAATTGTCTTTCGTGTTGTTACCTTGTTCGCTAGGTCTGTTTGCCAAAAAAATACTATTGTTTACGCCTTAATGGCCCTGTCATTTCATCTTCTACTTTACGATTGCCGTTCTCTAATTATACGCATTAGATAGTGTGTTTCCAATCATTTTCGCCAGTTGTGTTATAACCACTATGCTCGGTTCACCATTTCTAAATATATTATGGAGCATGCCCCTTTATGTTGCTCTACCTCTTAGTTCTTACTGACTTCCCCTTAACATTTTGCCAGATTGAGGTCTCACTCAATTATCAGCATTTACTTCTATATGCATTTTACCAAATTGGGTCACCGGGCGCTGTGAAACAACTAGTGTGTTTGAAAAAGCATAACCCATAAATTACTAATATATTTACAGTACAATATCGAAGAAAAATAAAACCATTTACAATACGGTACAAATTTTCTTCCTCTATATAGATTTGTATTGTTCAATTAACCTTGAAGCGTGAAGCTTTGACTCAGGCACGACTGTGCAGCCTAGACTATGTAGATATCCAATCTGAAAAATAGAGAGCGTATAGTCAGTCAGTTACCAACAATATTAAGAGTGAATATAAGATTCTAACATGAAAACGCAACTCCAAATACTAACTGTAAGATTTAGCTCTAATTATTATACCCGACATTTTTTTTAGTATCATACCTTAAGTACTCGTGTTAAAAATTACAATACTCGGAACAACTCAACGAAATTTCAGAAACCTAAAAAGCCTAAGTTAGAACCCAACACAATTTAATCCCTCTAGCCAGGTAAAAGAACGTTGTTAGTTCTAAATGTGTATGCGGACCGCCACTGCGATACAGTCACGCCTTGTAAACGAAAAATCTCAGATAAACAAGAGTTAATACCTGTTTTGAAGTTGGGATGGACGAACCCATGGCATTTTCCATACGCAGCTTTTGAAAATGCTCCTGCACAAGCACAAAAAATGTTTGAAGCTTAGGGATCACAAGTAGAGCAATAAGTAACAACAAGCTGAACAAAGAACAATAAAAAATCATAAAATTACTTTGAAAACATACTCGTACAGAAAATTCCTTAAAAATTTGCCTAAAATTAAATCATCGATATTTTTACAGAATACCGAATGAATGACTCAAACAGTGAGTTTTAAGCTAATCTCCCTCGCGATAAACCACCAAAAAATAACGTGAATAACAAATAAGTTCTTTAGTTGAATTCCCTATGGAACTGCCTACTAGAAATGCTTTTACAGTCATGAGTAGCTTGAAGGCCTGACGCATGCTAGTGCCTTCAGCTCGATCTCACAACCATGAGCACTCAACCTTCCTAAGCTTTGATTCTATATTTCTATCTATAACTTTCACTCTTGTATCTGTAACTAGTATTGCAACTCACGAGCTTCTGCCTACACAAGCTTAAGAGAACTTCCTTCAGAGTGACATTTGACCAAGTGTATCAACAAGTGAACATTCTACGACAAAAAAGATCTCTCTCTAGTAGGCGGCTAAACCATGCAGTGACAGTAGAACTGATCTCTAAGTATCATTGGACACAAAAGTGATACTGTAATTGCCTCATTGGATAATCTACCAACTGAACTGTTCCATAAAACAGTAGATAGAAGCAGAACTTTACGTTGAGAAACCAACTTTTAAATCCCCTATATACTGAGAGAACAAGAGCTCTCAAAAATATCCCTTCCAAATGCAGTTTATCAAATAAGGAAACTAACTACTATTAAATGCATCCACTTAAATAAGGAAACTAATAATGATAATTTGTTTCATCAAACTATATTTTTCATTAATATTAATTTTTTCATCAGTTATATTATTTTCACTAAACTCTAAATTATAAACTTCTAATTAAAATATAATAAAATTGATAAACTTTTAATATCTAAATCTTTTATTGATGCTATTATTAGAAAATGATTTGACTCATACTCGTTATAAAACAAAACTATTAAGTACTATTATTACTGTCGTTACAAAAAATTGAGAAAATTTATAAACTAAAATCATTGCCTCATTTGCTTTGTCGTATAAAATATAATTTCATTAGAATACATTCACCGCATACTTAATTCTACATTGATGAAAATGCAAATAATTAATGAGGTACCAATTAATATAAGTAATACACCAAAAATAAAAAAAACTCTATATACTGTGCATACATTGCACGGGGTCTAAACTAGTTCAATATTAGCTTCTCGTCAAATAAATTGGTTTTCCATCCTCTAGAATCAGTAATGAGTGAAAAGGTTACAACTTACAAGCATTGGAGAAAGTGAGAATATACAGCGATTGTGGGAGACTTCTATAAATGTTTAGAAGATTAGATAGTAATATAAGAGTAACGTGTTTTTTAAGAGAATGCGAGCTTGCCAAGACATGGAATGTTAAACTATGTATGTGTGTGTGTGTGTGCCTTCTAGATTCAGATTCTCCCTTCATCGGGCACAAACAGTCAAACACACAAGGTGACTACAATGTGTTCCTTTCATTGTTACTAATGACCTTGTCATTAGTAACTGTTACCCAGCGTTCAAACTCCAAAACAAGGTTATCTAAGTCCGTGATAAAAATAGAAACTCGTATATAATACCATGGGATTACCAGATCAGGTGCCACTAGAAAAGGCACAAGTTTGGTCTTGAATCACCTAATACTCATGTCCTCCCACAAAGTGATTTTTTTTAGCAAGAGCTATAAGCTACAGTTCTGATTAGGATAGAAGTCGTCTTCTTTGCGCTACTTTGGTAAATGTTAAGAGCCTTTCATACAAGAGTATTAATCGTATCATCTATGCCTTTTATATTCCTGCTTTAGCTTTTACTCTGACAATTGCTAATCTCATATCACATACTCCGTATTACAGTTCCTTTAACAGCAACTCTTTACCTCAAAAGATTGCATCAACGTGTTTCAAAAATGTTGAATCTATATCTCTAGACATGAACTATCCACCAACTAATTTTAGTCAGAGAAAGCAGTACAGGTGTATTAACGTAATGGCAGGAGTGTCGCGCAGATATTGACATACCTGCTTTTCCCTCATCATATGCACCCGTTTATCAGCGGGTATCTGCTCCCACTTTATGACCTGGTCTCATGCAATTCAAAAATATATTATCATAATGAAGAACACCGGATAAAGACCGATAATTGGAAATGCTTAAATCATACAGAAAATAATAGGGGGGGGGGGGGGGGGGGCTCCCCAATTCCAACATCGGGTCTTACATATTCAGCAAACCACAATGCTTCATCACACTTTAAGGAGGACTTCAGTGCACTAAAAATACCCTGTGGAGGTAACACAGTTAATATCACGTGGCCAGTAAAATAACAAAGTATTTAATACTATCTATACAGTAAATCATTTCATAAATTGTACACAGTAAAATTGGGCAGAGGCTGCCAAATGAACTTAAGCAGAGGTTCCATGTTTCTACAAGCAACACAAAATAAAACTGGGATATAAATCAAACATTGAATGTACCTTGCTGTTTCCATTCTTGGTTCTTAGGCGTTCATCGATTACAAATGAAATCTGCAAGCATTCAAAATTCTGATGCATCAGCAACCAACAACATTACCTGGTTCAGGTTTTCTTAATACTATTGTTTGCTTGGGTGAATGCCGAAGCCTCACTCCTTCTCAAGCCGTACCTATTTTTCCTTTGAGACATGGAATGCCACTTTTACCTGATTGCCATTCTTCATCCACTCACTTACCTTATTCTAATATCAATATTCAATATAAACAAACGAAAATTTGTATGGAACTCTGTTTTCTATTTATCTGTTCCCAATGATTCTTCTCCCTCCAATTCACGGGAAAGCTACCATTTGCTTTTGGCACAATTATTAAGACAAGTGGGCCAAATGTCTCTAGTTTACCAAAATGCCCTCACAATTATTAAGACAAGTGTATGGTATGTGTACAAGCGGGGTAATAGAATATGGGTATTTGGGTCTTTCGAAGGGATTTTTTTTCCAATTATGGAAATGGTAGCTTTCTAGTGAATAAGCCGAAAAAAGGAAAACGGTAGCTTTCCAGTGAATGGGAGTGAGTATTGCTTATAGGTAGAAGCAAAGTGGTGAGAATTTATATAAAACCAAGAAAACAAAACATATACTCCGTATTAATCAAACATATCCAATGTTCCAGAAATCATGTTCTATGCGGCGCATTGGTTGGGTAAAGCATAAAAAATAACAACAAAAACAAGGAAAATATATTTTTCACATCATATAATCAATGTTGTACAAAAATATGATTCAGTCAACTTAACTCGGGCAAACAAATAATTTGAACTGCTTGGGCCACTTTTAAGGATGCATCAATGTTGTACAAACATAACTTCCAATCTATAAACTGCTAACTTCAACTGAATGCAAGTAACACCAATGTATCACCTAGTTTAAACTATAAAGCATCCTTAGGCTGGCCCTATCAATGGTACATGTTAGATAATCCATACTTGTGGGTAGGGATGTCAGAATCGTCCTTGAAATATGTGCCAAATCTAACTAACAACATCGCCAAAGTTATTGAACGCAAAATTGACATAATGCATCATCTATATTGCAAAGATTCAAAGATCAAATTCCCCTACTATGGCACTAGACCAACTATCAGCTATAACGGCTCAACATGTGAAGCAAATATGCTTCAAAATCACTTGTCACTAAGTAAGATCTGCGGCACAGCAATTATTTTTTGGTCAACAGCTATGCACGCCAAAATGTTAGTATTCCCACGTCTCCCATTCTACCAATGCAGATGCATCAATTGTAAATCACAATAGTCCACTTATGTTCCTTTCCCCCCACGTATGAATAATATCAGCACCAAAAAATGTCAATGTTCCTAAAGCTAATGCTACAACATTTCTGAATTTGATTATAATGCATAGCATTCATACATCTAGGATCTACACAAAGTAGGTTATATAATGGGGACAAAACAAACAAGTTAATGTCACCTTGTCAAGAAGCCTCTTGGGATTTTGAAAAGCCTTTTTCTTGGCCCACTGATGGAATATACGTGACACTTGTCCACGGTCCCCCACATCAAATCTGTCACAGAAATTAGGAGAACCATTAACACACATATTATGTAATAGACCATGGAGATGTAATCTATGTTACATACCCAACACACGTAGTCGAACGTGGGTGCGAGTGAGAGTGTCAGACTGGACTAACTAGTTAGTAAAAAAAATTATGTTTTGGAGCTTTGGCTTAAACGAAATGTCCATGTTCCACGTCTGATAAGTGTCGTACTTGACACGCCAACCAGGCTTACTGGATTCGTTTGCATACCAATTTCTCATGGTTTGCACTTAGCAGATAGTGAATCCAAGAGTGCTCTTTGTAATGCCTGTTCATCAACTATGAGAATGAAGTACTTTTCTTTGCTTCATATTATCTAAAGTGTGTCGTAGATGGAAAAAAAATGAGTAGTAAATTTACTGTTATTTGCCTCTTTTTGGTTAGAAATTACCATGTACTAACCTTCGATGTTATTTTGGTTTCAAAAGAAGACGAATTCGTATTGCAAAGGAAAATGATGAAATAGTCATGGGCGAAATGTGTTAATTGATTGAACGATAAAGAAATATGAAGAAAAAAAAGACCCGTTTAGATTATACTCCCTCCGATTCATAAGAATTGCCCCACATTCCGGTGTTAGCCTATTCACTAGAACTTCCCCGTCTCCATTGTTAGTAAAATCACGCTATTTTATTGGTGAGAGCCACCACTCCACTCACAACCTTATTCCTTGTGCAAAAAGCAAATGACGCATTTCCAAAGATAGGAGGTAGAATATATATGAAGAAGGTGAAATAAGATGATGTAGATTTAGAGACTATAGACGTATAGAGCTTACGCGGTCGCACAATAAAGAAAGCCGCACAATTGTAACCTGTTATTTCTTTCTTACTTTTACCTATCAAAGAAATTTTAAGATTTTTTTTAATATCTCCTGGCATTGTCCATTTTCCCTTTTACCTACAATTATTTTTGAAAGAATGAAATATTTAAGTTTATCTCTTTTATATCTAGAATTATTTTTATTTTTAATCTTCAAAATAATAAAATGCATATTCTTAAGATTGCGTATTATGTGTATTGTCGTATTCACTATCAAGAAGAAATCGCAAATTAGAATCGAAATTTGAATCAAGCATGCACGCAACATGCCAAATCTGTGGAGCATTGGAGCATCAAAGTAAAATAGGCTGTTAAACAGTTAAATAGGACAATTCCTAGAGATAGCTGATAAACATAAACCATTGTAGTATAAATATTACCTCTTCAAGAAAGTATTTCCACTGTAAAACTCAATATCAATCAATTCTTCTGATGCCGCTTCTAATTTGTTGTCTAGAAAATTAGATCCCAGTTTAGCTTCATCGGCTGCAGCGGCTTCAAACTGGAATTTACAAGGAGGTTTGTTGTCCCCGATGGGACTCATGTCACCCTATACAGACAAATATATCATACAGATCTAACTTAGGCTACTTTAAGTAAAATAAATCACATAAATTGCTTAGAAGCTTGAGCAACCATAATAACCACTGTACTACGTACTACAACCTCCATCCATACTACATATTAGACAGGAAGAAGGTTGAATATATTCTTAATGTGTTTTGTTTTCTATATTTGTTTCTCCAACGTTATCTTATTCTGGTTAACCTAATACTCCAGATGAGACTTAAGTAAGGTACTCTGGTTACCAAAGCCCGAATGCATGCATGCCCGGCCTTATGTACATTTTACTGAAAGAAGGTACTGATTTCCTAGTAGACACAATCTTGATGTCAAAATTCCCCTGCAGCACAGAATCTTGTTGACAATCAACAAGTAACAAATTGCCAAGCGATAAATATTGAATAGCACGCAAAAACAAGCAAAAGAGCATAAAATACAGATTTCTTGAATAGCACGCAATGATAACATTTTTTAAAAAATTCTTACAACAATGTTTTTTTTTGCCATTTTCGAAAAATATACTATATTTGAGAGTTTCTCTTAATTTTAACCCTTTTATGGCTGGATCTCTCTAGAAAGATATATGTTGTAGTTTAGTAAAAAAAGAAAAATACCCCCAAAAGATTCGAAGTTTGGCTGGTCTGCCATTTCTAATTCCAAGTTATAATCTTCCCAAATTCATATCAAGTTGCTAATGATTCTAGTTTGTCACCACGTTAAATAATAGTGTTAGTTCGACATTTTTTATTTTTGTTTAGTTTTATTTCAAATAATCAGTTTTCTTTTTTCCTGTGGAACATCAACAGCGCAGAAGATGTGTGCAAAACTGCAAGCAAAAAAAGTTTCAAGCAGTAAAAATTGAGGCACTGCAGCACTACATGTCAAGAATATTTCTGTTGACTCAATCATCTACATGCATCAGATATTGAATATACTCTACTTCAAAAATCGGAACTGCAATGTAAATGTTTCTCAGCTAACAAATCAAACTTGCATGCCATCCTAATAAGAAAATAACACCAGCTCACCTGGACCTCTAATAGATGTGATGGAATTTCTCGGACAAAACGAGAGGGATGAAGCATCTGTAATTCAATATTTAAGTGTCATTGACAAACTTGATAGAATTGGAAATCAAAAGCAAGAATACACCAATAGGTCACTCTACCTGCCAGTTTGAGTCCATCATAACATATGAAATGAGAAGTCTTTTCCGAGCACGAGTCATTGCCACATAGAATAGACGCCTTTCCTCCTAAATAAAGCAGAAGTAAAATAGCTTTGCTGGTCATACTCCTTGAATTGTTAAACATGTGATCAGGTCCAAATCATTGGTGAAGTAGACCCTACCTCTATTGAATTTCCGCTTTCCTTGGTAATACCGTTATGTTCATGTAACAGCGGAATCTCAGACTCATTCACCTGGTAAGCAGAGCAAGATTAGATTTAAAAAGTTTAGGGAAGAATCTAATAAGTACTAAGAAAATGTTTTTAGAACAACTGAGCCCTATCACAAACAAGAAAAGCATATCCAATACTCCACAGCAATGAAATGTATTGAAAATGGGCTTCACAACAAATGTAGATTGTCATACATCAGTATTACATCTCTCAAGTGTAAAGAGACACCGACAAAAAGGGCCCAGCTATGCATGTACTTTTAAAATTTGTAGAAGACGACGACAGTTGGAGGAAGTCTGGCCTTCCAAATGAAGTATCGAGTCGGCAAGAAGCTTAACTAGGCTATAAATTGTGTTGAGGACACAGGTTATACTGTAGCCTTTCACGAGTATCAACGAGGAGACATCACCAAGATATATACATACAAGTAAAGTAAGTCCCAGTGTGGCTCTTTCTCCCTATCTTACTGACAAAGTCCAGTATTCCAAGACAGTAGATTCCACAATCTTCCACCAGCTTATGTAAGAACATAACAGCTGTGATAAATGATGTTCATGAGCTCAAACTAAGTAACTTTCTCGCACAATTATCTTCACACTACAAAGATTCAAGCAATGGACCCTTATAAAGCACGCTGAAAATCCAAAACCCAAATTCACGCATCAATTTTAAAAGGGACACGGCAAGCCGAGGCACGTTTTAAAACTAATTGTTGTGGAGTGGCGAGTTTGTTATAAAAATTGGTTGTAATAACTATTAAGTCTGTTAGAGTAGTTACAGTTAGTTAGCAAGTTAGTTGTCATGAGCTGGCAAGTTAGTTACTAGTGTTAGATAAGCTGTATAAATACTAGTGAAGACGTAAGAAACAATTCATTCAACCACAAAAAAAAAATTCACATAATCATTTCATATCTTTCTATCCTTTCTCTAAAATTCTCTCTAGTTCTTTATTTAAATCTCAAGGCTGAGCTATCTTGCAGTTAATAAAAGGGTTGTTTGGGATGAATTTGTTGTTGATTTGATGGCTAGATTGAGGTAGCTGAACAGTTTAACAGATTGCAACAAGTGGGTTCAATTGACTCTTATATTGATGAGTTTGAGGCGTTAAAAGGTTTAATGATTCAAAGAAATACATGCTTACCTTCTGTGTATGTCTTAAACCATATTTGAAGTCTTTTGTCAAAGCATTTAAACCGGAAACCATGCTGAAACTGTTGACTATGTTAGAATACAGGAAGAGGAAAAAAATCTTGCTGCTACTGTTACAACATCCTCAAGTTACTTTAAACCACATGTTGCTTCTTCATCTACTATTCCACATATTCCTTTAAAGAGCCCAGTTTCTAATGATGTTACCAAACATAATTCAAGAACTTAAGAAGACTCAGTAACAATCCCAATGATAGGAAAGCAAATGTCAGTTTAAGAAGACTCAGTTGTTTACAGTAGAGGTTCTTGGGGAAGATGGATTAGAGGAGGAATTGGTTAAATTGAAGGGTGAGAAGGTTGATGAGAATCTATTATCTGAGCCTTGTAAATCTGCTAATGCCCTTTCTGGTAAGCAAAGTTACCAAACCATGAGTGTTGTAGGGACATTTGGGAGGAAGCCACTCCATATCCTTGTAGACTCAGGAAGTACACATAATAGTTCCCCAGAAGAAGATTAGCAACATTTAGAAGTGCTCTTTGCTATGGAGAAGGTGGAGTACTTGGGTCATTTCATCTCAGGAAAAGGGGTAGAAACAGATCCTAAGAAAATATAGCCTGTTGCAGCAGTACTTGCATCAGTTAAGGGGTTAAGAAGTTTTTTGAGGTTGGCAGGATATTATAGGAAATTTGTGAGAACTTATGCTACGATAAACAGACCTCTCACATATCTTTTCGTGAAAGGAGCATTCATGTGGAACCAAGAGGCCAGCATGACCTTTGAAAAATTAAAGACAGCCCTTACCGCTGCTCCAGTTCTCATGCAAGAAGACAACCCTCGGCTTATCTTAGCAGAGCTTTGGGTCCAAAATGGCAGAAGTTATCAGTATATGAAAAGGAGTTGTTCAAAAAGGGGAAGAATACCTGTTTGGACAATACATTCTCATCTGAACTGACCAAAAGAGTCTTAAATGGTTATTGCAACAGAAAACCTTTGCTCCCTTCCAGTAGTTTTGGAAATCTAAGTCAATTGGATTTGACTATGAAATACAATATAGAAGTGGGAAGGAAAACCTTGATGCAGATGCTCTATCAAGGGTTCATGGATCAGAGATATTGGTGATAGCCATTTCAGTGGTATCATTTGATCTGAAGCAACTTATCACAAATAGCTGTACAACATATGTCCACCTTTCATCTATTATTATTGAAAAATAAATCAACAGACAGTGCTATATAATATGTTTAAAGAGGATTTCCTTAGAAGAAAGGGTAAGATTGTTGTTGGGAATAATGGACAATTGAAAGGGCAGCTATTACAATGGCTTCATGCTTCTGGAGAGGCACGACACTCTTGAATAGATATCACTCTAAAGAGAGTACAGGCAATTGTTCTAATGGAAGGGTATGACAAAGGAGGTGGCTAGGTTTGTCAAAAAATGCACAACCTGTCAGGCTGCCAAGGCTGATTGTTCAGCAATTCCATGCCTCTATGCCTGCTACCACCTCTTCCAATACCTGAAGGAGGAATGAGTGGACAAATCTATGGACTTCATTACTAGTCTTCCTAGGTCCAATGGAAAGGATGTCATCTTTGTGGTTGTAGATAGAGTAAGCAAGGGTGCTCATTTTATGGCTCTAGCCCACCCTTCTACAGCAGTACCTGTTGCTCAAGCCTATCTAAACAACACATTCCAGCTACGTGGATGGCCTGTAAGTATTGTGAGCGACAAAGACTTAGTGTTCCATTCTGGCAAGGATTGTTCTCTTTACATGGCACTGGATTCAAGCTCTCTTCAGCCTACCACCGCAAACAGGTGGACAAACAAAAGTGGTGAATAGACATTTGTGTTTACCATTAGCTGAATGGTAATTCATCAATCACTTCTTCTATGCCACTAGCCAGACTCCATATGAGATTGAGATGATTGACAGGTCATTGCAGAAGAGGGAGCAAATAATTTCACTATGAAAGCAACATCTAGTGAAGGCACAAGCTAGAATGAAGCAATTGGCAGACACACATAGGACTGGTAATTCTTTGTGGGGGATTGGATGTGGCTCAAACTTCAACCATATAGACAAGTCTTTATACCGCAATAGGGCTAACCAAAAGCTAGCTCATAAATATTCAGGACCCTTTCAAGTAGAGGCTAGACTTGGACATGTTAAATACAAGCTTAAGCTACCTGATACATCTCAAATACATAATATTTTTCATTTATCACAATTAAAGAAATTTGTGGGTACATTGCTTATTGTGTAACAGAATTCAGGAATTCATATAGAACTCGGAAATTCTAAACACAAATTGGAAACAAATGAAGGAGAATTCTCGATCAAATTGTATTGATTAAAGCAGTAGGAAGAATTACAGAATTTGTAAAGAGAAAAGATTACAATGATTGAATGAATTAATCTAAGGAGTAAGCTATCTATTTATAGTAAAGAGTAGTAACAACTAACTCCTAACAACCTCTCCTTGTAACTACTTCCTAACAACCTCACATTGTAACTAACTTCTAACAACCCTTGATGACGTGTTCTGGGTTAGTTAGCTAGGTTGTTACAATACATTCCTCTTCTCAAAGAAGCTTGTCCTCAAGCTTAGGATATCTGAAATGCAGGAAACCTCTTCATAAAATCTTCTGACAGTTCCCATGTAGCATCCTCAGCCGTACCATTAGACCACTGTATCAGAAAATACACAACAGCAGCATTGCCCTTCTTCACCATTTTCCGTTCCAGAATTGCTATAGGCTCTGCCCTTAGTTGTAGATTGTCATCCATAGTAGGAATAACACTAACAACAGGCACATTACCATGATGTTTCTTTAGCTGTGAAACATGGAATACAGGATGAATTTTGGACTGTTCAGGTAGCTTCAACCTATAAGCCACCTTGCCAATTCTTGCAGTCACCTCAAATGGCCCAAAGTACCTTGGTGAAAGCTTCTGGCAGCTCCTATAGAACACTGACTGCTGTCTATATGGTTGCAGTTTAACATACACCAAGTCCCCCAGCTGGTATTCTCTGTCAGTCCTGTGCTTATCACTTTGGTTTTTCATTCTGTCTTGAGCTCTCTTCAAATGGAATTTCAACATTTTAATACATTCCTCTCTAGCCAACATGCTTCTATCCACAGCAGCTACTGCACTATCACCATTGATATAAGGGATATGCAGTTTAGGTGATTGCCCATATACCACTTGAAAGGAGTTGTTCCTATAGCAGAGTGAAAATTAGAGTTGTACCACCATTTAGCCAATGGTATCCATAGTGCCCAATCTTTAGGTTTTTCTCCGGTCATGCACCTAAGGTATGTTTCCAGACATTTGTTAACTACCTCTGATTGACCATCTGTTTGGGGATGGTAGGCAGAGGACATTAATAGGTCCACCTTTTGCAGTTTGAAGAATTCCTGCCAAAACTGTCTTAGAAAGATCCCGTCTCTATCACTCACTATTGATTTGGGGTTCCCATGTAGTTTAAAGACTTGACCCTAATACACTCTTGCCACATAAGAAGCTTTGAAAGGGTGAGTAAGTAATAGGAAGTGGGCATACTTACTCAATCTGTCCACTATCACCAAGATTGTGTCTTTCCCTTGGGACTTGGGGAGTCCTTCTATAAAATCCATGGAAATATTCACCCAAATTGCCTCAGGTATTGGCAATGGTTGTAGGAGTCCAGCAGGTGACTGCAGGAGAGTTTTATTTTGTTGGCACACCCCACATTCCTTAACCCATCTCCTCACACTTTTCTTCATGTTTTTCCAATAAAAAAGCTCTGACATTCTCATATAAGTAGCATGTACCCCAGAGTGTCCCCCAAGAGTAGAATTATGCATTAAAGAACAAATTTCTAATCTTAAGTCAGGGTCAGGCCCTATAACCAACCTCCCTTTCTTCACCAATTGGTTGTTCTGCCATTGAAATTTATTGCTTGCAGTGGGGTCATCTTGCAGGTTCTGTATCAATTGCATCAACTCAGGGACTTGCCAACTTTCCTTGATTCTTTGTAAGAGATCAGTCCTTACTTGAGATACCAATATGGACAATAATTCAGCCCCTTCCACCCTAGAAAGAGCATCAGCCACTGTGTTCTCCTTTCCCTTCCTATATTGCACTTCATAATCCAATCCCATCAGCTTTGGTAGACATTTACTCTGGAAGGAACTTGTTATTTTCTGCCCCAACAAGTACTTCAGACTGAAGTGATCAGTCTTGATGATGAAGTGTTGACCTACCAGATAAGGTCGCCATTTGTCAACAGCCAATATCAAGGCTAGCAATTCTTTTTCATATGTAGATAGGGCCTTATGTTTTTCAGCCAAGGCTTTGCTTATAAAAGCAATAGGGTGCTCTTTTTGAGCTAAAACAGCACCTATGCCAATGTCAGAAGCATCAGTTTCCACCTCAAATTGTGAGTTAAAATTTGGTAGAGCAAGTACTGGGGCTGCTGCCATTGTTTGTTTCAAGGTCTCAAAAGCCATTTCTGCCTCATGACCCCATAGGTATGCATTCTTCTTAAGCAGATTGGTTAGGGGTTTGCTGATGATCCCATAACCCCTAATGAACTTCCTATAATAACCAGTTAAGCCCAAGAATCCCCTGAGTTCATTAACTGATTTAGGACGTGGCCATTTAAGCATTGCTTGTATTTTGGTGGGATCAGTGGCTACTCCTGCAGCAGACACTATATGTCCTAGATATTCCACATGATCAACCCCAAAGCTGCACTGACTTCTTTTGGCAAACAGTTGATGTTGTCTCAAAATCTGTAAAGTGGCCCTTAAATGAGTGGTATGGGTTGCAATATCAGGGCTATAAACCAATATATCATCAAAGAACACCAATATGAATTTCCTTAAATGCTCACTAAAGATAGTGTTCATCAAACTCTGAAAGGTTGAGGGAGCATTAGTAAGGCCAAAAGGCATTACTACAAACTCATAATGGACTACATGAGTCCTGAAAGCAGTCTTCTGGATGTCTTCAGGGTGCATTCTTATTTGCCAATAGCCAGATTTCAAATCAATTTTTGAGAATATGCATGAACCTTGCAGTTCATCTAACAATTCATCAATAACTGGAATAGGGAATTTGTCCTTGACAGTGCTCTTGTTGAGCTCCCTATAGTCCACACAAAACCTCCATGTACCATCCTTTTTCTTAACCATAACCACAGGAGAAGAAAAGGAGCTTTGACTAGGTTTGACAACATTCAATAGCATTCTTTTGCACCACTGGATATCTATATGGTCTAACATTTATGGGTGAACTCCAGGGCTAAGATGAATTCTGTGGTCATGACTTCTATGGGGTGGCAACTCCGTGGGTTCCAGGAATATATCCTCAAAGTCATATAAAACCCTTTGAATTTCAGCATGTATAGCAGATACCTGTTCTTGTACTAGTAGTGGAGAGTTTGCTGATGACTTAGGTTGAACTTGAATGGCAAAGAGTTGGCCTTTATTGTATCCTACCCCTTTACCCAATTCAGCAGCCAATTTCCTTCCAGATATCCATTTCAGACTTCCATTTGTGATACCTCTAAGGACCACTCTCTTCCCTTGATACATAAACTTCATCTTTAGTTGATCAAAATCCCATACTACTGGGCCTAGAGATGAGAGCCATTGGACTCCTAACACCATCTCACACCCTCCTAAAGGCACAATCATTACATCAGTTGTGAATTCAACCCCATGTAGTTGCCATGTGAACCCCTTGCACACCTTTGTAGTGACAATTTTCTCCCCATTGGCAACAGAAACTTCTAAGGGATATGATAGTTGTGATTTGACACCCCAGCTTCTGTGCAACACTTGTATCACAAAAGTTGTGTGTGCTTCCTGAATCAATGAGGATATGGATGACAATATGCTTGACTTTGCCCTGTACTCTCATAGTTTGATAGGAAGTATGTCCAGATATTGCATTCAAAGATATCATAGGTGGTTCCTCCTCAAATTCTGCATTCATATTCCCACCTTCCTCCATGGATTCAGGTGTATCCATAATTTCATTTGTGCCTCCTTCCTCATCCTCTGAGTCCATAGGAACCAACACCATGTTATAGAGTCTGCCCTTGCATTTGTGCCCTGGTACATATGGTTCATCACATTGAAAACACAAATTCTTCATTCTTTTTTCATCCATTTCAGCAGGGGTCAATTTCTTGAAATTACTAGGTTTTTGATTAGATAAACCTTGGCTTGTTCTTTGAAATGGTTGTGAAAATCTCGTATTACTATTATTCTGAAAGTTGGATGTAGGGCTCCTGACAAAACATTGACTGGTGATTCTATTAGGATTTATCTCAGTTTTGTTGTTCATGGTCCTAGCTGCTGTCAAACTTTCTTCCTGACACCTTGCTAACTCCACTGCCTCTGCCATTGTTGTGGGTTTTAGAGCTCTCACAAAAGGTTTAACCATGGGTTTTAACCCTCCAACAAAGCTATCCAAGAAATAGGTTTCTGGTAGCAATGCATTCCTCTGTAACATCAATCCTCTCAAGTGTTCAAAAGCATCAAGATAATCTTCCAGGGACCCTTTTTGCTGCAATTTATTGAACTCCTCTACCACATTACTACCCAAATTTTCCTTAAACCGGGCACACAAATCCATTACAAAGTCATCCCATTCCACATTTGGTCTTATGGTCATATAACTATGCACCAAAGATTCTGCTTTACCCACCATATACAGAGAAGTCATGCTCACTTTCTGATTTTCTGCCAATTTACACAATTCAAAGTACCTTTTGCATTTTTTCACCCAAATTCTAGGGTTACTACCATCAAAGACAGGAAACTCCAATTTAGGGGAAAGATGAAAGATTCTGGAATGATTACCATCATTGTTGGTGTCATGAATTCGAACTTCATGGTTTCTGGGTGGAGCTGGCAGTATGGGAAGCCTGGTAAGTAGCTCATGCAGTTGATTACCCAGTTCTGCCATGCTCTGTTGTTGATGTTGTTGAAGGTCATGTTGTTCCTGCAACCTTTGCTCAATTGATCCCAATCTTTCGTCCATTTGTGCAGATAATTGGAGTATAGTAAGCTTCGCCAGTGTAATTAAAGAATTTCAACAAATTGTTGAGGTTTGGATTCGTGGTAATGGTGACACAAGCTTTCAGAGCTTGTTAATGGCGGAAATGAGCAGAAAAAGAAATTATATTCAGGACCTTGCAGTCTCTGATACCAATTGTAACAGGATTCAGGAATTCATATAGAACTCGGAAATTCTAAACACAAATTGGAAACAAATGAAGGAGAATTCTCGATCAAATTGTATTGATTAAAGCAGTAGGAAGAATTACAGAATTTGTAGAGAGAAAAGATTACAATGATTGAATGAATTAATCTAAGGAATAAGCTATCTATTTATAGTAAAGAGTAGTAACAACTAACTCCTAACAACCTCTCCATTGTAACTAACTTCTAACAACCCTTGATGACGTGTTCTGGGTTAGTTAGCTAGGTTGTTACATATTGTCATACACATTCCTACTTGGCTACAGGGACGGGCAGCAGATAAAGCCTTGCAGGGAGCTGCAATCTTGGATAGGAGTGTTGAGAATATTCACAAAGATATGCAGAATAATACCTAGCATAAAATACTCCATATATTGAATATTTTAGTTGTAACAATATCATTGTAATTATCTCTTTCCTTAATTGTCTTCTTGTATTACGGCTAGGTTGTAGCTTCTAGGTTAGTTTAGCTCATGGTAAATTAGTATATAAATGTATTGACTATCATTATGTAATTTATGCAATTCTTAATGTAAAAACTTTCTCATAATTCTAATAAAGAGGACTGCTAAATTCCATGATGGGGCTCAACTGCAATATTTAATTCAATGGGAAGGACTTGCAGAATTTGAAGCTACTTGGGAATCTGCTCTTGCATTTGAAGAGAGATATCCTGATTCTGTCATTCGTAGAGTTAATAATTGACTTGAGGACAAGTCAGTTTTGATGGGGGAAAGTATGTTGTAGAGTAGGGCTGAGCACGGATCGGATATCCGATCCGAACTGAATTTCGGATCGGATATCCGTATCCGAAATTCCATTTTTTCACTATCCGATATCCGATCCGAATCATTCGGATATCCGAAAATTAATATCCGAAATTTTCGGATCGGATATCCGAATATCCGTTATCCGACCCATTATAAATAAATTGCTTGTTTGTTTTTTAAATTAAATAATAACCATTTATTTATGTTTTATCATGTCACTCTTTTTTTTTTTTTACAGAAGACACATTATACATGGACCGATTACATGTAAGAAATTTCACACACTATTAAATATGCTTTAAAGTTTAAACTATACCCAGAATTAAAACAAAAGTCTAATTTCAACAAAACCTTTCCTCGTCTTTTTCCACAATCATGATTTGAGGTATTTTGTTCATGCCGTCATTGGTGTCTTCATCTTGAAGGTTGATGACGAGAATTTAATAGATCTTGTGATATGTGCATCTATTCATAATTTCACTGATAAAGAGTGTGATGTGTAGAGATTTGGGTGAATAACAAAATGAAGATAAGGAAATCTGAAAATGGTAAATGGGATGGGTAAAAATAAAAATTGATAATATTGAAAATCTCACCCAAATAATCTGACAAACAAGGATTAAAAACATAAAAATGCTTAATATAAACGTATGAAATGATGAAGATCTATAAGAAATGAGTAATTTGTGGATAATGTAATGGGAGAGAGGGAGAGTGGGTCATGAATTTAAAATGGTGAGGTAAAAGAGCAAAAAAGCTGCTGGAAAAGAAGAGAATTAGGTTTGTAGTGAAAACATTACATGATATTTGTAATATATGTAAGTAATAATGGGCTGTGTAATGGACTAACTAAGCCCAAAGTTAAAAATTCTCATAAAAATGCATATTTGTAAATTTTCGAATCGGATACGGATATCCGAAAATTTTTAAACTGTTATCCGATATCCGATCCGTATCCGAAAGTTTCGGATCGGATATCCGATCCGAATGCAACTTTCGGATCGGGTATCCGCTTTTTCGGATCGGATACAGATCGGATATCGGATCGGTTCGGATAATCGGATTTTTTTGCTCAGCCCTATTGTAGAGTGGCGAGTTTGTTATAAAAATTAGTTGTGATAACTCTTAAGTCTGTTAGAGTCAGTAACAGTTAGTTTGCAAGTTAGTTGTCATGAGCTGGTAAGTTAGTTACTAGTGTTGCATAAGCTGTATACTAGTGAAGATGTAAGAAATGATTCATTCAATCACATAAACAAATTCACATTAATCATTTCATATCTTTCTATTCTTTCTCTTAAATTCTCTCTAAGTCTTCATTTAGTTCTCAAGGTTGAGCTTGGCTCCTTTCGAAGTTAATTGTCGAATAACAGTCATAAGGCGCACTATTTTGCAATTGAACTTACGTTTTTCAAAAGAAATTTTGAGCAACAATCTTTATTGGACTTGAAAGACGGCTAGCATATAAAAGGGTAAAAATCGGGGATAATAGAGAAAAGAGAAGGGTAGAATAAAAACAACTAGAAGGAAAAAAAATATGGAAATGGCATAGTAATGCGCCTTCCTCACGTCATGTATCTAGGCGCTTCTTTGAAACTAAGATCTGTACATAGCTTTGGGATTAAGGAATCATCGGTATAAACATCATGTCATCAATCTGCAATTTATGGCATTATACACCCACACTTCTCAAAACACGTGCAGAAATCAACACACTAGTTCCAACACAGGTCCCAAAACATTAACAAATAGGATAAAATCTGAGATGTGTATCATTATGTGAACAACTTTTGGTTTCACAATGTAAGTAACTTAGATCATTATCATCTACAAACATAGTTCCGGTTAATGAATAGACCAACATTCAATGGAAAAGAGCATAAATACCTTAACAATGAAAACAACGTCCCACTCTAGGCCTTTTGACTGCACAGCAAACCAACGCATTAATATGCACAGTATTAATATGTAGAGTTGCAGAAAAGGAAATCTTATTTTTATGTTTGCAATAATTTCCAGCAAGAACGGGTAAAGCCTACAATCATTTATCAACGGAAAGTAATCATAAAGGCTACAGAAAGCTGTACAGTAAGATATGACTCAGGCTGTCAGGCACACCAATACAAGCGTAAATGAGGAAAATAAAAATAAGTAAATAACTTTCCATGTCAATGCCATTATTTTTGGAACATCATTAATAACTATTTTTCCAATGACACTGTTTATACACCGTAAAGAGAAGAACAATGCAAATGTAGGTAGAATTTTACATCTCATATGACATCCCATATTAGTCAGAATGGAATTGTAATAGGGATTTACCGAGGGATATCGGAACCACACAAGAATCAAAAGTTGAGTGCACTTGCAATTTTTACAGAAATCAAGACAGATCAAAATAAAAACTACCCTCCTATTTCAATCAGTAGGCCACGTTAGCTTTTTCGTGTGAGTGAACTTTTGAGTAATGGGGTTTGTTGACTAAAGTGCTATGGTGCTCGGACTCGGGTACGCCGTATAGATACGGGTACGAATCCTTGTATCCGACACAGAAATTTATAAAATCAAGGACACGGGGATACGAAGAACTAGCGGATACGCCCACTTTTGGACACGGTCAAAGTATCCAATTTTCATATTTGGACACGGTCAACAGTCATCTAATCATATGTAGACAATTTTTTATATTAAAAGTGTGCTTTAACTCAGACAATTAAAAAAAAACACAATTAAACTTGGTTAATTGATTAACAATTAGGCCCTACCACTTAGAATTAAAAAAACAAAATAATAAAGTGTAGAGTATTAAAAAAACAAAATAATAAAGTGTAGAGTTGCACATTCTCGGGAAGAAGCAAGAAAAGAAAAGAAATTACTTTGCATTTTAATATTCACAACTACCCATAACTAGATAGTATAACCCTACCACTTGCCTATTTAATAGGTTATTTTCTCTCTTAGACTTCTTTTGAGAACCCTACAAACTTCATCTCTTTACTTTTAATGAGTTTTTTCTACTGCAAAACTTCTTTTGAATGGTTGCTTCTGGAGTTCTGTCCAATCCGCCACCAGAAAACTTCTTTTGAATGGTTGTTTCTGTCCAATCCGCCACCAGGTAAGCCTAGTTCTTTTGGTTTGTTCACCCTGAAGTGTCCGTTGTCGTACTGACACGGGTACGGCGGGTAAAGTGGCGAGTCCGAGTTTCATAGCTAAAGTGTAGGGACTAGGGAGTCAAAATTTAAAAAAGGTTGGAGGGAGTACAATGGTAGAAAGGTAAGAACAGCTTGAAAATAGGCTTATACTATTTCAATTAATTTTGCTATTATTTCAAAGTTTTATTTGTAGATAAGAGAAATACGAGTCAAATTCTGCATGTGAGTGTCCTTGTGGCATTCATTATGAATCTTCGCTCGATAAAGGAGAAAAGTTGCGGTAGGTTTTTGGCGGCCAGACTTAAAGCAGTCACACCTGATGAATATGATTCAAAATTTGAAGATCGTGGTGTCTCCTCAAAAGCGACAAATTGCAAGTCTGCACTTCGTAGGCTCGTGTGTTGTGAAAAATATGGTCGCTCGCAAGCTCTCCACCTTTACACCTGTGGGCTCTGGATGTTGTCATATAAGCAACAGTGCTTTACACTTCATAGACCCAAATGTAGTGAAAAATATGCAGGGGTTGCTAGGTCAATGTGTGAATCCTGTGTGCAAACACGAAGTATGTATTTGGTTTTAAATGTGCAAGGATAGAATCATGGTTCAAAATCTTGGTATCGGTTGTTGCGGTAGCGGTATAATCGGTCCTTAATCGGTTGTCGCGGATGGATCACGGTGAATCTCAGTGATTTCTAGGGCGATATCTCGTATAGGTAGAGCCGTAGAGTGAATATCCAATACAACTCGACCGAGATTTTGAACTATTTGATAGAACGTGGACGAAGGTAGGTAGAAATTAGTCATTAAGTCCACTACACTAGTAAGGGCAATAGGTGGTTTGGAACTTGAATGTTAGCTCTTTGATGGAGAAACCTGTGGGGTGGAGATGAAAATGACGATTCATATAACATGTCTATAAGAGACAGAGTGGGTTAGAGAAAAAGCAAGGGTATTAACGGTTAACCCCATGGGTTATACGATTTGGTAAATGGTATTGTAGCGTCATTGATAAAATATTCATGAATGATGTGGTCGAAGTGAAAGAAAGAGTGACAGAGTTATGACTACTGAGCTTGAGATAGGTTATTAGGTTCTAACAATAATAAGCACATGTACATTAAGCTCCCAAGCAGTTCTAAGACAGTCTAAAGACACTGACCATTTAGCAAGGACACAATTTGGTGGTTATATTTTGATACCCTATTCAATTGCCATTACGAACAAAATATTAGGTATGTAAACATCCTTTGAAAAAAGGTGAATCTAAAAAGTACAATCTATACGGAGCATCCAAAAGAGTGAAGTCATACTGGCATCGAAGAAAATGGGATCCAAGAAGCACAAGGACCAAATGATATAGTTATTGAAGTTTGGAGGAGTTTGAGGGAGAGAAAAATCGAATGGGTAACCAGCTTTTCAACAAGATTTGGAATCAATGACATGCCAAAGGACTGAAGGATATATACCCCTGTCTCTTACTATATGTACAAAGGGAATGCGGTTAGGGAGATGGTAAGAGTTGCGCTTATAAAAATGAAGATGATGGAAAGTCGGTAAATATGGTTTGGCATGCGAGAGAGAGACTAACTAATGTCACAGTTAGGACTTAGGAGTCTTGAAGATTGAGGAAAAGATAAGGTTGGGTAGGGTAGAATAAGACTCATGAATACATGAATAAAGGTGATTGAAACGAGCTATTCCAACCATACTCCGCATGACTCAAAAGCAGAGTCATTTTTTTTACTCCCAGCCAAGCCCAAAACTATACTTCCAACTCAACAAGCCTGGATAAACCCATGCCTCCTCCTCAAGTCCATAAGCCGCAATGTATGTATGGACTGACAGTGAAGAAACAGATATAAGCCATGGCCAATACTGTTTAAACATGACACTTTTATTCGAGCATGAAACAGCTATGGATCAACGTCAATTTGACATGTTGCTAGTAGTTATTTTCCGCAACACCATATGCCAATTAAAAACCTCAAACTTTAGTGAAACTTTTGTATCCCAAATGTTGTCCTCTTGATGTAAGAGAATGATCATGTTAGTGACCCTTCAAAACATGAGCACCAGTCTGATTTTTGGGAGTTTTGTTATAATTAACTAAATTGAGGTACTGTGGAATCTCTGCTTCACAGAAAGTTTTATTTAAATAGAAATAACCTGATGTATAGTAGTCAATGTGACAGAATCTTCATTATCATGTCTCCTGGAACGGAAATTCTCCTTCTCCCTCTCACATACATAGTCAACAAAGGCCTTGAGTACTTCAACACAACCTTTGTTATCACTGTCAGTTTGTCTTGGAAAGAATGGAGACGATAGAAAATCAGTTACATCATTCAGCAAGTACTCCAGCACCTTCAAAATAGTTGTATCTTAAAGCATGAGCACCAATTAAAACCCCAGTAAATGCGAAATAGAAATCATTTCTTGAAGAAATGGGAAGCTATATGGTATTATGCAATTAATGAATTACAAACTCACAGATCTGAGATCATTGTCTTCATTCAGTAATCTCCCTCCATCGCAATTGATGACAGCCCTTTGTTCAAGAAGGTATTTCTGCGTCACCAAGGAGGTTATTCAATAAACAAATAGCTGCAGCAACAACATCAACAACACTACCAACAATATCCCCCCACCCCCTTCAACACCAAACACCACCACCAGTCCACCATCAACAACAACGAAAAACTTTATGTTGATCTGTTTCTCTTTAGCGAATTTAATGTTCTACAGAATCTCCACATATAGAGGTAACAACATCTTTATGTTGACGTGGTTCTCGTTAGCGACCTCAAAATATAGAGGATATCCACATATACAGGTTACAAACATGAATAACTGGAAAGTTTACAGGAAAAACATACACTACCACACGACTGGGCTGAGAAACTAAAAATAACATGAAAATACGATCAAGTTTTCCTTCCTAAGAAGTTGCATCAAGCCAAAACGTTAAATATTAGAATAGTTAATACAGAACAACTCTAAATATTTACTGTAATCTTGTAGCCTTAAAGACAAAATAAATGCTTGGAAGAGAGGTTTTACACAACAAACCTGAGGAACGAGGTTTGCGATGGATGTAACAACTGATGATATTGAGTGTTCCTAAGGCAGCAGAAGAGAGAATAAATGTAAGGGGATTCCATTTTCACAATTGAGCAAGGAGACTGTAATTCTTAGGGTCAGAAATTTATCAAGAATAATGATCATGTTAAATGTGGGAATAATTGGCTACTTGGCCGCTATAAGTTTATGAATTCACTAGTATGGCAGAATTGTTCATGCAAAGAAAAACAATAGAATAAGAAGTTGTCTCAAATACAATCAGACCCTTTAGGCCCGCCTGAACCACAACTTTATCTCATTATTGACTGTGTGAGGGTGGGTATGAAAGTGAATAAATTCCATAGTAGGAAATGAGTGTTTACCCTGCAAACAAGTTTTGATATCATATCTAGTGTAGCCAGCACTTTTCGTCCTTGACTGAGTTGACTTCTGTGATAAACTTTAAACTGTCAACTTTATGTACTTAAAAGACATATACATAAGTTAATATAATGTTCAATTATCTGAATCAAACCTCTTGAAGGTACCAGATATCTTTGCGTTGAAAATGTCTGATGCTGCTGATATAAAGCTACACTTCCTAATTGTTGATATTTTATCAATATGTTCGATTACCTAAAAGAAATAATTCAGAAGGTAAAAACATCAGCATGTATCGTGATAATCAGTATTTTTGATCATGCAGAAAAAGATTTCTATCTCAGAAAAGGTATTATTTAACAGAAAGTCAGAAACCCTTCAAAGATATAATACGGACGAAACTGTAGGTATTACCTTTTTATTTTCGTCTTTCTCGTATGGCAGTAATGTTTTAAATACATGACGATATGAGTTGTCATCACATCCCGGTAATGTTGTCTTGAGCATTGCCATGATTGCTTTGGTAACCTAATGTTCAAGAAAGATATGAAATCAAAAACAAGAACTGCTATAACAGTTTATCACCCCTTTACACTATACCATAAACCGCTCAACTAGCAAACAGGCAAAAGAACTTTTTAATATAGGATATTTATTGTAGGACAACAGTAGAGATTTGGAAGCTCTACCATAGGAAGATTACAAAATTAAATGGAGTATCCATTAGGTGAACGTCATTTAAATTAAATGGAAGAAAGGCAAATCCCGTTATCCTATGTTATCAGGTAGCAAAAAGTTCATCCCCCTCTGTTATTACATAGTAAAAAATGACGGATACAAGCAGGAGGCACAGGACTAAAATGTGAGGCTACACGGTATCATTAGCATTAAATCAATCCCAAACATGATAGCCATACAAAATATATTTTAACGGTTATAAGGATGACGAAAAGACATGACTAAGATCGTGTATTGCAGCAACCAAGAAAATAAGGGGGTTCTTGACAAAAAAAAAATTACTATTCGACTAACAACTGACTAAGAATGCAAAAGCATTCAAATTAGTTCCCAAGAAATTCTAAAATGTATCCAACTATCTCTCCATCTTAGGTTATTGTTTCCGCTTCTCTACCTCCGTACGCACTATACTTACAGTTGAACTATATAATCTTACTTTTACACACTTAATGCTTTGAGCTTCCAAAATTTGCTTCCACAGCTCAAATTCCTTTCAACCTTGGCATATAAGGATGAAATAAGTTAATACCTTGTAAAGTGGAACCACGAATAGTTATATGAACTTAGCAAAGAAAGTCAACTTGTGAAAACCAATTCATTTTTTAACGTTTTTCCTCGGCATAAATTATTTTCTTGTTTATGGGTAAGAATATTGTGCTAGCTTTCATGTAGAAAAAGCACATACTGGAGGAATACTCTAAGGAAGCTAACTATATCATTGCCGCAAATACAAAAAACCTTCAAGCTAGATGTTTCTCAAAGAGAAACATTGACCCAATTCCACAAAGTAAATCAACCTGATACGCAATCAATATGATGTACTTGGCCCCTTCAGCATAACAATGTCAATGCCTTCAAATTGGAGGTAGCTCTCTCAAATACCAAAAATCTTTAAGCTAGATGTTTCTCAAAGAGAGACATTGACCCAAATCTAGAAAGTAAATTAACCCGATACGCAATCAATATGATGTACTAAACCCATTCAGTATAGCAAACTACAGCTTCAAACTTCAGAATGCTACATCATACTCTCTAATCTCTATTGCCCAGCAGAAGAATTTGGGGTTGGAAAGTTTCAAGCTATGTTTTTATCTTATTGGTTGTCCCTCATGGAGTCATGTACTGATAGAAGTATGAGGGTCATACATTATTAGGAATTAATTATTGTCCGAGTAATCAATGACAAACTTAAGTTGAAGGCTTGAAGAGTTGAAGGGACATAAAATCAGAACCTTTTTTCTGTAGAATGCAACCCCATGAACATTGAAAGGAATCTTCCTGTCACGGAAAGTTGCTTGAAAAGCTCGTCCAGAGACCTGTTCAAAGACAATGAATCAAGCATTTTAGCTGATATTTAGAAGTGCCAATAGGTAACACATTCATTGTAGAATATAAGCTTAACCTGCCTCCTGTAAAGAATTGCAACATTGCCAAAAGAGCATCTAGTTTCCGAGGAGTTTTTTACAATTTCCAAAATTTTGTCTACAACATATGCACACTGTGCGTCCTCATTGTGACACTCCTTTAACGTTATCTGGAGAAAACAAAGGAAACGCCCTAGGAAATCTGACAAGCTGCAAAGAAGGCATATGCAAAGAAATGGATTGACAAAGTCCTGTGAATGAGCAGAAAATTATTACCTTAGAGCCAGAAGAGTTATCAGTATGCACTTCCTTGGACTTGCATCGCTTTATGTTATGCTGAATTAGTGAAGCGGCAGCCTCAACAATGCACCGTGTTGATCGGTAGTTTTTCCTCAGCCGAACCTTAGTTACACGAAAGAGCATATATGTGTAAAATTTTTGAGTAACAACAATGACTTCCCTTAGTTGATCAGGAAATGACATCAAATGCATATTTATTGAAAATAGCTTTGCAGGACACACCTCTTTGTGATTAGGAAAATCCCTACGAAAGAAATCAAATCCACATATGTTGGCGCCGTTAAAACTAAAAATTGACTGCGGCAAACAACTCAATATGTTAGCTCTCAATTCAATTTCTGCTTATATGCACAGATAAAATGCACAAAACTACTGCCCTAACAGCAACATAGACTGACTATTTTCGGCAATCAGTTTGTGTTAAATAGTAGGCTACAACAACATTACCTTAGTGCCTCAATGGCTCCCGCAAATTTCGGGGGGTATGGGGTGGGGGTGGGTCGGATGTATGCATTAACATGGAAGTCAATATACAGAGAAAAAGTTAACCTGGTCATCATCACCAACAATAGTAATCTGACCATGCGATGCCAAAAGCCTCAACAAGCTGTATTGCATCGCGCTTGTGTCCTGAAACTCATCAACAATGATTGCTCTCCACAATTCTTGACATTCACTGAAGACTAAGCAAGCATAAGAAAGGGAGGAAAAAGTTGAGTTAGACAAGATTCCATTTTATCTCTCTCTCTCAATATAGCGAGGGAGAAAAAAACCTTCAGGGAAATCTGTAAGCAGGTTGACTGAACAGCTGATCAAATCATGATAATCTAGTGCATCACAAGATCTTAGTATATCATTGTAATTACCAAGTATCCTAGCCTGATAAAATCAGAGTATATACTGATTAGAAAAGCCCTCCCGTACAGAAGAAGCGTCGTAACAATGTAAGAGGCTACATCCAAGATTCAGGAAGAACTTACTCCAAACTCATCTCCCTCCTGACGGCATACTTCAGAGGTTTTACCAGATGCTTTAGCCTGCAGAATAACTGATAACTAGTTATAAGAGTCCCATATGTACCCTGAAATGAAAAGAATTGAGTACAGCTAGCCGCTAGCTGAGTGTATATCGTTCTTGTATGTATGAATTATTATTTTTTGCATTACAAACCTGGAAACGAGGTCTGGAACAAATCCTTAAGGGCTTTTTATCTAACCCTTACATTCCATAACAAATTTAAGGCAACAATTTGGATGGAAAGGTAGGTGAATTTTAATTACAAGATATTAAAGAAAACGCCATATGATTTACTGAGTCATTAGAATATTACAAGGATATATCCATAACAAGTTACATAAAACAGTTCAAGGTAAAAAAATTTATAGAGCTGACATTTACAAACCTGAGTCACAAATTTCTGCCATTTTTTAGACTTATCCTTGAAGCTGTGAAACTTCACATCATTTGTTAGCTCACTTGTCTCGGAACCAGCAGGCTTTTGTATGTCTTTTTCACAATCAAGTAATCGAATTGCCTCAACAACAGCTCTTCTTTGTTGTCCATTACCATAAATTAAAAAATCTGATGTACGACTCAACCTAATAATGATTACATTGACGAATTGTCAACCTAGTTAATAACTAAAACAGAGAAAAAAAAAAGGAGTGGGGAGTAAAGTCTTGAGAAGGTAAAGTTGAACATAAAAAGGAAAGCGAAATTCAAGTGATAATGATATGGTTTATACAAAACCTAGTACGTTACCATGGCCTTCAATCTGCGTGGGAGGACAGTCAACCAGTAAGTTTCCCTTTTTGTAAAAGACAAACCAGTGAAGGCAAACTATGAGTGTGGGGAAAGCGATGTGCGCGCATGGGGTCTCTCATCCGTAAAGCCAATGTAATACAGTTAGAGTGGCTTGGTGCTCACTCTGGTAACTGTGTTTGGCCTAATGGTAGGGCTTTGAGCGATTAGATCCCAACATCGTATAAAAAAAAATGTGGTATCCATCATGGTTATTCTATAGGTGGTAAATCACAGATCATAATGTCGCAGATGTAATAACTGTGTGTAGGTGGTAAATCACATTATCATAATGATGCATATGTCGTAGTAAGTAGCAACTGTGTTCGGCCTAATTGTATGGATTTCATGTGATTAGGTCACAACATGGTATATCAGACGCAATCATGGAAATGATGGTAAATTATAGTATTAGAAATTTAGAATGTCACATAGGTAATGTAAGGGAGTGTGGATGATACTCGCGTGCTTCCAGGAATAATCCAAACAGTTGCTTTCTCTCTTAATGAAAATGGTAAAATTAGAAGGAGAAAAAGACCACTTATGCTAAGCATAACGCCATGAAAACCCATTGACATACATACTTTTCTGCATGTGCACGGCAGAGTTGTAGGGAAAATGAGTGGAAGGTGCTGATAGTTAATGCTTTGGCTATATCTTTCCCTGCTACATTTGCAATCCGTTCTCTCATTTCTGAAGCTGCTGCTGTCGTGAAAGTCATTGCCAGAATGTTGGATGGACCAATGTCCTAAACAAGTATATTAAGAGAGTTCATCACCAGAATTCTTTCTACACCCCATCAACTCTAGCAGTTTTCAAAGACGTGTCTCTACAATAAATATTAAGATGAGATAAACAAGAGCTAGCACTCTAGCAGTACCTGATTTAGCAGCATGAGAACACGTCCAACCATTGTCGATGTCTGACATATGAAAGGACATACAATCAGACCTATGCAAAAAATTCCATCCAAATTGCATGAAGAAAGGTACAATCTACGAGTTTTAAGAGTCTATTTCCTTGAAGAGGTTTTCAGTTCTTTAGAAAGTAAAAGAACCCCATCATGCAATTATAAAAAATTAAGGATGTTTTATTTAGAGTTCATTTTCAAATGAGTTGGATTAGTCTTGTAGGAAAGACGAAACATGCTTGAAAACACAATACAACGACTATTGAAGGCATAGATCTCCAATTACAAAGGCTCGAGTACTCAAACATATTCACATAGAATAGTATGGCCACAATTATAATAATTAAAATTGAATAAGTAGCAAGAATATGGCTCAATGAACCCAACTATAATTCAAATTCAAATATCTAATAATATTCCAGTATTGTCCAATTTTTTTTATTTCTTCGATTAATATTCCCTGATCTTTCATTACCAAATGACAGTATGACACTTCAATCTTAAAATTGTTTCAGCATGGCCACAAGTACAAGAAGTCAACAACATAAGGAAAGCTTAGCATCCAATAAATACACTATTTGTATGGCTTAACATAACTGCAAGAGGTAAACACAAAGAAGATTAAGACTGAACCTTTCCACTTCCTGGTCCAGCTACAACCATCAAAGGTATAGAAGCATCAGTGAAAGCAGCCTCCAGTTGTTCCTGATTTAGCGACTCCATATACTTAGAATAAGTTTCTGGCATGCCTTGAAACTCTTTGCCTCGCGCCATATACTCCATATACTTAGAGCTTGTGTGAGACAAGGAAGCATCTTCTTGATCACCCTTTGGATTCTCGAACACTTCATGAGCAGATAATTTTTTGTTAGAGATACTAGCATCACTAGTTTCACTTATATGAGTGTCGCTCTGGACAGTATTTATTTTCCTTTGCAGCACGTCCACTGCTCTTCCCTTACACAAGGAATCAATTTCTTCTAAAACAGTGTCGTCGAAGTCGTCATCAAGGACACTGGGAACAGTCGAGCACTGATTTGCAGTGCCAGCGTCAAATAGCGGTCCCCATGAGTGAATAGGAGTAAACGAACTCCCATTCTTACGAGGGACATCAATATCTTGGCCACCACTGCCTCTCATTGTTGGACTATAAAAAGTTTTAGCTATAGACCTGCACGTTGTTAGTGGTGTTATAACATATTTGTCGACATCAATGTGCTGAGATCCCCTTGCCGTAGATTGAGAACCTGCATTTATCTGTAAATCCTTCAGTGGAACTCTCTCGCGCATAGGAACTGAAGTGGAGTGCCTATTATCAAGCTTATCTGGATCCCTGCCACAATTTACCAAACCATAAATTTCACCTTATTATCGACATATGATCTAGTAACTGCATACAAATCATCGCCAATAACATCTACTTTGTGGTCAAACAATGTCAAAATTGACAGCTACGGAGTTCTTTATGAAATCCATTTACGAGTGAGTGCTCAAACCGTGTCAACATTGACTTATGATCTAGTAGTACTGAATATGATAGTTCAACCGTCACGAGTAAAGATGAACGAAACATGATGGGCCTTCACACAGCCAAATGTACACTAGATTCCAGGAAAACAATGGCAACAGTTTATGGTTGAAACCTGGAAAGTAAAATGTAGACATTGAGAGTAGTACAGTAGTCCACTTTAAAACCAAGGTTTACAGTGTTGCCATTGTTTTCCCACAAATTCTCATTGAAGACGGGCACTATCCGTCGCAATATGCAATATGCAAGTGGGGGGCTCCATTTGCCCCCCACTTATTTTAATCAGAAACTATAAAAGAGGCATATCTCATTGAATCGCTCTACAACATGAATCAACGAATCAAAAATAAATAGATTAAAGAGGAGGAGAGAAAGGGAGTTACGAGGGAGGGAGAGAGGGAAAAAAGCGGGGTCTTTTGCGAGAAAGGAGAGCCTTTGCAGTTTTGAAATTGAGAGAAATGCGAGCACGTTGTTCTGGTGTTAACGCTTCGTCCTCAATCGTGGTTCTACTGCAAGGCAAAGGGTACTCGTTTTCCTTGTTCATGGCGGAGGCCGGAGGGAGAGGAATCAAACACGCTACTCTTTTCAGGCACCACAAGGCACAACCTGCTATGCTGTTGGCTGTTGGCTGTTGGCTGTTGGCTGTTTAAAAAGGGAGAGGCAACCGCCAATACTCAAAAACCAAAAACAATACATGGAAGTTGTAACATCGGGTCTGATTTTAGCGGTAGACATTTTACTCAACTTAGTACACTATTGACAATTATACCCTCTTATTTTCCATCTCATTTTCCCTTTTTGATATTTTCTCCTAATGACAAAGCATTCATCCATTAAAAAATTGACAAAGCATCTAGACATGGGTCTCACAATACATTACGATTATTTTTGGATTGATTTGTTATATCAGCATAATTAAGTTGGTTAGTAAGTCCATACATTTTCCACAGCACAAAACACATTTAAAGAGAACGTAGGGGATCAGTTATCACAGACAAATCGGAAACATGTTAACTACTATACTTTTCATCTGGTGAGTTATACACTTATACATAGGTGATAAAGCTTGACTGATTGTTTGTACAATGCTTTCATTGTGTAACACCCGGAAATGTACCCTATTTTTCTAGTAGAAATATTTTACGAAATCTTTTCAGCAAGTTTAAGTTTTAATTTGGAATTTAAAGTTTCGAGTCGAATTTAGAATTTCCGAGTTCGTATTTAGGATTTCCGCGAGATTCCATGAGAATCCCGTCTTAAGTCGTCTTTGACTTTTCTTGACTTTTAAGTCGTCTTTGACTTTTCTTGACTTTTAAGTCGTCTTTGACTTTTCTTGACTTTTAAGTCGTCTTTGACTTTTCTTGACTTTTGAGCCTCCTTTGACTTTCGTTGACTTTTCGGACTCACCCTACATATACTCCCTCAAACCCTAAACCTAATTCATTTCTTCACAATTCATTTCCTTCTTCTTCCTCACCTTAAACACCAAAAACATTGCCTCCATTTTGATCCGTCTTAGATTCGTCACTACGCCTTCATTTCTCGCTCTAATTCTCGTAAGTTCGTCTTATTCTTCCCCTCTTATCTTCCTCTATCCGTATTGGTAATAAAATTACCGTCTTTCTCGCTTTTTAAATTATCCGTCTTTCTCAAGGTGAAATATATTCATCTTTTAGTACCTAATTGTAGGTGGAGACCACTAGGAAGGCTTAGTAATCGATTAAAGACGCGTAAAGGTAACGGTGAAGGGTTACTCGATATCATTTACGTGTTTTATGTGATTTCTAGGATAGAAACCGTATTTAGATTATGGTTAGTATGCTTAGGACTTGTGTTGTTGTTGTTGGTTGTTGTTAGTGGTTAATTGATATGTGAATTGATGGTTTGTTATGATAAATGAGGATTTTGTTGTTGGTAACTTGTTGGAAATTGATCGTCCCTGAATCCCGTGTGGGACGCAGGCTGCGTTGGGGGACGCAGGCTGCGTCGTAGGACGCAGGCTGCGTCGTGGGTGACGCAGGCTGCGTCATACGCTGCCAACAGAATTTTTCCTGCACTGACCCCTTTTTATAAAATGATCATATCTCCTTCGTTACTTGCTTGTTTTGGGCGTGTGACATCTCGTTGGAACCCTAAGAGGTTAAGCTATCACCTCCACTTAGAATTTCTGCATTCGCATATCTAGAACTCTAGTTATGATCGTTTGAAATGGACCCTTGTTTTCGTTGGTTTCCAAACAACGTTGTTTTTGAGAGGTGATCTATGTTTTTATTCATTATGCTTCATAAACTTGTTCTAATGCTTATGTATCATGTATTGACTCATGTTTATCATATTTAAACTTATATGATTCCCTATTCTCATGTTTTGTGACGGTTTATGGTATGTTCCCACTTTGAGTCGGTTTTTACAATGATCGGTTTGAGCACTATTTTGTCTTGTGCTTTGTACTCTCATTCCCTTGGCTACCTTCCCGTTCGTAAGGCTGGAATGTCGGAACGGAGAGGTATCCTACTGCTTAAATGCATGTGTTAGTGGGCATACGACGACGTTGTTGGGAGTTGAACGCTATGCGTTGTTCGACCCGGCCGTCAAATGTTGTGTACTTGCGAGGTGGTGTTATTTGCATGTAGCGTACCGCTTGTTATGAGGCTTGAGCTCTTTTCCGCCTCTTTCGTGAATTGATCTACCGAATTTGGGGTACTCGGCGTCTAGTGTAAGACCGAGTCTTGGATGCGGAAACGCTTTAATCGCATGTCGATCGGAAAATGTGATTCCGAGAATCTGGCCAGGTTTAGATTAGGAGCCGTTTAATTATCGTTCCTACCCGGAGGAAATTAGTCTACATATACGAAATGTAGCATCGTGTATGAGTTCAGGGAAACGCTTTATCCCGTGGATGCCTTTTAATCATACTTGCCATGTACACGATGCTAGTGCGTTTCATTTACCGTGAGAGTTGTCGTCTTTGTGTCGTTGTCTTTGAATGCGTGATTTCATGATTGTGTTCATGGTCATTGCATGACTGACACCGTCATTGTCTTGGTTCGTGGATGGATGATAAAATGTTGGATATTATGGGATCATCGCATGACTTGACTGGTTTGTCTGTCGAGTCTCAATCTTATCAATCTTATACCGCTAACGGTGAGATGCAAGCCCTAGTGAGCGTATGCGATTGCCTAAGAGTGTCTTTCCCGAGTCGTTGAATAACATGATGGTTACGGATTTGATTTCCACATGATCTTATCATTATATCTCGTATTGCCTATCTATTTTTATCGTAACTCACATGGATATATATATATGCATGCTTTACTTTTGTATTTCCTTATATGTACGTTTGATGTGATATGGCTGGGAGAACCCGGAGTTACTCCCCACTGACTGTGGCGTTCATGTTTTTCATGAATGAACAGGTTGCTTGCTTGGATGCCTTTTTGGATATGATGTTTTGGGGTTCGGGTGTGAGCTAGCGGGCGTTGTCCCTGGAAGTTTTCACCTCTAGACGATAGTAGCTAGTTTTGGTTAAACACTTGTTCTTTGCTAACATTTTAAGAGACCCCGTCTCTTTGTTGTATATTCAGTACTTAGTTTGTAACATTTTGACACACCTCGTGTTATATATATCTTGCATGTTTAAAGGTTTTTTAAAATACCGTATTTCCGCATCTCTTTTCACATGCTTGTATGTTTTATCTTTCCGCATTCGCGAGGGTTGTCACATTAGCTTCCACAACCACAGCTGCAATGATGTCATCAGTTACAGCAACATTGGCTTCAGCAGATTTCTTCTCAGAGCATTGGTAGGATTTGTGGCCAACGTTTCCACAAACATAGCAGACAATAGGACCCTTAGCTTTCTGCATCTTAGGAACCGGTTTGGTATGCTTCCCTGGACCATTCTTCTTTGCAGGACCCTGGTTCTTACTCTGACCAACCTTGGCCTTACCCTTACCCTTATATTTCTCAGCATAAGACGGACCACCAGACTCAACCAGATTAACTTTAACAGCAGCAACAACAGAAACAGTCACAGATTGACTAGCAAGGTCTTTGAGGCGATTAGCCTCCTCGGTCCTCATATGTCATATACGTTCCTTAAGGGACATGTCTTTCTTTTTGTGTTTGAGTTGGTTTCGGTAATCAGACCAGGAGGGAGGGAATTTCTCTAGCAGGACATTAGCTACAAATATATCATCAAGTTTCATGCCTTCATTCACAACATCAGCACATAAGTTCTCATAGACATGAACTTGTTCCATAATAGATTTCCCGTCAGCCATGTAAATCCCAACCATTTTCCCACAACATATTTCTTTTTTCCCGCGTCATCAGCCCCATACTTGGTTTCTAAAGCCTCCCAAATAACCTTAGCCGACTTATTGACAACAAATAAATCGAATAGGGTGTTTGTCATATTATTCAAAATGTGACACCTAGCAGTTTTGTTGTCTTTTTCAAACTTTTTAACTGTTTCGTCATTAGACTTAATAACTGCTGCAGCAGGAGGGGTATTCTCAACAGAAGTAATAGTTATAGGGGTAGGCGGGTCAGAAAACAACACGTAATCAATTTCCAGTTGCTCAAAGAACATCAACAATTTTTGGGACCAACGCTTATAATTATTTCCGTCTAAGGCCTCAAGTTTTGACATGTCGGGTACAATTTTCGAAATAACAGACATGGTTACAGAAAAAAAATAGTTTTCAAATTGTAGGACGAGAAATGTCGTAACAAATAAAAACAGAGATTAGATATACTGACTTAAGTAGTAGTGCCGTGGTAAAAAGCCACTGCCTTGAAAACTATTTCTCCGGTACAACCGTGGTGGCGATCAGCTAGTACAGGTAATTCCCCAAGGATAACACTACAACCTCCACGCAGCTTCGCCCACTCGGAACTGTGAGACTTGGAACAATAATTAAAGCAGTACCCAGAAACTTAGAACAGAAGTGAGGAAGAGAGAATTGTTGGAGCTAGTGTCCTCCACAGTTAGTGTGATAACAGCTAAGGTTCACAGGGTATACTTTGTATTATAATCAGTTGATTAAAGTTTATCGATAACGGTTGGCTTGCTAGATAAGTTTGACGTTACTGTCATACAGATGGCGGTGATCAACTGATCCCTAAAAGTCACACCTATAGGATGTGTTTGAGAGATGTGATTATTTGAGAAAATAATAATATTGATGCCTTATTAAATGACTAAAAGGTTAGTCTATGTATTTGACTAAAAGGTTAGTCAAATGTGATGATGATACGATTATTTAATAACGATTAAATAATGTTAGCTGGTAATTGAATATAAAATGTTATATTTAATCTATATGTATATAATGTCGGTTTAAACTAAATATAAACTGTTATATTTAAATTGGCGGATATGTATTACACGATATTTTTATAGTGTATTGGTCCGGCATTACTCGGTTTATGTATCGGTCCATTGCTAGTAATAATTAGAATACATATTATATTATGTACATATTAAGTAATAAGCCAACTGCCTAATAGAGGTTGAGTTAAATAAGGAAACTAGGTTTTTACTTTTTCCTCTAATTCTCACGGTTTGAGTGAGATAAAAAGGAGAAAATAAAAACCCTAATGGTCTCCTTCTGGAAAAAAAACTCACGGCACACACAAAGGGAAGAGGAGAAAGAAAATTCTGATTTTTGACTCTCTTATTCATCTTCATATTCATCATCAATATATACATAAAATTAGAAGTAATTTTTGGATATTCGTTCTAGCACGACGAAGGCATTTCTTGAACCATCTTGGGTGTGACGATTAGGAGAATACCTACTTTGGTATTTGTTCTTAGGCCTTTTTCTAGGACCGAAGGTTATTTCTTAATCTTATGTTTTATATTATGCAATTTCATTTATGACTAGAAATTCATATAGTTATAATTTCATTATAATCCGAAAAATTTAGAGGGAAGTATACCGGTATTTCCCACAAGTGGTATCAGAGCAATTGGCTATGAAATTATTTACATGTTTTCATATTTGATGAAATATAAGATTAGAAATTTTTGTTTTGTTTTTTTGTTTGTTTTTGTTTCGGCTGAAAGAAGAAAAAAAAAATTAGGGATTGTTTTTTTGGTACTGTTCACGGGCAGGGAAAAAAAAATTGGTACTGTTCACGGCACTGTTCAACCGTGAAGAAAAAAAAAATTTCCTTGTTTTTCCTTTTTGATTCATATATGTTGTTGTTTTGATATGTTAAGATAATAATATAATGAATTAGTTGATATTTTGATTTAATGAGGATTAAATCGAATTGTAAAAGGATTTTGTTATGGATGTTAAAGAACATTCATTGTGCTAAAGTTTTCGATATGAATATACAAAACAGTTATGATTAGTTGAGTATTTTGATAATCGATTAATCATGATTTGGATATTCATCTTAAAAGGTTAATTTGAATCATCTAGTTTGTATCAATGTTTAATAATGATTAGATGTTGAATGTTTGTACCGATCTAGTTTTAATTAGCATGATCAAATTAAAAAGGATTAATTTGTGTTTGTTTTGTTTTTCCCAAAAACCGAAAAAAAAAAAATTCCTGCTACTGTTCACGGGTACTGTTCATCCGTGAACATTGAAAAAAAAAAATTAATTTTTAATTTTTTGTTTATTGCATTATAAAGATAATGTATGTTGATTATTGTTGTGAAAAAGTTCACAATGATAGATACCCTATTATTTTAAAAAGGTTTAAAATAATGTTGAATTTAATTTATGTTATACCCGATAATATGAATTAAATTGAATTATGGTTGATTAAAATTGTTGTGTGCAATTAAGGAATTGTCACATAATTTTGATCATTTTAAAGGTGGTTAGGATAAATTAATCATCATAATTAATGAATTATGTCTTGGATATTTAATTTATTTTGTTGATGCATTTTATTATGGATGAATGAATGAATGAATGGATGAATGAATTATTTTGGTATTTTTACAAGAGGTTGTAATTTGTATTGCTTAGTGTGGCCTTAGTAGATTGTGTTATCGTAATGATGGTAACATGGTATTTGATGTATTTTGAGATCTCGAATCTCCCCTTTGTAATTTTTAATTATAATTTTTAAATTAGAATGTAAATAGGTTTATATTTTGTAATTTTAAAAATTGTATTTTTGAGAAGACCAAAGATGAAGATCGGATAGCTCACTCCCGCTGCATGGACCAAGATGGAACATCAAGTCAAGCTTCTAGGGTACATAAGGATGGATTTCAAAGTGTAATTTTTGTTCTATTTTGATAGGATAGGCCACACTAGGACTTTGTACTTTATTTTTCATTTTTCCGTTCTTATTGTTTTACTTTTGCATGAGAGTTATTGCATCATATTTCGCCTAAACCAAACCACCTACTACTTAATTCCATGAAAATTGACTCATATAGATTGTATGTTAATTATCATGGACATCCAGATGTCACTCACAATTCTAAAAGCTATCATCTTAAATTATTCATTCTCAAAATGCTAGATCATTCGTTCACTTAAATGAATAAAATTAAAGCTGATGGACCTTCCTCTAAAACCTAAAATTGAGATTAGTCTTTATAGGGAAAACTGCTATGACTCCCTTCTTCGTCGGTAGGCATATAAGACCTTACTCTCCATATGACCCCTTCTACGTTGGGTAAGTAGTATGTGTTGACATATTTTACCTCAACATTATAGTACGAGTAATATCTCGTGATTATGATGGACTAAAGATATAATTTACGGAAATTTATCGACCAGGAATTCTAAAAGTAGAATTAGCCAAGAAGTTGGCTTATCAATTTACAGAAATTGAGTCTTGGGATCATTTATATAATACTTGAGGGAGGTCAATTGTATAAATGCTAGAGTCTTCGCATTAATCGGTTTTGCCTTAGACTTAATTAAAACGATGAAAATGCTTATTATGTTTTATCTCCTTTCTCGCAGTGTAGCATTTATTTACTTCGATAAAACTGTTATAATAAATGGCTGGACATTCTGATGCCCCTATGCCAAGTGCCACGCTCGCACGTGAATCCTGGCTTAAAATGTTCATGGACAATAAGAATCAGTATACGCGACTGAAGAATAATGGGTCCAACTTTGCGGACTGGGAGGCTTCATTAAGGAATGCTGCCATAGCTGACGGTAAGCTCAAGTAATTGACTGATCCACTACCGCCTAACCCAGGCCCCAATGCAGGAGCCAATGAATCACTTGCTTATAGTGATTTCGTAATGGAGGCGGGTGCGATAAAGAACGTACTCATCTTTTCAATGGAATCCAATTTGCAAAGACGATTCATTGCCCAAGGTGCAAACAAGATTTTCACCACGCTCACTAACGAGTTCTCAAAAGCACCGCATATCGTTATGTATGAGCTTACCACTCGCTTCTTTGAAGCGAAACTCCAGAAGGGCCAACCGGTTAGCCCACACATTCTCGATATGATCGAAAATCTCGAAAAACTGGAGGCACTTGATTGCAAAATCAAAGAGAGCGTGGTCATTGACCGCATGCTTCATTCACTTCATGATGGTTTTGCCCAATTCAGGGCAAATTACTATATGAATGATTTGAAGAGAAATCCTCATCAGCTACACTCACTTCTCATACAGACTGAGAAGGATCTGAAATTGAGTGGGAGCCTGAAGCAGGACGTTCTCATGATTGCAAACAAGGGTAAGGGTAAGGGCAAGGCTCAGGCCGACCTAGCTGTAGGGAAGCCGAAGTTCAAGAAGCCAGGAAAGGGCAAGAGTGGGCCTGGTGAGACTAGCAGTAGCTCACAAGGCAAGACAAAGAGCAAAGAAAACATGGAGTGCCACCATTGCCACAAGACTGGGCATTGGAGGCGGAACTGTCCCGTGTATGCTGAAGACGTAAAAGCAGGCCGCGTCACTCCTGTTGGTATGTCTTATTTTATTCATATGATTGAGATTAACCATGCAAGTTTCGGAACTTGGATACTTTATAGTGGTTGTGGTTCTCATCTGTGTAATCATTTGCAGGGCCTAAGAAACATCAAACCTCTCGAAAAGGGTGATGTGGACCTGCGAGTGGGGAATGGAGCAAGAGTAGCTGCCGTTTCAGTGGGAACATATGTAATCCAACTCCCAAGTGGATTTGAGTTATTTTTAAATAACTGTTACTATGTACCCAGTTTATCTAAAACCATTATTTCAGTTTCCGTTCTCGATAATAACGGTTTTTCATTTGTAATAAAGGATAATAGCTGTATTTTCTCTTTTAACGAAATGATTTATGGTAAAGCAGTTTCCATGAATGGGATTTATGTTTTAGATCAACCCACAGATATAATGCATGTGAGTAATAAAAAGGTAAAGGTTGGTGACAAAGATCAAACCTATCTATGGCATTGCCGTATGGGACACATAAATGAAAAACGCGTGAAGAAGCTCATTGACAATGGGACTATCTCCCCATTTGACTATGAATCATTTGGCACGTGTGAATCATGTCTCATAGGCAAAATGACTCGAATTTCCTTCAAAGGTGTTGGAATGCGCGCTGCTGACCTATTAGGACTCATACATACTGATGTGTGTGGACCTATGTCAATCAACGCTAGAGATGGCTATAGATATTTTATCACTTTCACGGACGATTTGAGTAGATATGGATATGTCTACTTAATGAAGCACAAAAGTGAGTCCTTTGATAAGTTCAAGGAATACCAGAATAAGGTTGAAAACCAGCTGGGTAGAAAGATTAAAGCACTACGTTCAGATCGTGGTGGCGAATATCTTTCGAATGAGTTTGATCAACACCTTAAAAACTGTGGTGTAGTACTACAGTTAACTCCACCTGGAACACCTCAATTAAATGGTGTGTCCGAACGGAGAAATCGAACATTACTTGATATGGTTCGATCCATGATGAGTCACACGGTAGTGCCTGATTCATTGTGGGGCTATGCTCTTTTGTCAGCTGCTCTTATACTTAACCGAAGTCCGTCTAAAGCTGTTGACAAGACTCCATTTGAAATGTGGAAGGGAACAGTCCCTAACTTGTCCTTTATTTGGGTTTGGGGCTGCGAGGCTTATGTCAAGTGGAGACACGAGGATAAGCTCAGCCCGCGATCGGTCAAGACATACTTTATTGGATATCCAAAAGGAATGTTTGGTCATTACTTTTATTCGCTTACCGAACAACGTGTTTTTGTTGCGGCTAGTGCGAAGTTTCTAGAGAAAGAGTTTCTCGAGAACAAGACAAGTGATAGAACCTTCGATCTGTCGGAGATTCAAGAACCAACAACCGAGCAACCGATGGAGGAAGATGTTCCTTTATCTTCTGCTGCGGTTAATATTCCCGAGGAACCTAGAAGGTCGGGTAGAGTCTCCATACCTCTAGACAGATACATTGGTATGGTCGAGGAGAACGTTAGAGACGATGTTTTGCTCCTAGAGCGTAACGAACCCGCTACCTATAAAGGAGCCATGACCTTTTCCGACTCAAAGCTATGGCTTGAGGCCATGCAATACGAGATGGACTCTATGTATGAGAATGACGTATGGGATCTGGTTGATTTGCCTGATAAGGTTTGGCCTCTTCAGTGCAAATGGTTTACAAGATAAAGCATTCCGTAGAGGGACAACCAGACACCTATAAGGCACGACTAGTGGCAAAAGGTTTCACTCAAGTGCAAGGATTGCATTATGATGAAATTTTTGCACCCGTAGTCATGCTGTGTTCCATTCAGATAATCTTAGCGATTGCCGCTTTTCATGACTATGAAATTTGGCAGATGGACGTGAAAACCGCCTTCTTAAACGGTTATTTGGAGGAGGAGTTGTACATGGTACAACCCGAAGGTTTCATTGACCCTAAAAATTTTAAGAAAGTGTGCAAGCTTAAGCGTTCCATTTATGGACTTAAGCAAGCTTCTCGGAGTTGGAATCATCGTTTCGACCAAGTCATAAAAGAGAATGATTTTACTCGATCGGTTGAGGAACCATGATTATATGTCAAGTCGAGTGGGAGTAAAATCGTTTTCTTGATATTGTATGTCGACGACATACTCTTGATAGGGAATGATATTCCTCTCTTATCTTCGGTTAAGGTATGGTTAAAGAAACATTTCCAGATGAAAGATATGGGCGAGGCACAACGCATATTGGGAATTCGTATCTACAGAGATAGATCACAACAGATGTTATCACTCAGTCAAGAGTCTTATATAAATAAGATTCTTGAAAGGTTCAGCATGACCAACTCCAAGAAGGGGTATCTTCCAATGACATCTGGGATGCATTTGAGTAAAGCTCAGGCACCCAAGACATCAGAAGAGGTCAAGCGCATAAGTCGAATTCCTTATGCATCAGCTATAGGATCGATCATGTATGCCATGATATGTACACATCCAGACGTGGCATATGCTTTGAGTATGACCAGTCGGTACCAAGGCAATCCAGGTGAAACACACTGGATGGCTGTTAAAAATATCCTTAAGTACCTACGGAGGAGTAAGGATTGGGTATTGACTTATGGAGGAAAGACTGAGCTTTGCGCAACCGGTTACGCAGATGCTAGCTTCCAAACGGATCGGGATGACTCGAAATCTCAGTCTGGATTCGTATTTACTCTTAATGGCGCTGCGGTCAGCTGGAAAAGCTCCAAGCAGAGTGTTATAGCAGATTCTACGACTGAGTCCGAGTACTATGCCGCTTCAGAGGCTGCAAAGGAAGCTATATGGATGCGTCAATTCTTACAAGGACTTGCCATAGTTCCTAGTTCGAATGACCCGATCACCATCTATTGTGATAATAGTGGTGCCATCTTCCAGGCTAAGGAGCCTAGGTCTAGCAACAAATCTAGACATGTACTTCGGAAGGCTCACATGATCAGAGATTACGTGGAGCAAAAGGAGATAGTGATAGACAAGATTGCTACGGATGATAACATAGCAGATCCTCTCACTAAACCGTTAAGACATGATAAGCATGTAGGGCACGTTACTTCCATGGGAATTAAACGTGTTCCTGAGTTGTATTAGCTGTTTGTATGAATTAGATACATCTTTTTCATATACTAATAATAACTTCATCGTATTGTTTTCATATTTTGTTTTTCATGTGGATTGTATGGACAACATTGAACACCACAAAGTGAACTGAATAACATTATATGTGTTTTGGTCCGTAATCGCCTACATGAGCTGATAACTCTGGCTATTATATTGTTAAGTCGATTGATGGTGGGTTCAACGAGCCATAAGTCAAACTGTTGACTGATCGATCACAAATACGAGTTATAAGGATACCTCGTAGGACATTGTAATTCGTGACGACGTTATGGAGTCCTAAATGTTTAACAACATTCGGTGCCAGGTCGTGGATTGGACGTCCATAGTGTTCCTAGAGTCGATTCTTTTGACTATCGACTGTCTCTTGAGATTAAGGCAGTTTTTGGGTGACTTTGGTTTCTTTCTCACGGTCGACCGTAACAGGAGGCCAAGCAGATTTTTACTGGGTCATTTCATACTGTGCTTACATCTGCAGGATTCGAGTTGAGGAAAATATCCAACCCTTTATCAGGTTTTGTTATTTCTCAGGGCCACTCGAGGAGTAGTAACTGAAATGCATGGCCATGCTCGAATAATGATTCGTTTATCAGTTGAGTTACTCTCTAGTCGGGAAAACCACTCTTGATACTGATCACTTGTAAAATACGACCTTTGTGAATGCGGACTTTGCAAATTGTTTTACATTGAGTGGGAGAAATTTAAGGATATGAGAATCGGTTATCGCACATACACTTGTAAGGACAAGTGGGAGATTGTTGGAGCTAGTGTCCTCCACAGTTAGTGTGATAACAGCTAAGGTTCACAGGGTATACTTTGTATTATAATCAGTTGATTAACGTTTATCGATAACGGTTGGCTTGCTAGATAAGTTTGACGTTATTGTCATACAGATGGCGGTGATCAACTGATCCCTAAAAGTCACACCTATAGGATGTGTTTGAGAGATGTGATTATTTGAGAAAATAATCATATTGATGCCTAAATTAAATGACTAAAAGGTTAGTCGATGTATTTGACTAAAAGGTTAGTCCAATGTGATGATGATACGATTATTTAATAACGATTAAATAATGTTAGCTAGTAATTGAATATAAAAGGTTATATTTAATCTATGTATATAATGTCGGTCTAAACTAAATATAAACTGTTATATTTAAGTTGGCGGATATGTGTTACACGATATTATTATAGTGTATTGGTTCGGCATTAATCGGTTTATGTGACGGTCCATTACTAGTAATAATTAGAATACATATTATATTATGTACATATTAAATTAGATGCTAATTACCTAATAGAGGTGGAGTTAAATAAGGAAACTAGATTTTTACTCTTTCCTCTAATTCTCACGGTTTGAGTGAGATAAAAAGGAGAAAATAAAAACCCTAATGGTCTCCCTTTGGCAAAAAAAACTCACGGCACACACAAAGGGAAAAAGTGAAAGAAAATTCTGATTTTTGACTCTCTTATTCATCTTCATATTCATCATCAATATACACATAAAATTAGAAGTAATTTTTGGGTATTCGTTCTAGCACGACGAAGGCATTTCTTGAACCATCTTGGGTGTGACGATTAGGAGAATACCTACTTTGGTATTTGTTCTTAGGCCTTTTTCTAGGACCGAAGGTTATTTCTTAATCTTATGTTTTATATTTTGCAATTTCATTTATGACTAGAAATTCATATAGTTATAAATTCATTATAATCCGAAAAATTTAGAGGGAAGTATACCGATATTTCCCACAAGAATATGAGAGGAGATAGTTTTTGTGTTGTGTTTTTGGAGAGCAGTAGGGTGTTGTATTTATAGCAGAATAGAGCAACTACTGCAGCCAAAACCGACTCCACAATAGCAGCAGTCAGTAGAACTGGTAGTGCTCCTGAAAACCAGGCACTAACAGTCACCTTTGACTGACTAAATCAACAGTCTGTTTTCAAAAGCAAAACAGACTTACTCACTCGTCTCAGGCCCAAAAAGATAGGCACAGCCCGCCGCAGGCGATTGCTGAATCCCGGATCCCGGATCCCGGGCGCGCGCGCGCGTGTGCGAGCTTAATTAAGCACCTCGCAGAATCTCTACAAAAGACCCCCTTAACCCACTAGTGATAAGTAAGGGAAGAGGTGTATATATAAACACATACACACTTCCTTTCCTCTCTTATGTGGGATAGTATAAACACATACACCGTACCCGCCCCACTTACCCATCAACCCGCTACACCATAATTGTTTTTCGATTATTTTTCCGTAAAAGTTGGTTTAATCACTATTAATTTCTAATTTTTTGATTCTTTATCATTCTAGTTTTCTACCAAAGAAGATAATAAACAAACATTATAAACTAGCTATTATTAATTAAAAGAGTATATTACAAACAACTCTCTTATATAATCAACATTATTCAAATAACTCCCTTTTATAAATTTTTATCCAAATAACACCCTTTTAAAACATGTTTTTATACATATCAATGCCTTGTTGTCCGAAATTAGACTTATTTATAATAAAAGCCGGCTTATCCTTCCTTAAAAAAAATTCCTAGACCGATACTTTAGTTTCATAGTCTCATATTTGTTCCAAATCTCTCTCAAAAGATAATAAGCTAAGTTTATTTTTAACTAGATTTCATGCCCGTGCGATGCACGGGTTTACATTAATGTTATTTTCATAAATTTTCTATAATAATTAAATTATAAAACTGTAATAAAATATAATTTTTAAGATAAAAATATTGATATATTGAGTCAACTTTTATTTTAACCATATTTTACCAACTTTGTCAGGACTCAAGTTATATTTGATCTATATTATAATCCGGAAAATATTAACACGACTCTCACGTTCAAATCATTTATTAGGTTTACATATTTTTGATTGATACATCGACACACACAAAAAAATGATCAAAGGTACATACCCTAAAAGTTTTGGGTTGATACCTAATTTCCAAATATGACTCATATTTGTAATTATAGGATCACACGTACAACCTTGTGCTAATTGTCTGATATGGAGCAATTCTACTATCTGTAGGTGGTATATTCACCAAACCTATATTATTTTTATACGCGGGATAAATAACATACTAAGAATTACACTAAGTATGTGCAAGTAATATGAGATTGATCTATTCTGTAATGATAACATTTTTTTACCACAAATCTAATTATTATATTATTTTCATGATTAATACAAACTTTTAAGAGCTCTCGAAATAATATTTGAGAAACTTAAACAATTTTGGGATCATATCTAAGTTTCCAGGACGACTCATATTTATAATCACATGATCACCCAGCTTATGATATTTTTCCGATTGGGATAATTCTTATATTTATTCATAGTATATTCACCACACCTACATTATTTTTCAATGTGAAAAAAATAACATATTAAGTAGTACACCATTAAAATTATTATTTATGATCATTTTCTAAATTATTATTTATGATACTTTCCTAAATTAATTTTGATGATGTAAATTCCATTAAGGTGGAGATAATAATACAAATTTTTAAGAACTCTGTAAAGACAATACTTAAGAAATTCAAAATATTTTGGGTTGATATCTACGTTCGAAGGATGACTCATTTTTACAATATTTTTTTTTCTGTGAAAATAAATGTAAAAGTTTTTATATGAAAATTATAAACACCACTTAGCTTGAATAGAATATAGGAAATGTATATTGAAATAATTAAAAGATTTTTCACTTTTTTTTATGATACTTTCTAAAATTAATTTTTGATTGATGTAAACGTCAATATTGTAGAGATACTAATATAAACTTTTAAGAGATCTCTAAGACAATATTTAAGAGACTCAAAAGATTTTGAGTGGATACATAAGTTCCAATAATGACTCATATTTATAATCATAGCATCACCCTAACTTATGCTAATTTTTCAATGTGGTATAATTTTTTTTATACATAGTATATTCACCACGCCTACATTATTTATCAATGTGGGATAAATAACATACTAAGTAGTACATCATCAAAATTATTATTTATGATATTTTTCTAAATTATTTTTAATACAAACTTGTAAGAGCTCTTTAAGACAAAGATTAAGAGACTCAATTTTTTTGGGTGGATACTTGTGTCTAAAGATGACTCCTATTTATAATCATAGGATCACCCTGCCTTATGTAATTTTTCGATGTAGGACAATTCTTCTTTTTATACGTAGTATATTCATCACGCCTACATTATTTCTCAATATGGGACAAATATCATATTAAGTAGTATACCATAAAAATTGTTATTTATGATACTTTGTTAAATTGTTATTTATGATGAACTAAATTTAGAGATAATATAACACAAACTTTTAAGAGCTTTATAAGACAATACTTAAGAGACTCAAAATATTTTGGGTGGATACATAAGTTCCAAGGATGACTCCTATTTATAATCATAGGATCATCCCACCTTATGATAATTTTTTGATGTGGGACAATTCTACTATATATACATAATATATTCACCACACCTACATTATTTTTCAATGTGGGACAAATAAAAATACTAAGTAGTATACTATCTTTTTTTTGTAAAATAACTACTACTTGATCGTTACTAAATTATTATAATAATACTACCTCCACATTTGATTTATTGCAGTCTCTAAGACGACACTTTGACCGTATTTTTGTACGTTTATATGTTACTTTTTTTTTCTTGAATTTTTTTCTTTAAAAATGTCATGAAAATAAGTGTAAATGTTTTTGTTTTATAATCTAATATTTTTTATTGTTCAACTTATTTACGGTCAAAGTTCGGCAACTTTGACCTCACAAAAACAAATGGGGTGAAAATATGTGTGTGGAGGGAAAATTAGAATAGTAAAAAATAATTTTAAAATAATTTTTTTTTAATTTTCATATACTTATACTCTAGTTATATCATATTATCAACAATATATTACTAAAAAATATATAATTTATACTCCAATGAAAGCATTTTTCGCTACGAATCCAAATATGTAAGTTTTGAAATGCCTCACATTATATATATATTTTTATATTGATGATCAAATATTTTTCTTACGTAAATAATAATTGTGATATTAAAAATATTACATAAGATATTTTTTTCGTAATCTTGCAAGATCTTAAAATATATATTTTCCAAAAACTGAAAAAGATGATGTGCATCTATAGAATTGCTCAAAAAAAGCCTATTTTATATATTTATACTCAAATTTGGAAAGTAACGTATGAGAGATGATTCTCCGTCTCACATTAGCAAATATAGTATCAATAGTTAATTTACTATTAATACGTAAATTTACTTATGCTAAGTATATATATAGTTTTTTCATGAATCTTTCATCTATATTTCATAACTATTTAATTAAATCTCGGCTATTGTGTGATCAACGCATAATTGGCTATGGTAAATTAAGTCTTTTGGAAAGATTTGGTGCCCTTACTCTAGTTATTCCGTTTTGCATTAAGATATCGAATAGTGGTATAAATTCATTTGACAATTCTTTAATACTCCCTCCATTCAAATGAAATATGTCCATGCCTTTGTGACTATGCCTTTGTGAGGCACATGCACTAAAATATGTCCATTAAGATATAAATCATTCTCTCCTTTTATCACAAACACTTTGAATAGTCGATGAGAAGTCGTGAAGCGAAAGCAAGTGAGAGACCTATGATATACAACGATACGTGAAATGTTATTGTTTTGATTAAATTATAATACTTAATCTATTACTGATTACTAATTATAGTGATTCTCTTGTCAAGTCCCACCCTCCGACTAATATGAAGTATTTTAGTATCTATCTAAAGAGTATAAAAATAAACAATGTTAAGGTTTTTGGTTTGATTAAGAATTATAAAATATCATTCAGACGATTATTTACATGGAAGACAAAGGAGTGATATATATAGGAAATAACAAAACTTTATACCATCTATTGACATCATAATATATATTAGTAGTAAACATAAAATACTCGTACAAATGCATTCTAGTTTGTAGATCATCATCATGAGTTAATTAGGCGGATTAGGCTTATACATTATACTACCACCATTCACCATAATTGATTTTATTATATTTCTCACACAATATAAATTTATGCCATAAACTTATAGAAAAATAACAAAATATAAATATCATATATAAAATATATATGCTTTTGAGTCAACTAAAACTACTATAAAAACAATAATGAAAAAGAAAAGCATGTGCTGTACGTGATATACTTTGTAGTAGTCCATGATGTGCCCCAAGAATTATTTGAAAATTTTCTTCATGAATTAAACAACTAAGTTATCCAGGCACTTAATGTGGTACCTGAAATTTCGAACCAAATTGCGCCGTTAGTAATAGCTAAGAAAGACTATAATATGTCCTAATAACTAATAAGCAAAGACAATATTAGCATAGCAATTAACTAAGCATAATATATATCGTACACATATATCATCAATCAAATAAACAATGAGTAAATCCAGCATATAAAAAAACAAAAACAAAGAAGCAGGAAAATTAGATGGGATTGACTTCATTAGAAATTGTATATAGTCGATCTCTTTTATAGGTCAAGTTAAACACAAGTTTGAACTCTTTAAAACTCTTCTTATCTCTTCTATTAATTTATATAATATGATATAAAATTGTTATATGAATATACGGTTGACTTGATTAGTGGTGAAATTCCACAGATATAAAAACACAATTTTCTTATATTATCTATTTTACGTTAGTTATGTTCTTTGGTATTATGAATAACTTGGACTCTCGATTATTGCTAAAAAGTCTTTTACAAAAGTTAGAGACTCTATAATCACTCGAAAAAAGATTTTTTTTTAATAATATAGATAGATATTGATTGATTGATGATTTTTTAAATATCTTTTTATTTGCTGATTTTATTATTGTGTTTGGTTTATATTAGAGATATTTTTATTTATTGGGATTTTTTAAGGATATTTTTATTTGCTTATTTTTTTTTATTGTTTTTGGAAATATTGTGTTTGCTGATATTTTTTTATAGTGGAACTTCCAATTCAATTTCAATTATAATAATATTGTTTTTTTCAAAAAAAGTGATAACAATAATAAGAATAGTAGTAATATCAAAATAGTTAATTAAAATTTATTTAAACCTACGTCTTTCCTTAAAAGATAATGAAAAAGATTTATTATTTTTTAATTTAATTTATTTTTATTTTTCCCCATAATAAAAACAATTAATATAAAATTAATAAAAACAAAAAATTATTTAAAGAATTCCAACTTTATTTTATTTTTTTATTTTTTTCCATATTAAAAATAGTTAATTAAAAAAATACTAAAAGAGTTCCAACTATATTCCCACTTTATTTTTATTTCATTTTATTCCATAATAAAAATAGTTAATAAAAAATTATTTAAAGAGTTTCCACAAAGTTGGAGTCACTCACGTGCCTCGAAAAAAGCCTCGTTTATATATATATTGATTCACTCGAATCATACACACTCAAGTCCAAACTTTATAAGTTAGGTTTCTTATTTTAATGGACTATTTCGTGATTAAGAAAGTAGATAAGAGTTCAATATCTTATGCATGTGAAAAATGAATGAAAAAAATTGAGTTTTTGGTTGAAAAATTCAAAATGTATGTCTCATTTAGGAAAAGAGGTATTGATTTGTTAAAAACATGTTTTAAAAGAGAGTTATTTGGATAAAAAGTTAGTGTTTTTTGTAAATAACCCCCTTTTATGTACCTTTTTTTACAACTAACCCCCTTATATGTCCATTCTTACTAATAACCACCTTAAATATCACTTAATGCAAAAATTTACCCCCAAAATTGCATAACGTTGACGATTTTTATAAAACCCGCATCATATACGACATTACGCCTTAAACTTAGATAATCTACCTAAACTACCCTTCCCTAACTTATTACCCATCACCAACCCAACACCCCTCTTATTACTGTCATTCAATTCAGAAATCCCCAAATCAATTTAATTCTTCCCCAATTATAAACCCTAACTTCAATCATCTCCATTATTGATTGTGTTTTCGCTCCAGAATACCAAAGTTTAAGGCAACCCTTAATTGCGCGGCTTATACAGGTCAGTTTGTGTGTAATACTTTGTAATTTATCAGCTCATATTTATAATATATAAGATGTATTTGATTGTTTGTTGCGTTTAATTGTCATTACATAATCAAATTGTTTGATATTCATGTTATATGCTTATGTATGATGTCTGGATTTGTTCATCCTTTCTCATTTGATGTTAGATTTTACCATGGGGGTAGATTTGAGACTAATAAAAAGGGTAAATGTCATTATGTTGGGGGGATTTTAAGCTTGAAATTTGGGTTCTGGTCTAATAGATTCACATATGACAATGTAGTTGAGTTGGGGAAGGGTTTTATGAATGGTAAGCCTTTTTTAGCTTATTTTAAGCTTAAAGGTAGAAGTTTTATGACTGGGTTGCAGAAATTGAGAAATGTAAGGGGCATGATTGACTTCCTAAACTCAAGGGATAAAGATAATAGGCTTGATTTATACTTTGTTGAGGATAGTAAATGTCCAAATCATGTAAGCCCTAGAACCAAGAACCCTTATGTTACTTTGGATAATCAAGATGAAAGTGTACCTGAGGAAAGCAATGAAGTTGTAGTCAGTCCTATTTTAAATAGGACAAGGCCTAGATTTACATGCAATCCTAACTCAATTATGAGATCACCAAGATTTGCAAGTTCACATATTTCACCTATTGTGGAGCCATCTAGAAGGGTAGAGAAGCTGCCAACTAGAAGGAAACTTGTTGAATCATTTGAGGGGCAAAATGAGGGAAGTAGTAGTGAAGTTTTTAAAATGACTGAGAAGCAGAAGGGGAAGCAAGTGGTGTGTGAGTTTGATGATGTACTTGATGAGGAGTTTGAGGATCCTAATAATGAGGAGTTTGGTGATGACATGGATAATGGTTATGAAGAGGGTTATTGGACTGAAGATAGTCAGTTGACTGACTATGAAATAGGCAATAATGAAGTTCATGGTGACTTTGTGGAGGATGAAGAGTTGTTCACAGATGTCATTGATGATTCACTTATTGATACAGTTAATAAGAACCTTAATCAATCATGTTCAAAAGCTAGGGAGACACATAGGAGTAGGAGTAAGATTCTTAGTGTTGATGATCTGAATGTTCAGGTTGGGGAGGACACCAATTTAGGTTCTGATGATGACAATAGTGTGGTTGGTTCAGATCATGAGGCTGACTCTTATGACACATTTAACCCTGATGTTGACTTTGGAAAACCCATAGTGCTTAGAGTTGGGTTGAAGTTTCCATCAGTTTATGAGTTTAGGAAGGCAATAAGGCAGCATGCCATTGAGAATGGGTATGAACCTTACTTTTCTCACAATGAGAGTGCTAGGGTGAGTATATATTGTAAACATAGGTGTCAATGTCCTTGGAATGCTAAGAAGTCAAAGCTGCCTAAGTGTACATGTGGAACTAAAAGAAAGTGTGAATTTAGGTTGCATGCCACCCAATTGGATGGTGATGTCTTAATTTTTCAGATTAAGTCAATGTACTTGGAGCACATTTGTGCTTATACAACCAAAAAAAGAATGGTCACTGCTGAATTTTTGGCTGATAAATACCTGGAATTTTGGAGGTCTGACCCACATTGGAGGTTGAAGGCTACTCAGGATAAAGTGAGATTAGACTTAGGTGTTGATGTTGGGTATCATAAGTGTTGGGTTGCAAGAGTTAGGGCAAAAATGATAATATGGGGTAACTCTGATGAACAATACAGTAGGGTGTGGGATTATGCTGCCACCATTAGGAAATACAACCCAGGATCTAGCTCATATGTGATGGTAGATAGGGTTGACAAACCACCACCAGTGTTTCAAAGGATGTATATCTGTCTTGCTGCTTGTAAGGAAGGGTTTAAAGCTGGGTGTAGGCCTCTTATTGGGGTGGATGGCTGCCATTTAAAAGGAGTGTACCCTGGGATGTGTTTGGTGGCAGTGGCTATGGATGAAAATAACAACCTCTTTCAAGTTGCCTGGGGTATTGTGGAGGTGAAGAATGCTGACTCTTGGAAGTGGTTCCTTGAACTATTGGTGAAGGACATAGGCTATGATGAGGCTGGATGTGATGGTCTGACAATGATGTCTGATAGGCAGAAGGTAAGCATCTAAAATGGTATTCATTAAAGAGGTAAGGATTTCCTGGTTTAACATGAGAATTAAGCAATTGTTGTTTAATGGTGGCAGGGACTTATTGATGCAATGAAAGTTGTTATCCCCAAAGTTGAGATTAGATTCAGTGTTAGGCACATTTAGGCCAATTTCAAGCTACAATTTAGTGGCCAAGCATTCAAAGACAGCTTCTGGGAGGCAGCATGGGCCACAACTGAGGTACATTATGAAACAGATATAGTTTTTAGATTTTGTTTCTTTTTTGGCTACTTACTAGCAATGGTCTATTGTACAGGTAGAGTTTTTAGCAGCTCTTGAGGGCATCAAATTTCTGAGTGAGCCTGCATATCAGTATGTTAAGGCCATTCCACCATGCCATTGGAGCAGGCATGCTTTCAAAAGGACCTGCAAGAGCATCATGATTACTAACAACCTCTATGAATCATTCAATGCCGTGTTGAAGGATGCAAGGGACAAGCCAATTCTATCCCATATGGAATGGATGAGAAGATATGTAATGAAGAGAAACTATGAAAAAAAGGAAGGGGTTGACAAGTATGAAAAGCCTTTTATGCCTTACATTGACAAATGCTTCAAGAGGGTTATTGCTGAGTCAAGGTATTGTACAATCTTCTCATCCCAATCAACTAATTTTGAAGTTGACTTTAAGGGTGGTTCATACACAATCAATCTGGTTGGACAAGTGTGTAATTCCAACCATTGGCAGCTGAGTGGGATCCCTTGTATCCATGCCATGGCATGTATACTTAAGCAAAGACACAATCCAGAAGACTATGTTGACCAAGCCTATTCAAAGGACAAGTATTTGTTGGCCTACACTTCTGCAGTAGACCCTATGCCTGGGATAGCCAATTGGGAGAAAACAGGCCAGGAGGAGCCATTGCCACCATTGATGAGAAGGATGCCTGGTAGGCCATCAAAGAAAGAAAAGGAGAAAAGAGCCTGGTGAAGTCTCACAAGTGAAAAGGACAAAGAAGACCAATAAGTGCAGTAGGTGTGGCACACTAGGACATAACATCAAAGGATGTAAAAATGTCATTGCTGGCCCCAAGACAAGCAGCAAAGGTGGTAGACCTCGCACCAACTCAGAATGGGTGATAGATGCAAGGAAAAAAACTGAGCAAAAGAGGGCAAGTAGGGAAAATGATCAATCTTTCTTAAGTCATATTAGTGGGAGCTAACCAACTGTTGAGTTAGCTACTCAATCTTAATTAGCTAGGATGTGTTTGTTAGTAGAAGACAGTCTACGTAATAGTACAATTTCAGTACAATTTCACTAATTTTATGTAATGGTTTGATGTTAAACTTGTTAGGTGGTAATTTGTAAAACTTACTTTGAACAAGAAGTGTTGTTTGACAATGAAATTAGGCACTTTGATTTGCCTTTTGAACCATTCTTTCTTTAACATAGTATTTGTCAATCTTGTAGCATCAAAACAATGTTTAACACAAATGTGCAAATGCACATTGCTTCTCATTAAAATTGAACCAAATGTTACATGAGAACATGATACAACCAACATGATACAGCCAAATTCCCCTACCCAACTAACTAATCCCCTACCAAATTCCCCTAACCTAACTTACTAATACACAATATGATACAACCAAAGACAATTGCAATACATAGGATCATTATACCCTTAGCTAGTTTCTCATTTCTCTTAAGCAAATCAATGTAAGCCTTTTCCATATTCTTCTTAGATGCTAACATCTCCATGATTATGTCTTTCTCCCATTGCAACTCTGATTCATCAATCCACTTGAAATGTCCGCAACCACGAAAATCACTATATTTGACTTGTAAAATTTGCACCCCTCAAATCTCCTGCCATAATTTCTTGAAGTGTAAGATGTACAAACAGCAGCAGGGATTCCACACTTGCATTTTCCAACATTAACATTTTCTAGCTTGATTCCAGACGCCATTTAGACTAACCTGAGATTATAGCATAAAAATGCCCAATTACTAAGGTAAATCATACCTTAAACAAAAAAAAAACAAAAACTACCCATAATTTATCACTTGAATTCTACAAATTTCGCCAAGAAATTTAATAAAATCGTGACAGAGAGAGAAAGAAGGAAGGAGGAATTTCACCTAATTAACTTACTTGCAATTCCAATTGAAGCTTCATTGGATTAGGGAAAAAGGAAGGAGGAAAAATATACACAGGGGATAGTGAAAGAGAAGGGAAATGGTGAGAGTAGAGGGATTTATGACATAGAAGGAGCAATTAGGTTTTTCAATTGATCTTGGTATTTCAATTGATTTGGGGATTTAATAAGAGGGGTGTTGGGTTGGTGATGGGTAATAAGTTAGGGAAGGATAGTTTAGGTAGATTGTCTAAGTTTAAGGCGTAATGTCGTATATGATGCGGGTTTTATAAAAATCGTCAACGTTATGCAATTTTGGGGGTAAGTTTTTGCATTAAGTGATATTTAAGGTGGTTATTAGTAAGAATGGACATATAAGGGGGTTATTTGTAAAAAAAAGGTACATAAAAGGGGGTTATTTACAAAAAACACAAAAAGGTACATAAAAGGGGGTTATTTACAAAAAAAACACAATAAATATAACCATTTTAGAATATGTTTAAGTGTTTTGAATGTTTCTTTTAATGACGACATATATGAATGAACATGTTGACATATTAATTTGTGTTAAAATGTTACCATCTTAGTTAAAATATGTTAGCACTTTACATAATGTGTCTTATTATTACCGACTTATTTAGGATGTTACCAGATTTATCGGGAAACGTAATTGTTTAATTTTAAAGAATTTGTGATTTGAAAAGAAAGAATCCTAAAATTAAAACATATATGAATAAAGATGGTGACATGAAGTTTGAGAAACAATGTTATCATGTTAGACTGAAATGTAACCATTGTGTTGTGAAACCCCGGGATTTCGCAAAAAAAATAAACACATAGATTTGCAGCGGAAAATACGAATTTTTTATTATAAAACTTTAAAAGGAAAACCGTGAATGTCACTATTATAAAAGCAAAACTTAGTTTAATAAATCGTTTATACAAACTAAAACTTAAATAAAAACAAGCGACACCGATCCCTTGATAAATACACAATTAAGATAATAAACTAATATAAACTACAACGCTAAACTGAACCGTTGTAAGTACAACGCTCGCTAGCTCACTTGTCAAAACCCCATGCAACACCAACCTGCAACATGTTCAATCATGAAACATGAATGTCACGGTCAGTGGGAGTAACTCGGGGCTCTCCCAGCCATATCACAATAAAACGCACATAAACAAGCATAAAATCATATTTCATCATGCATACATAAATATCATGCCGGATAGAAGTATAGCATTATATGACTCGGGGAAGACTCCCCTTGACAACCATATCTATCACTAAGGGCTTGCATCTCACCATTAGCGACCATAAGCTTGAGAAGGTTAGGGAATCGACAAACAAACCAATCATAGGCATTCAACAATTCAAGTATACAATCCAACATATGATCAAACATACTCTCACGGTAATGAAACGCACTAGCATCTGCACTATTCAAGACAAGACAACTCTATACTCTAATCCACCCGGTAGGACTACGATAATAATACGGTCCTAGTCCAAATTTGGCCAGACTCTCGGGACAAGACGTGTCCCGATTCTACATATGTCTAGACGTGCACACATCAAAGAATCGGTCAATAAAACGGTAGACGAGTACCCCAAATCCGGCAGTACGACCAACGGCAGAGGCAGACATAAAATGAGCATACCAATCCCAGCAGTACGACCAACGAAAAAGGTTGTCACAATAATAAGCACTCATACTCTAGAAGTAGGGCCAACGGAGATGAGACATCAAATAAAGGTCAAGCTAGTACGCAACATGCAATGACACCACCTCGCAAGGATACAACATTTGACCGCCGGATCGATCAACGCATTGCGTTCGCCTCCCAAAAAAGGTCTTCATATACTCACTAACATACAATTGAATGTACCTTTATCGCTCCTACATGAAGTTTAACGATTATAAAGTTACAAACGGAGAATGAGAGCTCAATATCATCCAACAACCAAGACTCAACCGACTACTTATGGCATAAATGACTTAAACGGGTTAAACATCCAAACCCATCACTAAACATGTGAATAAGGCATAAGATAAACGTATTAATGATAAAAAAAAGAGTCAATACATGCTACATAAGCATTAGACCAAGTTTAAGAAGCATAATCAATAAGAAACATAAAGGCCAACTCAAAACATGGGTCAACTTTAAACGATCATAACTTGTAGACATGATACTACGTTATTTCCAAGTTGAGGTGATAGCTTATCCTCTTACGATTCCAACGATAAGTTACACGCCCAAAACAACCAAGAAAAGAGGGCGATAAGACAATTTTACGAAAGCTGGTCAAGGGGGTTCCTAGACCAGTGGCCGGCCCACATGCTGGGACATCTTCATCATCCAAAAATACCAAATACACTATATGGGACTCCCATCCGGGCGGGTGGCCGATGAACGGCCCCCCGGCTGAAACTTACCACAATATCAAAAGTAATAATAAGAATACTACATAGGGCTCCCAGTTGGGTGGTCGCCGGATGGGTGGCCGGCTGGGAGTACGAGTATATTTTCAAACTTCAATAAAATTGCAAGGGCTTCCAACTCGGTGGGGGTGGGGGGGGGGGGGGTTGTACCCGTCTGGGAGTACACTTGGTCTAATTTTGCCAAAACTTCAAGAATTCACATCAGGGAGTTCCCAGCCGATTAGGGGGGCCTTTGTCCTAAAACCACTCAAAACACAAATTTACTCCAAATCTAAGTTCACCCAATTATATTTACCAACATAATTCATCATTAGTTATCATTTAATGCATCATGTGAGTACTAAATCATTCTGTAATACCCGTAAAATCCGTAAATAAAATATAAAGGAATTTTAAAAAAAAAATTGATAATAATAAAGATATTTGTGAAGCTAAATGCAATAGGTGATAAAATGGAAAATTTGGTAACAATACGATTACCCCGATCTTGAGTCGCTAAATTTAATAATAAACTTTATCGTCACACATTGAGAATAAATGATAGTAAAATACAATCCTTAAATAAATTCACCCATGATAAAACAAGAAAGAACATATATAATTCTGGTGTCGATAATTGGTGAAATTGTATTGCATTTCGAAGTTGCATAAATCAACGTCTCGCGCATCTTTTTCCGTCGCGCGAAAACCCGACTCAAACACCAAATCCTAGCTGCCATAAGGAGGGAAATAGACCCCCTTACCCATGCTTGTGCCGCCCTACCTACACATCCCCCTTCCCAACACGTTTTTTTTTGTCTTTCCCATAACCACCCTACACCCCTACTCCCCCTCTTCCCAACACCCTTCTTTTTATTCTTCCCATAACCACTCCTATTAACTCCTTACTCAAGCTCCCACCAGAATTATTAGCTCACTCAAACACTATCAACAAAAAAAAAAGAAAAAAAAAAGAAGAGAGATAGAGAAGAAGAAGAAGAAGAAGAAGAAGAAGAAGAAGAAGAAGAAGAAGAAGAAAAAGAAGGAGAAGCTAGGAGGAGGATCTTGCCTATACACTAAGATCTTCACCTTGTAAGGACTAAAATACTAAACTCTTAATATTTCATTCTCATTCAACACTTAATCTTGTGTAAAACAAACCCTTAAACGAACTATAAGAGTCTTCATACATGCATGCAAGAACCTATACACATAACAATCATCAAAGTGTTAAATCCGGAGGTTGATAATAAACAGAATAAAAATCCAACTTAGACTTGTGTTATTGCTATGAAAAAAATATGTGTCGTAGGTCTTTCTGTCTATAATAAGTTTACAAAATTTTGTCATAATCCCATTAGTCTTTTGCAAATGAAAAATCATACAAAAAGAACATGATTCTGGACAATCAAATCTGCTAGTCCCAATGTTTGTGTCTTAAAAAGGAACTTAACGGATTAATGAGGACAAACCCTTTTACCACAATGAACTTCAATTAATATAGAGTATATTAGGCCCTGGAATCAACTAATTTGAATTTATAATATTTGTAATCTACTTAAAAACATTTTGTGACTCATATTCTGACCACTAGTTAAAGATCCGACCAATAGTACATCTTAAAACTATTTTTGGCTAACATTGTATAGACATAAAAGTTGGTAGACTAAATACTAGACCTATTGGAGTTGGTTTAGTCCAATAATATTGAGTATTTGATTTTATATTATTTTTGCAACACAAAATGACAATCTGGAAATCTGATAAAATATTGTTCTTTAGATTGATAGTTGAGAATCTACCATTTTCGAATAGACCACTAGTAAATAAAGTTATACTATAGATAAATTCTTGATATTTGAATATGATAAACTTTAATGAGAGACATGCATGTTGGCCTTTTGAAAACCGATATTTTGACTATTTAAACACCCGAACCAGCCCAAAACTTTCTGTGACTCGGAAACCGTCACGTTTTACTAAACAGAAATTTCGGAGGCCTTAGAGTCATTTTTGGACTGTTAGTATTTGACACTTAAAGTTGTAGGACATCTTAAAGAATCCAATCTCTCTTGTCTTACCCCGACAATTTAAGTAACGAAGGAGTTATGACGTTTTGTAGTTACTGTTCAGAATCTGTAAAACCGTAAAGTATGTATGAGATAATGAACTTGTATAAACCAAGAGTATAAGCTATAACTTGTTAAACTAAAAGCACCAACTTGATAAAACACTCTTAAATATTCTGACCATGAACTTAGTTTGCTTTTTTAATAATAAAACTCGGAACAAAACGTTCAAAATGGAAACATACCAAAAACCGAGTAAAATACATAAAACCATTTGAACTAGTTAAAGACCGACTTGAATAATTTAGGTACGGGTACTTTATGTATATTGTAGACTCGATATTTGTGGAAGAAGCACTTTAAACGTTTTGTTTGATTTAAACTATCGGTATATCTGGTAATTCCTTCTCGGTATTTAAACTATCGGTATATCTGATTTAAACTATCGGTATTTAGACCGGAAGAAGCACTTTAAACGTTTTGTTTGATTTAAACTATCCATACACTTGACTCGGTATTTGTGAGAGACATGCATGTTGGCCTTTTGAAAACCGATATTTTGACTATTTAAACACCCGAACCAGCCCAAAACTTTCTGTGACTCGGAAACCGTCACGTTTTACTAAACAGAAATTTCGGAGGCCTTAGAGTCATTTTTGGACTGTTAGTATTTGACACTTAAAGTTGTAGGACATCTTAAAGAATCCAATCTCTCTTGTCTTACCCCAAAAAGTTAAGTAACGAAGGAGTTATGATGTTTTGTAGTTACTGTTCAGAATCTGTAAAACCGTAAAGTATGTATGAGATAATGAACTTGTATAAACCAAGAGTATAAGCTATAACTTGTTAAACTAAAAGCACCAACTTGATAAAACACTCTTAAATATTCTGACCATGAACTTAGTTTGCTTTCTTAATAATAAAACTCGGAACAAAACGTTCAAAATGGAAACATACCAAAAACCGAGTAAAATACATAAAACCATTTGAACTAGTTAAAGACCGACTTGAATAATTTAGGTACGGGTACTTTATGTATATTGTAGACTCGGTATTTGTGGAAGAAGCACTTTAAACTTCTAGACCAGCTCGTAAGGTAAGGGAAACGCTTGTCCATACACTATTCTTGAACTATTGAGTATTGTTTCAAAATGTTATATTGTGTATAATGTTTATAATGGTTGTTATTATAAGTTTGGATTATTGTGATGAAATATTGAAAAATAATTGATGTTATTCCATCCTTTGAAATGTTGAAATATAATAAAGGACGCATAACTTTTAAGAGTTTGAAAACCAAAACCGTTTGATCTTTTGTACAAATTATGGAGATGGTTAATCTCAAGAAATGGATTTAATTGTTTGGAAAGGGTTTCGATTTTTGGTTTGATTGGTTTTGGTAGAGGGGTAGGTTGTTCCCAAATAATAAAAGGGGACCTCCTATACAGAGCTTCTCGTGGGGGTTAATTGATCGAGACCCCGTCCTCTTATCTTCCTCCTTGGGGTTGGCCCTTGGAGGGGTGTGCACACTCGTGATTTTTGGACAGTTATTGTACATGGTTTGGTGAACCCCGTCTTATCCGGACTAGGGCGAGGGAATCCTCTCCATACGGCCTCTATCCATTACTTACTAAAGAAAGTTAAGAAATGTTTTCTTCGAAGGAAAGTGTTTTAAGATTTGGAAGGACTAACTATTTTGGATCGGATTTCCTTATTTAGAAACTTGAACTTCTCAATGATATTCTACTTTCTTATGAATTCTACATTTAAGTAAAACTCTTATTTACTTTTGGACTGTTTACCTTACTCAACATTATTGTTGACCCTCTTTTGTTTTTGTCCTTAATTGGAACTGCTATGACCACTATTGTGAGAGCAGATCGTGTGACAGGTAATCCAAGGAACTAGGACGTGGGAACCACGGGAGAGCGCGCGTGTTATTGTTTTTATTGGAAACCAATGTTTAGACAATTATCTTTATTTTGCGTCATCAAACTTATTCGCTTCCGCAAACATTTGGATTTGGTTGTAATCAGATTTTACTCTTTGGTTTTTAATTCACGTGGACATTTACCCCTTTGAATTACATGATTTAAATACTTATACTACAATTGGTTCAAATGTGACACATCCATATTCCGAATTTTACATGAAAACTCTATTTTTAAATATAACGGATTATGGGGGTGTTACAAAGTGGTATCAGAGCCGGTTTCCTTCTTGGATAGGTGATTAGATCTTCATATCTCTTCACCGCCCGTGAATCGACCTACCTAAGTAAATATTTTCAAAAAGTTTTTTTTTAAAAAAAATAAAATAAAAATAACGATAATAAATTACGCGTGTGAGATGAGTGTGGGATTGTATGGGACGTATGTTATGAATTGTTGGAATCGACTTGAATGATTGTACATTATGATTTGTAAGGGATATGGAAATGGTATGCAATGTTGTATGTTAATATGATTTGAAGTGAAATTAAGCATGTACATCATATGGTGTTATGGAATGAAATCTTAACTTGTGATGGTACTTGAGATGTGTAACATATTGAATTCGTTGAGATTATATACATGAGAATTTATCTTATAATTCAAATTGTAATGTGATGATGATCATTATTGGGAATGTATTGCATGATATGGCTATTAGTTCTATTTGGAGTGGTAACAAGATGTTACAGTTTTAGTGATTATATAACTAATTGAAGACGTGAGTTGTAAATTGTTTTAACACTAATGATTTATATAGATTATGGATTTTGAGACTTGATATTACAAGTGAAGATTTACGTGGGAGTATAATCATAGATTTAATAATGACTAATAATATAATTAAAATCAAATATTGCACTACTTATTAGCCTTTGGTATTGTTTGTTGTGATGAGACTTAAAGTGGAACTATGCTAGTATTTAATAGAGGTTATAAATTGTGTAAAGAGTTTGGACAATAAGTGGGGGTTAAAATTTTGGTATATATAAGGAAAGTGAAAGTATAGTAGGTATATTTGAACATTTTTTAAGGGACATTGGCTATAGGATCAACGTAATAGTACATTTTATTTAGGAACCTTAGTGTGTGGAGAATGTTCCATATGGTAAGGAGGGATATTGTTAATTAGTTTATGATATGCAAGAAACTGATGTAAAAGAGCTTACTTGAAAAGTTAGTTAGACTTTATAACAAGGATAACTTTGAGAGGAATTTGGAACTTAGGGAAGTCTGCATGACTGAATACATCTATTTGTGGTTGCTGATTAAGAAATCTTGGAAATTTATGAGATGTAGAACTAAATATTTCTTTGTAAATGGGCGATGAATTGAGGTATTGATAAGTATGTTATTGTTGTTATAATGATACGAAATTTATTGAGATATATCAGTAGATAACTTTTCTTGAAAGACTATTATACCAATGATTCGATTTAACTTGGTGGATTATCAAGAACTATTTAGTTGGAAAAAAAAATGAACATTTACGCTATTATATTTGAGAATGATGATGTAATGTGAAGATCGGTAGTTTAGAGATAGCATGTGTAGAAAATAACTGATGAGAGGTACTAGCTGAAAGAATCGAGGTAATATGACTTGCTCAACTGGGATGATATTTATGATGTGGATATTAAAGGTGATTGTGCTTCGAGTAATGAAAAGATATTGGAATAGAGTATGATGTTATCAAATTGACTCCACTTAATGCACTGAATGGTATTTTGAGGATAAGTGTAAGGACAATGTTGGATCAATGATGAAGTTGAGTCGTCGAGATTTAAATCGTAATTTATGGGTTATTAATACATTTTGGTGGAGAATCTCGTAGATTTAAATGAGAGGGTAGATACTTCTTTTGCTTTAGTATGACTAAGTAATTACAAAAGGTATGACATTGGGAAATTAGCTCGCAACATAACTTTGAGAGAATGAAAGCTTAGCACAAATGGTTGTGGTTCTTAATCGTAGAATAGTTTAAAGTAATTAGTATTAAGAGATCACTTTAATTTTGGTATACATGAGGAGAAAGAACAATTGAAACGTTTGGGATGAGTAGAACAATGGCCTAGAGTGATGTAAGTGAACTTTATTGAGGTGTGCTCAAGAACTAGTTTACTTATGGTAATAGTTATTTGAATTTGCGAAAAGAGTTTAAAAAAAAAAAAAATTCATCTATTGGTTTGTAATATGTAAGGTATATTTGAGGCTCGGATGCATGATGCATATAAAGTCTGGTTTTGTTTAAAATTAAAGGTAATTAGAATGAACAGTTTGTCCGAGTAAGATATATTATAATATTTGACCTCTTTGAGACGCTTCTTTAGACCTTGTAGACACATTAGTGACAAAGATAATTTTACATGTTTGAGATAGCTTATCAACCACACCATGAAATAAATGAGTTAGTTGGATGAATATGAAGCATGTAGAGTGACAAGAGATTAGGTATGGGAAACAAAATAAAATAAAATAGGGTGATTAACTTTATTAAAAGAAGTAGAGTAGATGAGATTTGTAATTTGAGCTTATAGATTGAGATTATGATAACTATGGGCTATATAGTCTAACTGGCCATAAAGAGTCACTGATTAGTTCTAATTAAAGAAAAGGAGAGGATATACGCCACTAAAAAAAGCAAGAGAAGGTGATGAACACGAGGAAGAGTGTGATCTAGTGCGGAATTCGAGAGGGATTTCAATGGCCATAATTACGAGGATTTATGTAGAACACATGGGTACAGTCTAGTTATTAGGAACTTACAAGCTAACTATATCGTGGATATTATAATAGTTTATCTAAGACAATAAAGGGTGAATATTAGCTTAGACATTTATTAGTCTATTTATTATTCATACAAAGATGAATACTTGAGTAGGTACAGTGTTGACCTACTGATTATGATATAGATTGATTGAATAAACTTGGATGCTTAGTCCTGATGGTACAAATGACTGTTGAGGTATCAGTTGTATGAACGGTAGTACGAGATGACGTATACACTGTTGATATTTAGTTTTAAGGAAGAATTTCAATCATGCGAATAATACTGTGAGATATTATACATAGGATTGTTGTCTAATTAACTGGGTGTGATATAAACGCTACATGTAGTAGAATGAGATAGTATCCATGACCTTGAAATCGATTTGAGATCTTTAAGTCTCATATGTTGAAGCAGTGAAATGAGACACTATTTGTATAAATGAGATAATATAATATTATATCTCTATCTTTTATTGGAATGAAAGTCGTATGTTTTGAAAGAATAATAGTTATTACAAATAGAATGGACACTGGGATAGCAGCTAAATGTGCGGTGTGATCTTGTGTACTAAGTTGAATATTTACGTGTCCTAAGATATTAAGGACAAGGGATTACCCATATACGTGAAGGAATTCTTGTTAGAGTGTGGAGTCAGTAAAGAGGCATAAGATTATAAATAATTGTGAAAAGAGAATGTAATGTTGCGAGAAGTAAAAGGAGGATATGAGGCTTATATACCATTGTTCACCAAAGAGCAAATGGATCTAGTATTTGTGATGAAGTTAAGGATATGATTAAGAATACGTATTTTATGGAAAAGTAATGGACATGACCAATAGAACTTGAGTGAAAGATAGAAGTCTGACGTAGCATGATATGGATTGAGATTCTTGAGGAACACTTGCTATCTCAGGTAAACATTATATTAATCTGTAAAGATTTTTCGTAGTTGTTGGAGGCTTGTAGCATATGAAGTGATAGTGTTTTAAGTAATTTATACTGATGTCTGTCGTTATACACCAAAAATAAAACCTAAGTCTACTAACTAAGAAGATAGCGGAAGTAGGGTCGATCTCCACAGGGAGGAACTAATTAACTGAAATCTAAATCTGCTAGTAACAAACTGGGGGTTTTGAAAGTTGATTTTAACTAAACTAAATAAGATTAAAGAAAGAGAAATAAAGATAGAGAGAGAATATGCTAGGATTCGGTCTACTGAAGTATTGGCATCTACGGGTCAACTAAGTCAGTCAATCTTTTAATGAGAAGAGCAATGGTTTTCTCCTCTCGGTCTCAAACCGCCCTAGGGATTTTCCTAATTAACTCTCGTCCTCTTAGGAGTCACCTATCAATTCTAAGCAAGCCTTCCCTTCCAATCTCTCGATCCAGGTCGGTGTTAACTACCTAGTCTAGTCTCCTGCGTGCACTCATTCGACTAAACCTCAATTAAATTGCAAAGATCGATTCTCACGACTAGCTAAACTAATCTATCCTAACATGCCTCTACTACAGTTTCCCTCATCCCAACATACAAGAGAATTAGCTACTCATGTTATGAACGATGCTAACTAAGACGATTAAACATATGACATAAGACATAATAAAACCGTAATTAAGAAGCATGAACAATAACGCAACAGTAATTAAGAAAGAGAAACAGTAATTAAGACTAAGATTAAGAAAGAGAGAAAAGAAGAAAGGAGTTTACAATCTTAGCAAATCCGGCGTAAAGAACAAATCCTACGTCGATAAACCCGAATGCAAACCAAAGATAAAGTTCAGAAACTAATGGAAGATTAATGCTAATGATTCCGAACCCTAAGGGTTCTGAATCCTAATGATTCTGAATAATAAAAACTGAATGATTCCGAACCCTAATGGTTCTGAGTCCTAATGACTCCCGAATAATTCCTAATGACGTAAATAAGAGTTTATATAATGCAAAACACGACTCTTAAACCCTAATTAAGCTGTGGACTTAAGGCCCATGATAGATTCTACTCGATCGAGGGAAAATACCACTCGATCGAGGACTTTATTCTAGGAAATCACTCGATCGAGTAACAATTCTACTCGATCGAGCAACTTTTCAGCAGCAACCACTCGATCGAGCACAGGACAGCTCGATCGAGCAACTTTTCTCTTCAACTCTCCTCGATCGACCAAATATATAATCGATCGAGGTCTTTTGGCCTATCGTGCAGTGTTGGACACGGCTTTGGACTTGATTGCGAGCGGTTTCACGCTTTTCCATGCAAGAGCTTCTGTTCCGTTCCTTCCATTCTCCTAAATGCATGCAAAGTGGACTGTTTTGGCTCGGTTTCCGCTACTACGCAGCTTGTACCTACAAAATGGTAATGAACGTACAAAGTAGCCAAATAGGGGCATATAGTGACATAATATCACCTAAATGACATATAAATGCGTGCATAAATGGACTAGAAAGTCTATATAAAATACACGCATCAAACTTCCCCAAACTAAACCTTTGCTTGTCCTCAAGCAAACTAAATGCAGCTATATGGAACAAAATAAACCTAAGGGAATGGAGCAAGTCTCAGAGCTAGCTACAAGTCAATACTAAACAGTTTAATGCACTCATTCAATCATTACAAAGCTTAATACGAAAGTGAACGAATTTGTACAATCTTGGAAATAAATTAGACTTTCGACCTTGCAAGACTCAACCAAATTCGGACTCTCACGGGTCACTCTTCTCTCAACAAGCAAATGGTAAGTAAATATGTATAAGAAAGAGAGAAGAACATATAGTCACTCACCTAGACTACGACCGACACAACATGCATTGCTAACTAATATGAAAGATGATTCAAGCACCGTACACACGCATAACCACCGTTCAAGGACAATCATGTGCCGAACATTTGCAAAAATATGGATATGTGAGGCTAATTGGTAAGAAGGGGCAAAATAATTAATGGAAATGTGAGGGTAAATAGCCAAGCTAATTCCTAACAAGACCGCAATAGAACTCGTTCCATCTTCCAACAATCAAAAATTAAGCTCGATGCCTTAACATATATAGGCATAAACAACACAAATCCCAAATAACACCTCAACAAAATAATGATAAGCACAGGAGGTGTAAACAACAAAACTTCAGCCAATTATTTTTTCAATATATATTTTCATTTTTTCCATTTTCTTTTCTTTTCTTTTCTTTTTCTTTTTCTTTCTTAGCTGACTGAGGAAAAACCTCTCGATCGAGCATAATAAATCACTCGATCGAGGCACAAAACACAAACTTTGCTCGATCGAGCTAAACAAACTGCTCGATCGAGGCACTATTCTTACTTCTCTTCTTTTTCTCGCAAATACTCACTCCAATCAACGATAACGAGCCAAAACTGACACAACGGTAAAATATACCTCAACTACTAAACTAGCTCGGCAAAGGTAGGCTCAGTTTAGGATGTAGTTAAGGGCAACAGGCAGATATGGCTTTATGTGGAGTTAATGAGGTAAAATGAGGAAAAGGGAGATGCAAATATACGTAATACCGACCACAAACCCAATGCGTGCAGGCAATAAGAAATCAAAATTCATATACAATCAAATGACATGAGATGTGGGGAGTAACTACTCTCATTCCTAGATGAACTGGTCATGGATGTCACCAGTTATAGGCTCTAAAATCTCAGAATATATAAGTAGTTTGCCAAAAAGTTGAGTCAAGTCTAATAGTCAAATTCAAATTCCAAGACAAAATTCAATAGTTCACTACTCGATTTCACTAAATAGGTCAAGAAAGGTGCAAAGAATAGCATAAAAAAACTTGTAGAGCAATTTCATCATGAACAAGACTCCAATCCGACTCAACTATATGCAAAAATAAACGTGATTTTTTTTTTTTTTCAAAATTTTTCTAATTAACATGAATGTAAACGTGAATGCAATACAAATGCAAATGCAGACGCAAAAGGATGTAAAACACTTCCCCAAACCAAAACAGACAATGTCCTCATTGGCTAAAGCACAAAAGCATATAAGGGGAAGGGAAAAAAAACAACCTAATTCATGTTCCTAAGGGAATGAAATATATATAAAGAATGGAAAACAAAAGGGACAGAAAAACTCACAAAACAAAGCTTCCCCAAACCAGCATCAAACTGGGGAGCTAACATCACCGTCTCCCATCAGTTGCCTCTGTCCACAATTAATTTGGATACTAACACGAATTGCAGGTAAGATTATGAAGAAAAAAATCGAAAGATGAAGAACAAAAGGGGAATTGGGATCGAGTAAATTGAAAGGGGATCGAAGACTTCTCTGAAATAGGTCAGTTTGCTTGATCGAGTAGAAATTCTACTCGATCGAGGGCTTTTGTCGGACAGGACTGCTCGATCGAGTAGTTCTAGTTTACTCGATCGAGTAGTCTTCTTTTGATGACCCGCAGTTTACTCGTTTGAATTCCCCTCGATCGAATTACATGCCACTCGATCGAGGTCTTTGTTTCTTCGCCTTGTGGCGATTGATTTCCGCTTTACTTTCCTGCAAAAACAATACAAACCGATACCCAAATAAATACCAAAAGACAGTCTAGCAGAAAAAAGAAATTGTCTAAACTACATCACGCAGTAGTCTAATTGTCTAACGAAAACGCAAAAGATCGTTTTTACAAGCTGCACGGGGTTGCAAACCCGGCTAGTAACCAAATAGTTCCGTGACAAGGCCACCGTCAGGCCTTTGACTTACGGAAGTACCCTCAGCTGTGGTAATTTCTGACTTCTTTTTCCACAATCCCTGGGGTATACGTGCAGCGGTGGGCTCGGAGTGACTAACAATGTTAGGCATCTTCGCTGTCACGGTAGTCTCAACAGTCGAATCTTCCATGAAAATAGAACTGTCAAAGACGGAGTCAGGAGTACTCAAGTCTTCCTCCTGAAGAGTCTTATCTATCCTTCTCTACCTGCGCATACACAACTAGAGAGAAAAGATAAGAACAGTCTTAAGGAATTAGAAATTCCTTAAGACCAGACAGAATTAAATAACAGAAAATTAAATTGCCTCCCCGGCAACGGCGCCAAAATTTGATGTCAGTCGTTATACACCAAAAATAAAACCTAAGTCAACTAACTAAGAAGATAGCGGAAGTAGGGTCGATCTCCACAGGGAGGAAACTAATTAACTGAAATCTAATTCTGCCAGTAACAATCTATGGGGGTTTGAAAAGGTTTATACTAAACTAAATAAGATTAAAGAAAGAGAAATAAAGATAGAGAAAGAATATGCTAGGATTCGGTCTACTGAAGTATCGGCATCTACAGGCTAACTAAGTCAGTCAATCTTTTAATGAGAAGAGCAATGGTTTTCTCCTCTCGGTCTCAAACCGCCCTAGGGATTTTCCTAATTAACTCTCGTCCTCTTAGGAGTCACCTATCATTTCTAAGCAAGCCTTCCCTTCCAATCTCTCGATCCAGGTCGGGGTTAACTACCTAGTCTAGTCTCCTGCGTGCACTCATTCGACTAAACCTCAATTAAATTGCAAAGATCGATTCTCACGCCTAGCTAAACTAATCTATCCTAACATGCCTTTACTACAGTTTCCCTCATCCCAACATACAAGAGAATTAGCTACTCATATTATTAACGATGCTAACTAAGACGATTAAACATATGACGATAGACATAATAAAATCGCAATTAACAAGCATGACAATAATAAAGCAGTAATTAAGAAGAGAAAACAGTAATTAAGACTAAACGTTAAGAATAAAGAGAGAAAAAAGAAAGGAGTTTACAATCTTAGCAAATCCGGCGTAAAGAACAAATCCTACGTCGATAAACCCGAATGCAAACCAAAGATAAAGTTCAGAAACTAAAGGAAGATTAAAGCTAATAATTCCGAACCCTAAGGGTTCTGAGTCCTAATGACTCCGAATCTGAATAATCAAAACTGACGACAATTAGAGTCTTATATAGGCATAACACGACTCTCTAACCCTAATTAAGCTATGGACTTAAGGCCCATGATAGATTCTACTCGATCGAGGGAAATAACCACTCGATCGAGGACTTTATTCTAGGAAATCACTCGATCGAGTAACAATTCTACTCGATCGAGCAACTTTTCAGCAGCTTCTACTCGATCGAGCACAGGACAGCTCGATCGAGCAACTATTCTCTTCCACGCTCCTCGATCGACCAAATACATAATCGATCGCGGTCTTTTGGCCTATCGTGCAGTGTTGGACACGGCTTTGGACTTGAATGCGAGCGGTTTCACGCTTCCCCATGCAAGAGCTTCTGTTCCGTTCGTTCCATTCTTCTAAATGCATGCAAAGTGGACTGTTTTGGCTCGGTTTCCGCTACTACGCAGCTTGTACCTACAAAATAGTAATGAAAGTACAAAGTAGCCAAATAGGGGCATATGGTGACATAATATCACCTAAATGACATAGAAATGCGTGCATATATGAACTAGAAAGTCTATATAAAATACACGCATCATATACTAAGAAGAATATTATCAATTATGGTAATTAACCAATATAGAAAATTTAAGGGTGAATTTTCGAGGAAAACTTATTGACCCATTAGTGATTTGACGACAATAGAGAATGCCAAAATTAGTAGGCTATGTGTTGGTTTTAATGATCAATCAGGGATTTGAGATATACCATAGTTTTGTGGATGTGAGATGACGGATAAATGAATTGTGAAGTTCTCAAATAACAGTTAATTAAGGCCGCTAAATTAATTTCAAACTGGGATACGTGGAGTGTTATGAGGCTTAAGGTGAATGATGATACGACAGAGTAAATTCGAAGAATTAAGTTAATGATTACTAGAATTTCAGGCGGAATCGGATTTAGTGAAATCATTATAGCTTTATATAATATAATTATTTAGAAATTTGAGGGAAAATTTATTTCCATTTTTGAGGTAAAACAGATGAATTTAAGAGTTTTGGTTTAAAGAAGTTGGTAAGACCGCAAGAGGTTAATGGATGTTATGGAACACATGTATATGCGTAATTATAGGTGAAAATAATAAAGATAGAATGTAACACCGAGTATAAGAGAGTATTTGTTAGTCCTTCAATTAAAGAAACCTTTGTGGTGGTGTTGAATATTTGAGCTAAAGGAATGTTATTATACTTGAGTTACAATTCCGCAATTGGGAATCCGTGTGATATGAAAGGAAGGATGAATTGGGTTGGAGTCGATTTATCAAATCTAGGTGTACCTTACTTTGATGATTGTACGTGGTACGATGGTCCCTTGTAAGAGACCTTTGTTTGGGATGAGTTGTTTTACTATCACCCTAAGTCTGAAAGGAGAAACTTTGTGGATTAAATCTTAAACCCTTACTCGTGCCATCTTTCCTTTTCATTTCCATTCTTGAATGCTTTTGTAAAGATTGATCTTTAAGAAATCGCATACTCGTATCTTATTTCTTACGCGGATATCTTCATAACTCTACTATCTGCTTTGTCTCTTTCTTGCCCTCGTTATTTTCCGCGTTCCTCTCTTTTAATCTCGTGCCTGATTTTATTCTCGTGTTCTCCTTGAGATTTCTTATCGTTTCCTATCTCGTTGCCGCTTCATCTTTTCCTTAGTGGATTGGATATTCCGTTTGTAAGGCTCAGAGAGTAAGAGTAATGTATTTTGGAATTCTTTAGTTAGAAGATGTGTCTTTGGATTGAGCAAAGTTCAGGTTGTATTTGATCATGAGAAATAAGACTTAAGCTCTAGGATGAATCCTAATAGTGATAATGTATCCTCTCTTGGTGATGTTAGATTCGGAGTTTGGTATTGTAGTGTTGTTTTGAGAATTGAGTGGATCATGATAATAGTTCGTTGTTTCGAGATATTGGAATAGTTACCTTGGAGACCATTTGGGGATTAGATGTCCGTAAATGTTGGATTCTAAAAGAGACTTTGCTTTGGTAATTAAGACTGGTCACCATATTTTGAGGAATATTTTCATAAGAGAAGATCGATTCATCTTGAGTTATAGTTGAGCTGGATGATTTGAATAGTTGTATCATCGCCATGTCCTTGGCCATATAGGACTTGGAATTTGTAATTGATCTCTCTTGAGGTTTTGATGGTTTGTAGAAGAGAAATTTCTTTAAGTTTAGGATATTAAGCCTTGAAGTACTTTGAATCGAAGAATTGGAATGGTGAGCCCATTCATCTTATGATTGGTGGTAATTATGCTTTTCTAGATATAATTATTTATGCTTGTGGATTCGAGTGTAATAATTGACTGGGCTAGGGATGTTCGAATACATTTAGGAATCTTTCATGTGGATTATTTAATTGTGGATTTTCCCTTGTCGATAGACCTTAGTTAATGCTAATTGGATACTAGATATTCGGGTTCGTAGTTTGACCTGATGATTGTTAAGGATTTTGTAGAATCTAATGATTGAAAGCGGTTAAGGTATGACCGAGATGAGTTACATTCTTTTGAGGACTAGCTTATTAGCGATGTTTGTGATGTTAATTGGATAAGCCCTTAGAATGATGTGACTATAATTTGGGTTTGGCGAAAATGCCCGAGCAATTGACTATGATGACTTTTGTATTTGAGTGGAGTGTTTGGTTCTTAGGCTTTCTTCCCCTTTTGAGCAATTGCTTTGTCGTTCATTTCTCCCTTTGCCTTTCAAATTGACGCTTATTCAATTTGTTATTCTTTGGACATTGTCCTTCTTTCCGCTATTACTCGTTTCGTTAAGCCTTCTTGTTTCTTTTTACTCGTTGTGTTTATCTTTTATTACCATGATTGTGAGTTTGATGTTCAAATTACTTTTATGTGTGTGCAATGTTTGGTTGTCTTGAGTGTACGAATTTAGAAAATTTTCAAATTTTCACGATGGATTTCACATTTATCCTTTTAAAAGAGTTTTAGAAATGAAATTTCTACTTTCATTTTTCGAAAATGGATTTAGGTTGCTCTTATACTGGATTTTGCGTTTGGTTGGATGCTAGAACTTGTTATTGGAGACGTCTAATGATTGGTTCTGCACTTATCAACGTATGATTTAATTTTAATCTTGTCTTTACTTTGGAATGCTGGTGTTCTTGTGTGCACGACAAGAACAATTTCGTTCCACAGAAAAAAAGAGAGCTACTTTCGAAAACTTTTCCTATACCTTTTTGGAAAATGTCATGCTTTTGAAATACATTTCCTTGAAAATGTTTTGAATACCAAATTGGAGAAAACGAATTGGTCCTTATAACTTTTCTTTTCTACTCTCAAGTTTCGAGGACGAAACTTTTAAAAGGAGGGGTGATTGTAACACCCGGAAATGTACCCTATTTTTCTAGTAGAAATATTTTACGAAATCTTTTCAGCAAATTTAAGTTTTAAATTTGAATTTTATGTTTCGAGTCGAATTTAGAATTTCCGAGTTCGTATTTGGAATTTCCGCGAGATTCCATGAAAATCCCGTCTTAAGACGAGTTTGACTTTTCTTGACTTTTAAGTCGTCTTTGACTTTTCTTGACTTTTAAGTCGTCTTTGACTTTTCTTGACTTTTGAGTCGTCTTTGATTTTTCTTGACTTTTGAGCCGTCTTTGACTTTCGTTGACTTTTCCGACTCACCCTACATATACTCCCCCTTAACCCTAACTCACCCTCATTCATCATCTTCTTCTCCCTCTCTAGTAAACACCAAAACCCTAGCCTCCATTCTTGCTCAAACTTAGAATCATCGCTACGCCTTCAATTCTCGCTCAAATTCTCGTAAGTTCGTCTTATTCTTCCCCTCTTAGCTTCCTCTATCCGTATTGATAATAAAATTACCGTCTTTCTCGCTTTTTAAATTATCCGTCTTTCTCAAGGTGAATGATATTCATCTTTTATTATCTAATTGTATGTAGGTGGAGACTAGGAAAGCTTAGTAACCGTTTAAAGACGCGTAAAGGTAACGGTGAAGGGTTACTCGATATCATTTACGTGTTTTATATGTTATCTATGCTAGAAACCGTATTTAGAATATGGTTAGTGAGCTTGGTAAGTGTGTTGATGATGATATATGTTGTATGTTGAGATTTCATATGAGTTTTGATGATTTATGATAATATTGGATGATAATTGAAATTGGTTCCTTAGGCAAAAATGGGATTTTCGTATGAATTGGACCCCAGCCGGTCGACCAGCAGCCGGTCAGACCACCGGCTGGGGCAGTGGCTGTATATTGTTGGGTTGATACGTGATTTTGATATATGACATGGGTCTCAGCCGGTCGACCGGCAGCCGGTCAGACCACCGGCTGAGACACCCCCTTCTTTCTTCCTTATTTTCAAAAGACCCCTTGGTCCCAGCCGGTCGACCGGCAGACCGGTCGACCTGACCGGCTGGGACACACTGCATATTCAAGTTGATTTTCATATGATAGTTGGCCTGAGCCGGTGGACCGGCAGCCGGTCAGCCTGACCGGCTGGCACCGGCTGTATGTTGTTTGTGAATGTTGTTTACGGTTTTCATTTATGATAATTCTAATCGTTCGTTTATCGTATAATTTTACGTAACGACTTATAATATTAATGTTTTGATTATATGATATTTCATTCGCTTTTATCACATGCTTGGTGACGGTTTTTGATGTGTTCCACTTTGAGTCGGTTTTTACAAATGTTACAGTTTGAGCACTGTTTTGTCTTGTGCTTTGTATTCTCATTCCCTTGGCTACCTTCCCGTTCGTAAGGCTGGAATGTCGGAACGGAGAGGTATCCTACTGCTTAAATGCATGTGTAGTGGGCATACGACGACGTTGTTGGGAGTTGAACGCTATGCGTTGATCGACCCGGCCGTCAAATGTTGTGTACTTGCGAGGTGGTGTTATTTGCATGTAGCGTACCGCTTGTTATGAGGCTTGAGCTCTTTTCCGCCTCTTTCGTGAATTGATCTACCGAATTTGGGGTACTCGGCGTATTCTTTGTAAGACCGAGTCTTGGATGCGAAACGTATCGCATGTCGAATCGGAAAATGTGATTCCGAGAATCTGGCCAGGTTTAGATTAGGAGCCGTTTAATTATCGTTCCTACCAGGAGGAAATTAGTCTACATATACGAAATGTAGCATCGTGTATGAGTTCAGGGAAACGCTTTATCCCGTGGATGCCGTTTAATCATACTTGCCATGTACACGATGCTAGTGCGTTTCATTTACCGTGAGAGATGTCGTCTCGTGTCGTCTTTGAATGCGTGATTTCATGATATTGTTCATGGTCATTGCATGATTGGACACCGTCAATGTCTTGGTTCGTGATTGGATGATAATATGTTGGATTTATTGTGATCATCGCATGACTTGACTTGGTTTGTCTGTAGAGTCTCAATCTTATCAATCTTATACCGCTAACGGTGAGATGCAAGCCCTAGTGAGAGTATTCGGTTGCCTAAGAGTGTCTTCCCCGAGTCTTTGAATAACATGATGGTTTCGGATTTGATTTCCATATGATCTTATCATTATATATTGGATTGCCTATCTATTCTTATCGTAACTCACATGGATATCTATATATGCATGATTGTACTTTTGTATTTCCTTATATGTACGTTAAAGGTGATATGGCTGGGAGAACCCGGAGTTACTCCCCACTGACTGTGGCGTTCATGTTTTTCATGAATGAACAGGTTGCTTGCTTGGATGACTTTTTGGATATGATGTTTTGGGATTCGGGTGTGAGCTAGCGGGCGTTGTCCCTGGATGTTTCACCTCTAGACGATTTAGCTAGTTTTGCTAAACACTTGTTCTTTGCTAACATTTTAAGAGACCCCGTCTCTTTGTTATTTTCCGCACTTAGTTTGTAATATTTTGACACTCCTTGTTTTATTTAACTTGCATGTATAAAAGTTTTTAAAAACTACCTAGTTCCGCAATATAATTCACATGCTTGTTTGTTTTATATTTCCGCATTCGCGAGGGTTGTCACATAGAAGATGCAATTTGATGAGGGAGAAAGTATTGAGCGTTTCTCGCGTAACTAGGGAATGGACCAGCATAGCGATCGATTATTAACCATGAGTGGGAGATAAGTTTATTTTGTTTAGGGTATCACCTAGGAGAAGGGTTATGCGATTTCGTTAGAAAGGAAAATTAAGCCTAAACCCATAGGCCAATATGAGACCTTGGAAGTAATTGAGGAGGTATTATGGTCAACCAATGACCCCCGCACTTAGGAAGCCGAGGAAACCTTGGAGCTTATGTATCTAGAACTATTTTAGCTAAACATTTAGTTACGAGGATATAACGTTCTTTAAGGGAGATGGGATGTAACACCCACGTCTTTCCCCTCGTATATTAAGGAATGAGGTTATACTTGTTGCTCCTAGAGGCAAGTTTTAACTTCGAGGACGAAGTTTGTTTTTAAGGAGGGTAGATTGTAATACCCGTAAAATCCGTAAATAAAATATAAAGGAATTTAAAAAAAAAAATGATAATAATAAAGATATTTGTGAAGCTAAATGCAATAGGTGATAAAATGGAAAATTTGGTAACAATACTATTACCGCGAACTTGAGTCGCTAAATTTAATAATAAACTTTATCGTCACACATTGAAAATAAATGATAGTAAAATACAATCCTTAAATAAATTCACCCATGATAAAACAAGAAAGAACATATATAATTCTGGTGTCGATAATTGGTGAAATTGTATTGCATTTCGATGTTGCATAAATCAACGTCTCGCGCATCTTTTTCCGTCGCGCGAAAACCCGACTCAAACACCAAATCCTAGCTGCCATAATGAGGGAAATAGACCCCCTTCCCCATGCTTGTGCCGCCCTACCTACACATCCCCCTTCCCAACACTTTTATTTTTGTCTTTCCCATAACCACCCTACACCCCTACTCCCCCTCTTCCCAACACCCTTCTTTTTATTCTTCCCATAACCACTCCTATTAACTCCTTACTCAAGCTCCCACCAGAATTATTAGCTCACTCAAACACTATCAACAAAAAAAAAAAAAAAAAAAGAGAAGAGAGATAGAGAAGAAGAAGAAGAAGAAGAAGAAGAAGAAGAAGAAGAAGAAGAAGAAGAAGAAGAAGAAGAAGAAGAAGAAGAAGGAGAAGCTAGGAGGAGGATCTTGCCTATACACTAAGATCTTCACCTTGTAAGGAGTAAAATACTAAACTCTTAACATTTCATCCTTATTCAACACTTAATCTTGTGTAAAACAAACCCTTAAACGAACTATAAGAGTCTTCATACATGCATGCAAGAACCTATACCCATAACAATCATCAAAGTGTTAAATCCGGAGGTTGATAATAAACAGAATAAATTCCCAACTTAGACTTGTGTTCTTTAGTATAATTATTAAGGCCTTACTTGGGAAAATTCATTGTGGTATACTTTGATGAAATTCTAGTCTACAGTTCAAGCAAGAAGGAACACCTACAACAGCTGAATTTACTTTGTGAGGTTCTCAGAGAGAATAAGTTATATGGTAAGCTAGAGAAGTGCACATTATGCAACCTGAGGTTCATTTCCTTGGGTTCATCATCTCAAAGGATGGGGTAGCTGTTGACCCTGAAAAGGTTAAGGCAATCAGAGATTGGCCCACCCCCAAGACAGTAACTGAGGTCAGGAGTTTCCATGGGTTGGCATCCTTCTATAGAAGGTTCATTCAGGGGTTCAGCTCTATCATGGCTCCCATCACAGAATGCATGAAGAAAGGGGAGTTCACTTGGGGAGAGAAGGCAGAGAAGTCCTTCAATACCATTAAAGATCTGTTGTGCAGATCTCCTATACTAGGCTTACCTGACTTTAACAAGCTGTTTGAGGTGGAGTGTGATGCAAGTGGGTTAGGAGTTGGGGCAGTACTGGTTCAAGAGAAGAGGCACATAGCTTATTTCAGTGAGAAGCTAAGTGGAGCAAGGTTGAATTACTCTACCTATGACAAAGAGTTTTATGCCATAGTGAGAGCTCTGAATCATTGGGGGCATTACCTAAAACCTAAGCCTTTTGTGCTACATTCAGACCATGAGGCCTTGAAGTTCATCAATGGCCAACACAAACTCAACCCCAGGCATGCCAAGTGGGTGGAGTTCCTGCAATCCTTCTCCTTTTCAAGCAAGTACATAGAAGGAAAGAACAATGTGGTGGCTGATGCTCTTTCTAGAAGATCTGTGATGTTGTCATTCATGGAGCAAAGGGTCCTAGGCTTTGAGTTCATGAAGGAACTCTACATGGAAGATCCAGACTTCAAGGAGGAATGGGAGGTGTATTCAGAAGGGAAACTCAAGAAGGGAAGTAAATACTTGACAGAGAATGGGTTCCTCTTCCAAGGAAACAAACTATGCATACCTAGAGGTCCTTACAGAGGGTTACTAGTCAAGGAGGTCCATTGCAATGGGCTTGCAGGGCACTTTGGAGTACAAAAGACCTATAAGATATTGCATGAGCAGTTCTATTGGCCCAAAATGCTGGGTGATGTGCATGATACTCTCAAGAGGTGCAAACCCTGCCAACTAGCCAAGTCTCAGTTCTAAGCAGGTCCCTACACCTCTCTACCTGTACCAAACAAACCATGGGAGGATATAAGCATGGACTTCATAGTGGCACTGCCTAGAACACAAAGGGGCAAAGACTCAGTCATGGTGGTAGTGGATAGGTTCAACAAAATGGCCCATTTTGTTGCTTGCAAGAAGACAGAAGATGCCATGGGGGTAGCTGATCTCTACTTCAAGGAAATAGTAAAGTTGCATGGGGTACCAAGAAGCATTGTGTCTGATAGGGACACTAAGTTTATGAGCCACTTCTGGAGGTCACTCTGGAGACTCCTAGGGTCAAAATTACTTTTCAGCACAGCCTACCATCCCCAAACAGATGGACATACAGAGGTTACTAACAAAACTCTAGGAAGGATCTTGAGATGTATCATTGCTAAGTCATTAAAGGATTGGGATATCAAACTGTCACAAGCTGAGTTTGCATTCAATAGAGCTCCCTCACACAGCACAGGTAAGACCCCTTTTGAAGTTGTTTATGGTGCTAATCCTCTAATGCCAACAGACCTAGCACCAGTGATAAGGAAAGAAGTCAACTATGATGCCAAAGAAAGAGTACAACAAATGATGCAGATTCACAGTCAAGTCAAGAAACAGATTGAGAAAACAAATGAGATGTATAAGTCAAGAGCCAAAGGTCCAAAGAAAGCTAGGGAGTTCAAGGCAGGAGACATGGTATGGTTACACTTAAGGAAAGAAAGGTTCCCAGAGAAGAGGAAAAACAAACTCATGCCAAGAGCTGATGGTCCTTTTGAGGTGCTTGAAAGGGTAGGACCTAATGCTTATAAGATAGATTTACCAGGGGATTATGGGGTACATGGGACATTCAATGTGGGAGATCTAAGTCATTATCAAGAGGACTCTGAGGATGAAGAGGATTTGAGGGCAAATCTTTTTCAAGAAGGAGGGGTTGCAACAGGAGTTCAATGCCATGCTCAAAGACAAGACCAAACAACCTATGATCAGTCCAACCATGATTCAATACCAACCTCACCCTATGCCAAAAGCTATCTTAATGCTTTGTATAGTCCAGGCCCAAGCAAGCAAGCCATGACACGAGCCAGTGGTAGCCATGACACGAGCCAGAGCCAACCAAGACACAAAACAGACTCACAAAACAAGCCAACAAAACCTCAGGAAGTCAGCCAGCAGCAGTGCCTTGGGGAGGGTCTCAGGGCAACTTCCAAGCTTAGGGACTCCTAACCAACTATGGGGCATGACTCTAGGGAGGGTCTACTAACTTTTTGTCCAGGAAACCTTCCTCAGAAAACGCCAGGAACACCCCTCAAAACATAAGCCAAGTTCAACAGTCCAGTTCTCACCTATCCAGAAGCAGTTCAGATGTCACTCTCAAAGTTTCCTCTTTTGGCCAAGCAGACTCAAGGGCTTTTTGCTCAGACTTTGGGGACTAATACTACTCCAGTTTAGGACCAAAACACCAAGCAAAAAGTCCACTATGTACCATATAACAAAGCAGCAGCAAGGCAACAAGGAACCTGTCCTTTTCAGAGCTGTTTTCTATTGTTCACTTTATTTCAGTTTGTATCAGTTTGTAGTTGTTATTTTGTTTTCTTTTGAGGATCATTATTAACCTTAGATGTGTTTGGACGTTCAAAATGTAATCCTAATGCCTATATAAGGCTTGTTTCTAATGAATGAAAGGTAGATTTGAAGTAAACACAAAAACTGAAACCTTGTTTCTGTTAACATCTCTTCGTTGTGTGCTTGAGACAACTTCCTTTGCTTTGTGCTTGGAAGTGAGCTTAGACCCTTAGCTGAGTGCTGGGATCAAGGTTCAACCCTCAACCATTGGCTTTGTGCTTTGGTTAAGGTTCTATCTCTTTCTTTTAGCATTCAGTCCAAACAAAAACAGAGCAATCTCCAAGTGTCTAACCTTAGTTCAAATTGTCATAGTTTAGCTTGTTTTCTGAATAGTTTCATTGCAAATGCCTTATTCATGCTTAGTGTTAGACGGAGATGGAAAAGATAAGAAGATAATTTGGATAAGGAATTACAAAGTTTTATCGATACAAATATTTTCACATTATTATAGTTAAAAGTATATAGCTCAAAAACACTATAAAAAAATACCTAAGAAGTAATTAATTCCCGTACACTAGTGTACCGATCATTTTTAGCAGAATATTCACAAACTCAGACAAGATAGACCTGAATTCTTCCCCCGATAGTGTTTCCTTTTCAAGCAGAGCATCCACAAGTTTGTCCATTGCCTCCCTATTATTTCTTACGTGTTGCTTTGCAGTTTCATAGGCGTTGTTGATTATACACCTCACTGATGAATCTATATCCTCTGCAAGCCTTTCTGACATTGAATTTCTAGCCAACATTCTGAATACGACATCGCTTTGCTGCAATGCAGGATCAGCCAATGCCCATGGCCCAATTTTAGACATTCCAAACATGGTTACCATCTGAATGATATGGCAAATTGTTAAAATTTGAAAAAAACCACTGTTTGAAAATAACTAGATACTACAAACATATTTTATGGATTAGATGAGTTCATGTATATCTACACAATTAAATTTAACATGATCCTCATGATGTATTATCGTAATGACTTCCGTAGCTTGCAAGATAACTCTGGCGTTGTCTTAAGCAACACAACTCTGGCGTTGTCTTAAGCGAGCGTTATTATTTTTTTGTAGCAAGGTTTTGACTTTAAAGCAGAACTGTAGCAAAGAAAGTAACTCTACAATTCTATAACACTTATGTATCCTTCAGTATATATTTCATTGTAGGTACCTGTTTGGCTATTTGAGTGACTTGCTGCAAGTCCCCAGCTGCACCAGTTGTCACTTCTTGCTCACCAAAGATTACTTCTTCAGCTGCCCTTCCTCCTAACCCTCCAACAATCCGAGCCAACAGTTGCTTCTTGGAAACTAAAGTCAAGTCTTCATCAGGTATGAACCATGTCTGTAACAACCCGAAAAGTACCCTATTTTTCTAGTAAAATATCTTAAGGATACTTTTCAGCAAACTTAAGGTTTTAAAAATAGAAATTTTTGTTTCGAGTCGTATTTTGAAATTCCGAGTTCGTATTTGGAATTTTTGAGAGATTCCATGAGAATCCCGTTTTTAAGTCAACTTTGACTTTCGTTGACTTTTTCCGACTCGCCTTGTAATTTTGAAGACCGAAATTTTATTTAAAAAAATAATATTTTAATTTATTTTTATTTAGATTTATTAGAATTTATGATAATTTAATAAAATTATTTTGAATTTATTCGGAATTTATAATAAGGTTTTACGGTTTAAATCCGAGCATCATTTAACTATTCCCGAGTCATCGTAAATCCCGAAACAAAACCCGAAACTCGACTTTGGCATGAGTCACACGCCCATGTCATCTTTTCCACTCACAATTAGATCTTTTAATTGTTTCGATTAAACTAATACAAATATCTAAGATATTTGTAACTTTATCGATCCGTCAACTGAAATTACGCAAATCGCTCGAAAAACAGATCCGATTCCTCTCATTTCTCACGGCTCCTCTCCTCTCTAATAGGGCTAGATATTTTCATTTCTTTTCATTAATATAACATAATATCTAGATATTTGATTTAATTAACTTAATACCTAATTAATTACCGTAATATAATTATTAAACCCGAGTCAATTTCGTAACAACAATTTCAAAACCCGACTCATTATTTCTTCTATATGTACACGGCTCACACTCCATCATTACTCACTAACAACTTTTCATTTTACAATAAATCAAATTAAGATCTAATTAACACTTTCTTTAATCGTTCTTCGTCGTTCTTGAGCGTTCTTCATCGTTCTTGAGCAAAATCGTCACAAAACATTCGTTACTTGTTCAAATCCGTCCTAACTTATATTTCTAGAATCTCATCTTCGCTCTCCATCTTCAAGTACGGTTTAATTTCAAATCCGACAAAATCGTTTTCAACATTTAATTATGGAAAATCAAGTTTAAATTCTAATAATGTTTTTCTTGTCATGTCTTATAGGGGAAGATTTTGAAGACGAGTTTGGTGACTCGTATATTTTGGGTGAAGATTAGTAGACGGGTTTCTTAGTTTATACTTCTTATTTTGGTGCTAATTGATCTTGCTAGCTAAGGTAACGATTCCGAGTTACTCGACGAATATATGTTACATAGCTTTTGTTTCTTTGGTTTTTGGTTCATCTTTTGTTTTTGTTCATGTTATTATGATTTATGGATTTTTAGTAGTAACATGATAAGTGGTATGATTTTTGTGTTGTATGGAATTTTTAATATGTTAGTGTTCTTGACATATTTTTATGATTTGTTCAAAATCATGATTTTTGTATGGATGGTTGTTAAAATGGTTGTTTGATAATTAAAACATGTTGGAATTAATTTGGTGTTGTTTGTTGTTAAAACCGTCTTGTAAGGGGCGTTTGTAAAAAGCCCAAACCAGGCGGTTCAGGCGGGTTCAGGCCAGTCCAGGGGGGGGGGAGGCCCGGTCTTGAGGGTTGGTCCAGGTGGGTCCGTGTGAGTTGGGCTTGGAGTTGTGTCGATGTTTGATGGTTTTGTTTGTTGTTTGACGGCGTTTTAAATATGTAGCATGCGGGGAAATATTAAGAAACGGTTTTAAAATGTTGAAACCAAAACACATCCCAAATTGGGACGGTTTATTTTCGGCCAAAACAGTCCGTGGCCCTTCCATGACTTGTGACGGTTTTTTGAGTGATTGTTATTTATCGTGTTTGTTTTGTTTTGTTAATATGAGCAGGGGAAATGTTAATAGTAAAATATTTAATTAAACGGTTTTTAATTAATTATTATAATTTCTTCACATGTTAGAAATTATATACGGTTTATAGTTTAATTGATATCCTTTGAGTCAATGAGGGTTTTTAATAAGATTTAAGATTCACATGTTAGAAGTTTACATAAAATAACATTGTACTGAATATGATTGATATTTAGGTTCAAGTCTATGTGGTAAAGACTTGTTTCTAGCAGGTTTGACCAAACGGGTTTGGTCAAACTAAGATCTGTCAGCCCCGTTTTGACTGATGACCCGTCGCGGGACTCGGGTCGGGGATTTGTCTTCAAGTAAGGTTGTATTTAATTAATGAATTAGCCTTAGTAGATATGAGGCGACATGTTATTTGAATATGATTTATATGCAATTAGTCACATGGTAGGAAATTGTTTCCGTGACGGTTTGATTATATGATAGATGTTGTGTTGACTAAGTACCCATGGAGAATTATGAGTATATGGCGTCTTGACCATTCTAATTCTAAATGAGTAGCTTGGACCATGACATGGATAGGCTTTACTGTCTTTAACGAGTATATGTTCACTTGTTGATAGCTTTTGTGTCTCGGCTTGGTGGGTTTATATCCAAGTCGGGGCATGGCTGCCTGATCCGTTTTGGGACTGGAGCCAGCTTAAGTACTAGCCATATCTGCTTAGGGGGTCGCCTAGTAGAGTTTCTCATAGACGGTTATGTCATGGGACGGGGAATGGAATAGCTGTTGTCGCTAGGTCTGATCAGTCTAGGACTAGGATGTTTTCCTACCTTGTGGTATAGCCTCGAGTTACAGAAGTCGACTATCGGTCGTGCTAAGAACTTATGCCTGTTTATAGAAGTATTGGTCTTTCTTGTTTGATGATTCTATGAATCTTAGAAGGTGAGATGCAAGCCGGCTAAGGTTGATAGAGTTTGGATTACCGATTGTTAACTGATTCACATGATTACGTGTTGATTAGGGTTTGAGTGTATCATGGCCATGTTACATGGTAACCTCTGAGCTAGCATACCAGCTTCCCTACCTCGTGTTATAGTTTATTATCGGATTCACATGATAGCTTTCATATGCTAGGTTATATGTTAGTTAATTGTTTCATAACATGAAAAGCATATCATATATGTTAAGGTTTTGTATTTTCCATATACATTGCTTTTATGTTATTCATGTTTTATTAAACTCGACATTTCGTGGCTGGGAGAACTCGGAGTTACTCCCCACTGACTGTGGCTTCCGTGTTTATATTTAATGCGGTTGGCAGGTTTGTGATGCATACTTTGGGTACATTGACGAGCTAGCGAGCGAAGTATTTACCTTGGACCTATATTCGGTTCTTAGGATTGTATATTATTATACACTCTTTTATTTACGTATTTATACGGGAAATATGTCTCCCGTTTTGGATATTTCTTTTGTATAATATTATTTCCTTTTTGTTGAACCTTTGTATTTAAGACACCTTCGTTATGTATTATCATCTTTTATTTAGTTAAATTATTTTTTTTTTCTTTCCGCAAATTTGAGGGTGTCACAATGTCAGTCCGCGAGCTTGACCCCTTGGTATTAAAGTCACTTTCTGAACTTGATCATGCCCTGGTGTCAGTGTCCTGCAGATGATTACACTTATTTTCAGTAAGTACTAATTTCATAAAGCTACTCATATACTTTTATAATATAGAAAAAATGTTTTTAGACACTCCGTAACTGACTACTTACGCGCATAAAGCATGTCCGATCTCATGGTAGGCAACCAACAATTTACTCTTTCCATCGGTCATGGCGGTTCCTTCCATTCCTGCCACAATCCGGTCAATTGAATCGTCGATTTCCTTGATGGTTATCTTATCTTTGCCTCGTCGACCAGCAAGAATGGCAGCTTCATTCATAAGATTAGCTAAATCTGCCCCACTAAACCCGGGGGTTCTCATGGCAATAACACTGAGAGACACATCCTTATCAAGTCTCTTGTTGCTGCTTAATATTTCTTCTCGTCCTCTTATATCTGGTAATCCCACACTAACCTGTTTAAATCAAATAAGACATTAATGATGCTAAATACCTTAAGTACCGATATTTTATGTAATAAAGATGAAACAAGAGGAGAATTTCCTATACTGGCAGACCGACTCTTGTAAAAGCTGTACTTAGCACAATTCAGAATTACTGAGCTCAGATGTTTATTCTTCCTTGTGGGGTAATGGATAAGCTAAAGGCCCTTTGTAGGAATTTCTTATGGGAGGGTGAGGAGGATTATTCCAAAGCTCCTTTGGTTGCTTGGTCAGTTCTTTGTAAAGGTAAAGAGATTGGTGGGCTGGGTCTGATTGGCACTAGGGTCTGGAATAATGCTAGAGTTGGTAAACTTGTCTAGTGGATTGCCACTAAGAAGATAGTATACTGATCTTCAGAACTCATCGGGCGGTCGGGTACCCAGCTAGGAGTCCCTTTGTCCCAAACACAAATTTACTCCAAATCGAAGTTCACCCAATTATATTTACCAACATAATTCATCATTAGTTATCATTTAATGGATCATGTGAGTACTAAATCATTCCTTACTCCATTAAAACAATCATGAGACTATCATTTAAGTTATTAAATACAAGTTTAAACAAAGATAAGAGGGGTTTAGCCTCAACACTACCAATTTCCACAAGTTTAAGCATATGAAATGAAATCAACAAGTAAACTTAAGTGGTAGTCACAATCTCATACTAGCAACATAAAGAAATCATCTCATACAAAAATCTACCATAAACACATAAAAAACATAAGATGTGACACCGAGTAATCCGTCTACGTTACCTCCTTTAGCGTCTTCTAAGCTTTCACTTTTCTTCTGAAGGATGAAATTCCTTCTCCGGTCTTAATTGCTTCCTCCGAGACAAGTAAAAGTCTAAACTTCGGGACGAAATCTATTTCTAAGAAAAGATGGGCTTTTTGAAAGGTAATAAAGATGAAACAAGAGGAGAATTTCCTATACTGGCAGACCGACTCTTGTAAAAGTTGTACTTAGCACAATTCAGAATTACTGAGCTCAGATGTTTATTCTTCCTTGTGGAGTAATGGATAAGCTAAAGGCCCTTTGTAGGAATTTCTTATGGGAGGGTGAGGAGGATTATTCCAAAGCTCCTTTGGTTGCTTGGTCAGTTCTTTGTAAAGGTAAAGAGATTGGTGGGTTGGGTCCGGTTGTAAGAAGGACCTATTATGGATTAAATGGATTGATAAAATTTATCTCAAGGGAAGGGAATGGTATAGTTATTCTCCTAGTAATTATAGTTCTTGGTCTTGGAGTATTAAACCTGTTCCAAGCCACCCTACACCAGCCTAATTTAGTCTCTGCAGTATCAGTTAACCAGGAATATCCTTTTGAGATAGTATACTGATCTTCAGAACTCATCGGGCGGTCGGGTACCCATCTAGGAGTCCTTTTGTCCTAAAACCACTCAAAACACAAATTTACTCCAAATCGAAGTTCATCCAATTATATTTACCAACATAATTCATCATTAGTTATCATTTAATGCATCATGTGAGTACTAAATCATTCCTTACTCCATTAAAACAATCATGAGACTATCATTTAAGTTATTAAATACAAGTTTAAACAAAGATACGAGGGATTTAGCCTCAACACTACCAATTTCCACAATTTTAAGCATATGAAATGAAATCAACAAGTAAACTTAAGTTGTAGTCACAATATCATACTAGCAACATAAAGAAATCATTTTTCATACAAAAATCTACCATAAACACATAAAACACATAAGATGTGACACCGAGTAATCCGTCTACGTTACCTCGTTTAGCGTCTTCTAAGCTTCCACTTTACTTCTAAAGGATGAAATTCCTTCTCCGGTCTTAATTGCTTCCTCCGAGACAAGTAAAAGTCTAAACTTTGGGACGAAATCTATTTCTAAGAAAAGATGGGCTTTTTGAAAGGTAGTAAAGATGAAACAAGAGGAGAATTTCCTATACTGGCAGACCGACTCTTGTAAAAGCTGTACTTAGCACAATTCAGAATTATTGGGCTCAAATGTTTATTCTTCCTTGTGGGGTAATGGATAAGCTAAAGGCCCTTTGTAGGAATTTCTTATGGGAGGGTGAGGAGGATTATTCCAAAGCTCCTTTGGTTGCTTAGTCAGTTCTTTGTAAAGGATTTAGAGATTGGTGGGTTGGGTCTGGTTGACAGTAGGGTCTGGAATAATGCTGCAGTTGGTAAACTTGTCTAGTGGATTGCCACTAAGAAGGACCTATTATGGATTAAATGGATTGATAAAATTTATCTCAAGGGAAGGGAATGGTATAGTTATTCTCCTAGTAATTATAGTTCTTGGTCTTGGAGGAAAATTTGCTCAATTAAGACTTTGTTCAATCCTGCTATTGCTAATGGGAAGTGGATGAGTTCTGAAGATCAGTATACTATCTCAAAAGGATATTCCTGGTTAAATGATACTGCAGAGACTAAATTAGGCTTGTGTAGGGTGGCTTGGAACAGGTTTAATACTTTAAGATACTGCTTTATCAACTGGTTATTGTGGCAGGGTAGGCTTCTGACTTTGGATAGACTTTCAAGAATGAGAATTACTGAGGATGTTGATTGTTTTCTGTATGGCAGTGCTGTGGAGACATATGCCCATTTATTTCAGGAGTGTCACTTTGCTAAATGCTGCTATGGGCTACTCCAAGATTGGCTGCAGATTGATCCAAACTGCTGCTATGATTATGCTAGGCTGTTGAGGATCAGGTTAGTCTCTTGATTTCAAAGGAAGGTATACTGGGCTGTGATTGCAGCAGTTAAGTATGACATTTGGCGTACAAGGAATGTCTGTAGGATAGATAAATACAGTTTCTTCCTGAGCAAAGTTGTAGAGCAAGCAAGGATAAATGTCAGGCTAAGAATGATGAATATCAACATAGGGCAAATTAGATTGTGTGATAGAAGCACTACTACATTGTGATTCTGTAGCAACACTTTGTCGTTGTTGCATAATGTCATATAAGTGTTGCTATAGAGTTTATGCAACACTTAATGAAGTGCTACATAAAGTCTTGTTGCATTAGCTCATTGCAACGCTTAATGCAACACTTTTGAATCTAAAGCAACACTTTTGTAAAGTGTTGCATTGGTTATGTTAGTGTAACAACCCGAAAAGTACCCAATTTTTCTAGTAAAAATATTTACTAACACTTTTCAGTAGAACTTAAGTTTTTAAAATAGAAATTTTTGTTCCGAGTCTTATTTTGAAATTCCGCGTTCGTATTTGGAATTTTTGAGGGATTCCATGAAAAGACCGTTTTTAGTCATCTTTGACTTTTCTTGACTTTTAAGTCGTCTTTGACTTTTCCTTGACTTTTTAAAGGCGTCATTGACTTTTTCTTGACTTTTAAGTCGTCCTAAACTTTTCTTGACTTTTAAGTCATCTTCGACTTTTCTCGACTTTTCAGTCAACTTTGACTTCCGTTGACTTTTTCCCGACTCGTCTCATAAGTTTGAAGACCGAAATTTTATTAAAAAAATAATATTTTTGATTTATTTTTATTTAGATTTATTATGATTTATCATAATTTAATATAATTATTTTGAATTTATTTGGAATTTAAAGAATAACTTTTACGGTTTTTAACCGAACATCATTTAACTATTCTCGAGTCATCGTAAATCCCGTAACAAATTCGAAACTCGACTTTGGCATGAGTCACACGCGCGTGTCATCTTTTTCCAATCACAATTAGATATTCTAATTGTTTTGATTAAACTAATAATAATATCTAGATATTTATTCACTTTATCGATCCGTCAGTTTAAATTACGCAAATCGATAAATCAGACCCGATTGCTCACCAAACCACACGGTTTTCCCTCCTCTTTTAGACCTTGATATTTTCTTTCTTTTCATTACAATAACATAATATCTTGATATTTAATTCAATTAACTTAATATCTAATTAATTACGGTAATATAATTATTATACCGAGTCAATTCCATAACAGCAATTTCAAAACCCGACTCCATATTTCTTCTATATGTACACTGCTCCTCGCACACTTACTCACTAACAACTTTTCATTTTACAATAAATCAAATTAAGATCTAATTATCACTTTCTTTAATCGTTCTTGAGCGTTCTTCGTGTTCTTCATCCGTTCTTCGGCGTTCTTGAGCAAAATCATCATAAAACCTTCATTTCTTAATTAAATCCGTCCTAACTTATATTTCTAGAATCTCCTCTTCGCTCTCCATCTTCAAGTACGTTTTATTTCCAATTCCGACAAAATCGTTTTCAAGACTTTAATTATGGAAAATCAAGTTTTAAGTTCTAATAATGTTTTTCTTGTCATTTCTTATAGTGGAAGATTTTTAAGACGAGTTTGGTGACTCGTATATTTTAGGAGAAGATTAGAAGACGGGTTTCTTATTTTTCTTTACTTCTTATTTTGGTGCTAATTGATTTTACTAGCTAAGGTAACGATTCCGAGTTACTCGACGATTTAATGTTACATAGTTTTGTTTCTTTGGTTTTTTTGTTTAGTGTTCTTGACATATGTGATGATTGTTCATAATCATGATTTTTGTATGCATGAGGGATGAATTGGATGTTTAAAATGGATGTTGTTAATTAAAATCATGTTGGAAATAATTTGGTGTTTGTTGTTGGGGAAAACCGTGTAGGGTGGCTGTTTTGGGGCTGGAAACCGGTCCAAACCAGCTGGGCCAGGCCGGTCCAGACCGGTCTGGGTTGGCCATGGTGGGTCCGGGTTTTGGTCTTTGGGTTGTGTCGATGTTTGATTGTTATGTTGTTGTTTTGACGGGTTTTAATTATGTTAAAGCATGCGGGAAATATTAGGAAACGGTTTTTAGTAAAGTTGATAAAAAGCCAAAACAGCCCAAAACAGGCCGTGGGGCCCAGTCCAGGCCCGTGTCAAGTTGGCCCAAAATCAGCCCGTGGGTCCCACCTTGGGACTTGTGACGTTTTTGAGTTATCGTTATTTTTATCGCGTTTTGTAATAATTAGCAAGTGAGAAATATTAATAAGTAAAATATTTAATTAAAAAGGTTTTTTCATAAAATTACTATTTCTCACATGTTAGAAATTATAATACGAGATGGTAGTTTAAATTGATATCCGTTAAGTTAAACGGGTTTTCGTATGATTTTAATAATTCACATGTTAGAAATAGAATGAATAACATGAAATGAATGTGATATTCTTATGTTCAAGCCTCGAAGGCTAAGACTCTGTTTCTAGCCGGTTTGACCAAACGGGTTTGGTCAAACTAAGATCTAGTCAGCCCCGGTTGACTGGGGATGACCCGTCCGCGGGACCGGGTCGGGGATTTTGTCTTCGGTAAGGTTTGTCGTTTTGAGATTATGGGAATGAATTAGCCTTAGTGGATATGAGGCGATATGTTATTTGAATATGATTATATGCAATTAGTCACATGATAGGATGTTTTTCCCGTGACTGTTTGATTATATGGTTGGTGTCGTGTTGACTAAGTACCCATAGAGAATTATGAGTATATGGCGTCTTGACCATTCTAATTCTAAATGAGTAGCTTGGACCATGACATTGATAGGCCCGTACTATCTTTAACGAGCATATGGAGTTTGTCGCTTGATAGCTTTTGTGTTCCTGGCTTGATGGATCTTCAAGTCGGGGCATGGCTGCCATGGTTTCCCCTTTGGGAAATGGAGCCAGCTTTAGTACTAGCCAACCCCTTTGATGGATCTTCTTAGGGTGTACTCATGTGATTGTATCATGGGTCTTGGATGCGATGGATCTTCGCATTTCTCTGGGTCTGCGCAGTCTAGGTTTAGGGTTGAGTCGTATCTTGGACATGTTTCTGAGAGGAACCTCTGAGCTAAGATATGTGCTTTGGATCTGGGCCATGTTATTAGTGTAACCGCTGAGCCTATATGTGTGCTTGGTATTTGGGCCATGTTCCTAGAGTGACCGCTGAGCCTAAATATTTAAGTATATCCTACCTCGTGGTATAGACTTGAGTTACAGAAGTCTTCTATTGACTGTCTAAGAACTTCTATGCCTTTTTTAGAAGTATTGGTCTTCTTTCAGTTTTTGATTCTATGAGTTTAGAAGGTGAGATGCAAGCCGGCTAAGATTGATAGAGTTTGGATTACCGATTGTTAACTGATTCACATGATTACGTGTTGATTAGGGTTTGAGTGTATCACGGCCATGTTCTGAGAGGAACCTCTGAGCTAGCATACCAGCTTCCCTACCTCGAGTTATAGTCTATTATCGGTTTCACATGATAGCTTTCACATGCTAGGTTAATTGTTAGTTATCTGTTTCATAACATGAAAAGCATATCATATATGTTAAAGTTTTGTATTGTTCTTATACATTGCTTTTATGTTATTCATGTTTTATTAAACTTGACATTTCGTGGCTGGGAGGACTCGGAGTTACTCCCCACTGACTGGGGCTTCCGTGTTTATATTTAATGCGGTCGAACAGGTGGTGAATGCATATTTGGGGTACATTGACGAGCTAGCGAGCGAAGTATTACCTTGGACCTATAGTCGGTTCTTAGGATTGTATATTATTATACACTCTTTTTATTTCCGTATTTATACGGGAGATATGTCTCCCGTCTTGTATATTTCTTTTGTATAATATTATTTCCGTTTTGTAATGAACCGTTTTATTTATGACACCTTCGTTATGTATTTAAATTATATTTTATTTTTTTTTCTTTCCGCAAATTTGAGGGTGTCACAGTTGGTATCAGAGCTATTTTTGCTCCCGACGCACGTTTGTGTACCCTTGTATAAATAACTTGACCTTAATAAAATAATAAACTTGTGAGATAGAATGGTAGGAGGGGTAGATTAGGATTATGTTGTAGTCTATTTGTGCTTGCTAAATGATAAATACTAATCTGTGTTTTCTTTTGCAAGATGCCTCCGAGAATTGATAACACGATCTTAGCAGCTCTTACTGTTATTATTCAGAATCAACAAAATCAGCAAAATCAACAAGCCAATCCTATTCCTAATCCTATTCCCGACCGTGAGAGACACGGGAGTTATACGTGGGTTGCTTCACAACTATCTAGGAGCCAAGCCAAAACCTATGATGGTGAAGGGGATCCCGTCAAACTTTCTGAATGGATTCGAGAAATGGAGAAGAACTTTTCTCTTTATGATGTTCTTGAAGCGGATAAAGTCCGTCTTGCTTCCCACTTCTTAGTGAAGGAAGCTGATCAGTGGTGGTCACTTACTGGCCCTACTTCTAAGTTAGAACCAGATTTTGGGTGGACTCGTTTCCGTGAACTATTGGAGGCGAGGTTCTACCCGGATGAATTAAGACTGCAGAAACTGAAAGAATTCATGGACTTCAAACAAGGAGGTCTCTCAGTTCAGAAGTTCACATCCAAGTTCAACGAGTTGGCTCATTATGCCACTCGGCTTATTTCAAGGGAGGAAGACAAGGCCTTCTTTTATCTAGGAAAGCTTTCTCCTCAGATAAAGGGCAAGATTAGTAGGGGTGCTATTTCTTTTATTTCTATCTACAATGATGCCATATGGGCAGAGAGTTCTATTCGGGAGATTGCCGACGAGGCTCGTTCCTCGTATGTTGCTCCTAATTCTTATGGCAAAAGACCATTATTTCCTTTATCTCGACCTACCTTTTCTTCCTCTTTTCCAAACAAGAGGAGAAACTTTCAGAGTGGACAAGCAAATCAGAGAAACCGTCCATTCGTTCCGAGCAACAACAACGATCTTAAGGGTCGTATTTGTTTTAGGTGCGAGATGCTTAGGCATCCCGGTATGGGCTGTTTCAACAAGCCAATTGTATGCTATGCCTGTCAGAAACCGGGACACCAAGCTAATGTATGTCCTTATAGGAAGAAGATAGCTTCTACACCAGCTATTTCTGGGAGACCGAGGGGTCGAATTTTCATCGTGAGCCGCGCTGAGGCCGATGCTCACCCAGACATTGTAACTGGTATGTTTTCAATTTAAGAAATACCGTGTTTAATTTATACGGGAACTTCTTTGTTCTTTAGTTCAATAAGACTATCCGATAAATTACCTCTCAAAGCTTCAGTTGGAGAAAGTACTCCTATATCTTTACCGTCCGGAGATGGGTTTTCATGCTCTTATCTTTATTCGGACATTCCTATATCAATAAACGGATCTACTTTTCTGGCTAATATCTTTCTTTCTTCCCTCTTTCTATTCGATTTATTCTTTCGAATATTTCCTTCCTTCTATCGAGTATCATCTCTTATAGATAAATTATTAGAAGCTTTAGTTAGAAATTTTAAGCGTAAATAGTAGAGTTATTACCTTTACTATAAAAATTTTTGAACTAAAAGTTTTGGAGATGTTTTATGATTTCAAGTATTTTACCGTCAAGGAGTGTTGAGACTCGTTATTGGAGACGTTCGATAACTAGTTTTCTCATTTATTGATGCGAAAATGTATTTTTTTTGAGTCTTTGATTTGGGACGTTGATGTTCTTAACTATAGACGAGAATCTTCCGCCCCATTGATAAGACCCTATATTTTATTACAAGTATATTTTTAACAGTTTTGAAATAGACCTACATATATGTTACTTTCCTTCTTCTAAGTTTCGAGGACGAAACTTTTTAAAAGGAGGGGTGATTGTAACAACCCGAAAAGTACCCAATTTTTCTAGTAAAAATATTTACTAACATTTTTCAGCAGACTTAAGGTTTTAAAATAGAAATTTTTGTTCCGAGTCGTATTTTGAAATTCCGCGTTCGTATTTTGAATTTCTGAGAGATTTCATGAAAAGACCGTTTTTAGTCATCTTTGACTTTTCTTGACTTTTAAGTCGTCTTTGACTTTTTCTTGACTTTTTAAAAGTCGTCATTGACTTTTCTTGACTTTTAAGTCGTCATTTACTTTTCTTGACTTTTAAGTTATCATTGACTTTTCTTGACTTTTTAGTCAACTTTGACTTTCGTTTACTTTTCCCGACTCGCCTCGTAATTTTAAAGACCGAAATTATATTTGAAAAATAATAAATTTAATTTATTTTTGTTAAGATTTATCGGAATTTATCGTAATTTAATATAATTATTTTGAATTTATTCTGAATTTAAAGAATAACTTTTACGGTTTTAACCGAACGTCATTTAACTATTCCCGGGTCAACTTAAGTCCCGAAACCCGACTTTGACATGAGTCACACGCGCCATGTCACTTTTTTTCCACTCATATTATATCTTTTAATTAATATGATTAAACTAATAAAAATATCTAAGATATTTGTAACTTTATCGGTCTGTCAATTTAAACTCCGCAAATCGCTTAAAAACAGACCCGATTTCTCACCATTTCACACGTCTCCTTTGTCCTCTCTTTCACCTTGATATTTTACTTTCTTTTCATTATAATAACATAATATCTTGATATTTAGTTCAATTAACTTAATCGCTAATTATATTTAATCGATTACCGTAATATAATTATTAAACGCGAGTCAATTCCGTAACAACAATTTCAAAATGCGACTTCCTAATTCCTCTATATTTACACGGCCCTCACTCACCACATACTCACTAACAACTTTTCATTTTACAATAAATCAAATTAAGATCAAATTAATCGTTCTTCATCGTTCTTCATTTGTTCTTGAGCGTTCTTCATCCGTTCTTCGTCGTTCTTGAGCAAAATCATCATAAAACCTTCATTTCTTAATTAAATCCGTCCTAACTTATATTTCTAGAACCTCCTCTTCGCTCTCCATCTTCAAGTACGGTTTTATTTCACATCCGACAAAATCGTTTTCAACATTTAATTATGGAAAATCAAGTTTAAGTTCTAATAATGTTTTTCTTGTCATTTCTTATAGGGGAAGATGTTGAAGACGAGTTTGGTGACTCGTATATTTTAGGAGAAGACTAGAAGACGGGTGTCTTAGTTCTTAGTTCTTATATTTTGGTGCTACTTGATTTTGTGCTAGCTAAGGTAACGATTCCGAGTTACTCGACGAATCAATGTTACATACTTTAGTTAGTGTTTATGATTTACGGTTTTTAATTAGTAACATGATAAGTAATCGTTTGTATCATGTGGTATGAATTTATAAACATGTTGGTGTTCTTGACATATATTTATGATTTCTTCATAATCATGATTTTAATATGCATGATGGTTGAATTGGATGTTAAAATGGTTGTTGATTAATTAAAACATGTTGGAAATAATTTGTGTTTGTTGTTGTGGGAACCGGTTTTTGGGCTGTTTAGGGGGGCGGTTTAGGGGCTGTGAACCGGACCAAACCAGCCGGTCCAGGCCGGTTCAGACCCGGTCTGGGTTGGTCCATGGTGGGTCCGGGTTTTGGTCTTTAGGTTGTGTCGATGTTTGGTTGATATGTTGTTGTTTTGACGGGTTTTAATTATGTTAAGCATGCGGGAAATAATTAGAAACGTTTTTTAGTAAAATCGATAAAAAGGCCAAAACAGCCCAAACAGGCCGTGGGGCCCAGTCCAGGCCCATGTGTGTCTCGGCCCAAAATCAGTCGTGGGTCCCACCTTTGGACTTGTGACGGTTTTTGAGTTATCGTTATTTTTATCGCGTTTTGTAATAATTAGCAAGTGAGAAATATTAATAAGTAAAATATTTAATTAAAAAGGTTTTTCATAAAATTACTATTTCTCACATGTTAGAAATTATAATACGAGATGGTAGTTTAAATTGATATCCGTTAAGTTAAACGGGTTTTCGTATGATTTTAATAATTCACATGTTAGAAATAGAATGAAATAACATGAAATGAATGTGATATTCTTATGTTCACTAGTAGAAAAAACCCCTATCGTGGCGCAGTTATAGTGGCGGTCCTAATAGAAAGCGACACAAAAAGTAGTTAAAAAACTATTTGTGGCGTTTTTAGTTAAGAAATGACGCAATAAAAGACACTATCGTGGCAGTTTTACTTAAAAACCGCTGCTTATTGATTTTTGTGGCGGTTTAATTTACAAACGACGTGATAAGTCGTGTGGCGGTTTTATTTTAAAACCGTTGCTATAAGGCTTTTGTGGCAGTTTTGTTTTAACCCGACATAAAAATTGGTGTAAGACGGCGGCAAAGAATCAGTCATTTGCTATTTTCGATATAAAAAAAGGGATGGCAAAATATTATCTCCCTTGTATTTGCGTTATACTTGAGGTTATTTCCCATTAATTTTGTTCCCCAAAATCCAAAGTAGTAATCTTTTCTTCTTCCTCACATCAGTGGCCGCCCTCATCCTCGCCGGAGCTTTTTCTCTTCTCCTTTACTTCTTTTTTCGCTTCTCCTTTGTATTCCTTCACTTCTAATTTCATTCGGTGCTTTTTCTACAGTGACTACCTTTACCATGCGTCACCATCGTCATCGCGTCACCACCAGCAATGTCGTCTCTCCTTCAGGTTCTCCTTACTCCTTTGATTAATCTACTTCATTTGTTTTATTGAACTAGTTTGGTTTTTTAATTAATTAGGGTTTGAATTTGATTTGTTAATTGAGTGTTCTAAAAATAAATTATGGCTCCATCAGTATAGTACTTATGGTATTAGTGATACCATATGTTACTTCATGTCTTTATTACTAAACTTACTCATGTAAGTAGTGATTTTTTCCCCGGAATGTTAAATTTGCAGTACTTTGATGCCATTTTTGCTGCTACTAAAACAAAGAGTACTAAGAGAAAAACTACTTTTGATGTAGTAAGAACATTGAAAATAACGAAAACTCTATATGACTTTAAGACAGTTTGTGTTAATTATTTTGAGACGACAGAGAAATGGGTGGTGTGATTTTCCTTCCAAATCTCGTAACATTGGAATCGTTTTAATTATTGTACCGTAGAATGTCAATTAAGGGATTGTTTTCACCTTAAAATATTCATTCTCTTTTGAAATTAAACTCTATATGTGCTTCTCGATTTGGAGTGTTTAGTGTCTACTTCTTCTTGGTCCGTCTTAACCAATAATTTACGTTTCTGCACCTATTGTACCTTCTAGTAATACTCCGCCGTCAAACCGGTAAGTCTTCTATCCTTCTTTCTTGTAATTTAATTTTCTTTCTTCATTTGATTTACAATACCGGTGTGTTTATTTATAATCCATTGACTTGTCCTGATTATGTTGGGATTGGTGTGGTAGCTTGGTACCTTTCCAGATTAGTGGTATAACTTGGTGAACTAGTTTACTTTTTGTAGTGAAATTTTATGTGTTGCTCCATATTACTAATTTGATGACTTTGATAGTATTTTTTTGTATTTGGGCGCTTACCTAATCAAGTTTTGCCTTTATTTTTGGCCTTTGAAATCGCACGACTTCTTGTCTAATTGTTGAATTATTGAATCTATTTGTTTTTTCAGTCTTGCATAAAAGTTGGAGGAGCTTTGTGGTCTACCAGATAACTATAGGGACAAAGAAGATAAGTTGGAGGAGGTAACATTTAGTCATTTCTCAGTTAGAGGTGTTCTGTTGCCTGGTGAGGGCAGGCACTCTTGATTTCTTCAGGATTCTGATGCTTTTCAGGATGCAGGTAGAGAAAATTCTTATCATTGCTGTCAAGGAGGCTATCAAAGACCTAACGCTGCTAGGTATGTCCGCAGATAATACTCAGATTCTTGCCTTAATATTTATCCACTATCAACAATTAGAACATTTGCAATTAGAACAGCTATTTCTCATATTGAGAATTTGATAACTGGTTTATGTTCATGGTTTAAGCTCATTTTTTATCACTGCTAGTATTACTATTTGTAATCATGTTATTATTGATATCCGAGAATTTCATGGTGAGAAAAAGCTGATTTGTTTTACGAGATTTTTTAAAGTTTTCTTTGTTGTTTTTGGTTGGTTATGTTAATTGAAAATACCTCTTTGTTTGTTTGTCACACTGTATAGAGTAAGACTGTCTTATAGTTTAGTATGGCCCGTGGATTGTTGAACTCTCATATATTACTGTCAATATATGAAGCCTTCAAATGTAGTCGATATAATAAATCTTGTGCTAAATTGAAACTGCGTGTTTGTTTGTTTGTCATATGTGTTTATTTGCTCAAATATTAGATGTTACCTGCGAAATGGTGCACAATGGTAGCACCATGGAACTGTTGTTGAGTCGTGATTGTTGTAGTGCTTCTTACATTGTTGTTGTACTATAATGCAGGGTATTGTCTACAGACCAACTATGGACTATCGACTGTGTTTGATTCAAACCTCTATTGTCTAATGATGCATGTCGCCTTCGTCATGTTGGGCTACTGCTAATGCATTTGCATTACTTCTGGAAAGGCTGCGGATTCTTTTTTTTTTTTTTTGCTAGTTGTGTGTAGCTTGTAGGGTGCATATATATCTTCTTTTAATTGTTCAATCTAGTGATTATTTGTACACTTGGATGCATTTATAATTTTTGAACACCGACGATATGCAAGGTTTTTGGTAGTTTGTTGCATTCTTATGTATTTAGCGTTTGTTCATTTCGATATATTGATTTCAAATTAATAGGATGTTGCTGTAAATATTTAGGTAGCAATTTTTTTTTTTTTAAAATATACATACTTATGGTGGCGGCTCTCAAGTTAGAAACGCCACTATAGGTTTGCCTATTATGGCGTTTCTTAAGTTAGAACTGTCACAATAGAAACTCTATCGTGACGGTTCTAAATAAGAACTACTCCCTCCGTTTTTTATTGATCTTCCCATTTGGTGAATATATGTGAGGAGTATTTTAATAAAATGGGAAGATTAATAAGATATAGAGGGAGTACAACGATAGATAAGGTATGGTGGCGATTTTAAGTTAGAAACGCCACAATAGATAAGTTATAGTGGCGGTTCTAAAGTGAAAACCGCCACCAAAGATAATCTATGGTGGCGGTTCTGAAGTAAGAACCGCCACTATAGTTGGGCAATAGTGGCGGTTGTACAACCGACGCAAAGTATATACGACACCGTGATATACGGCGGACCCTAAATCTTTAAAAAATCGCCACAAAAGGCCATTTAGAACCGCCATTGTAGGGGTTTTTTCTACTAGTGGTTCAAGCCTCGAGGGCTAAGACTCTGTTTCTAGCCGGTTTGACCAAACGGGTTTGGTCAAACGAAGATCTAGTCAGCCCCGTTTTGACTGATGACCCGTCGCGGGACTCGGGTCGGGGATTTGTCTTCAGGTCAGGTTTTATTTAATGAATGAATGAATGAGCCTTAATAGATATGAGGCGATATGATATTTGAATATGATTTTTATGCAATTAGTCACATGATAGGAAGTTTTTCCCGTGACTGTTTAATTTTATGGTTGGTGTCGTGTTGACTAAGTACCCATAGAGAATTATGAGTATATGGCGTCTTGACCATTCTAATTCTAAATGAGTATCTTGGACCATGACATTGATAGGCCGTACTATCTTTAACGAGCATATGGAGTTTGCCGCTTGATAGCTTTTGTGTTCCCGGCTTTATGGATCTTCAAGTCGGGGCATGGCTGCCATGGTTTCCACTTTGGGAAATGGAGCCAGCTTTAGTACTAGCCAACCCTTTGATGGATCTTCTTAGGGGTACTCATGTGATTGTATCATGGGTCTTGGATGCGATGGATCTTCGCATTTCTCTAGGTCTGCGCATTCTAGGTTTAGGGTTGAGTCGTATCTTGGACATGTTATTAGGGTAACCTCTGAGCTAAGATATGTGCTTTGGATCTGGGCCATGTTATTAGTGTAACCGCTGAGCCTAGATGTGTGCTTGGTATTTGGGCCATGTTACTAGAGTGACCGCTGAGCATAAATATTTAAGTATATCCTACCTCGTGGTATAGACTCGAGTTACAGAAGTCTTCTATTGACTGTCCTAAGAACTTATGCCTGTTTGTAGACGTATTGGTCTTTCATGTTTGATGATTCTATGAATCTTAGAAGGTGAGATGCAAGCCGGCTAAGGTTGATAGAGTTTTGATTACCGGTTGTTAACTGATTCACATGATTACGTGTTGATTAGGGTTTGAGTGTATCACGGCCATGTTTCTGAGAGGAACCTCTGAGCTAGCATACCAGCTTCCCTACCTCGAGTTATAGTTTATTATCGGATTCACATGATAGCTTTCATATGCTAGGTTATATGTTAGTTATTTGTTCATAACATTAAAAGCATATCATAATTGTTAAAGTTTTGTATTGTCCATATACATTACTTTTATGTTATTCATGTTTTATTAAACTTGACATTTCGTGGCTGGGAGAACTCGGAGTTACTCCCCACTGACTGTGGCTTCCGTGTTTATATTTAATGCGGTTGGCAGGTTTGTGATGCATACTTTGGTACATTGACGAGCTAGCGAGTGAAGTATTTACCTTGGACCTATATTCGGTTCTTAGATTGTATATTATTATACACTCTTTTATTTCCGTATTTATACGGGAGATATGTCTCCCGTCTTGTATAATTATTATGTATAATATTAATTTTCTTTTGTAATGAACCTTTTTTATTTATGACACCCTTCGTTATGTATTTAAATTATTTTTTTTTCTTTCCGCAAATTTGAGGGTGTCACATAATTTATAAGTTATCCAAATGAAACAAGTGCTCAATAATCCTTCAATGACCACGAGAACAAAGCGTTTGTGACTCGTATGCTGTCTTTTAATAAAAATACGATTATTTATTGATAAGACAGAGTGGGAGAAAATGTTTCAAGAGCCACAAACTGAGCATATGGTGGTCCGGAAAAAGTTTCCGCATTGCTTGTTCAGTAGTTGTTTATTCGGAACCTAAGAGGTCAGGTGGAATTTTATCGCTCCTTAATAGTGATGAATTCTAATCTGTGACTTATAAAAGACTGTTTCTAGTCCCAACTTCTTGCTATGGCTTAGAATCATATGATTCGTAATGGACTCCATGCATGATGGTCATGTATGTGACCTGATAAATTTTAGTTGAACAAGTACGACCTCTTCAATGTAAATTGATTTTTAAGATCGACATTTGCATGGATGAACATTAAAATGTTTTCAAAGATAAATTGGTAGGCAAAGAGTTTTGCACCAACCTTAATTCTTCGATCCATTCGAATATACTTAGCGATTACAGCATTTCATAATAGTATGATAACAATTAGATTTCAAGAACCACCTTCTTAAATACGATTCTAGAAGAGGTAGAATATTTTATATTCACCTGAGGGTTCGTAGATTCTAATTATCCTAAGTTAATTTGCAAGCTTAAGAGGATGTCTTAAGTAAGCACTAAAGAGTTGGAATTAGTGTGTCAATCATGTCATAAAATATTTCTCAATATCTCGAGGAATTATGTTTATACATAAAGTTTAGTGGGAGTAATGTGGTTTTCATCAGTCTTATATGTGGAGACATATTGATCATTTTAGATGATGGAAGATTTTGGAGAAGTAGAATACATCTTTTAGATATCTGGATTTATGGAGATAAATCTAAAAGGATATTAGCGTTGAGTCAAAATTCTTATATTGATAAGATCTTTGATTAGTTCAAGGAAGTTGAACACATGATAATTGATTCCTTTTGCTTCCGCTGCGGGATCAATTATATACGCTGTGATGTATACTCAATCCGACATTTCGCATGCTTTGAGCATGACAATTCGTTTGCAATCAAATCCAACTGAGAGTCATTTGATAGCCATAAAGAACTTCCTTAAGTACTTGCGAAGGACTTAATATATGTTCCAAGTGCTTAGGAGTTTGAAGTAAGTTGCGTAAGGGGTTACACACACTTCAGTTTCCAAACTGATCAAAGTGATTTGAAATCACGAACTGGCTGTGTTTGTAAGAAGATTTATCTGTTGGAAGAGTTCCAAGCAGAAAACACTATTGGAAAGGTTCCAAGTAGGAGTGACATTTTCAAATATAAATGTCATGTATCCACTGGAAGTGTTCCAGGCAGTTTATCATTGCGGATTTCACAACGGAAATAGAGTACATTGCATCATATGATGATGCATATGAAAGTAGCTTGGATTCGACAGTATTGGAGGGACTAGAAGTAGTTCCTATAGTTGTATATCCTATCCCATGATACCGGTAAAACATTGGTAGCTACCTTTAGGCCAAGAGTCCTAAGTCTAGATTCAAACCTAGACACGTATTCAGAAAGTTCTATGTAATATGAGATTACGTAGACAAAGAGAAATAGAAATCAGAACGATGGGAAAGATGCAAGTATTGCTAATCCATTAGCCATGCCTTTTGCAGACTGAACATGATAGTCATGTCATGATCAGGCCTGTCGCAAGCCCGATGCAAAGATAAATTACCCAGACTAGGCTAATAACAAATTAATGTAATTACGTAAGTAGGGGTCGATCCTCAGGGAGATGGTATTTCCTATGGATTGTGAATCGTCTCAAAATTGAGTTTTATCTAACAATTTTCTGGGTTTTGAGGTTTTGGACTTTAAACTAATAAAGAACATAAATAAGAGCAAAATAAGAGCAAACTAAAATGAAAACAATAAAGCAAATGATGATTTAACAATAATGAGAAGCATCTAGGGAAATAGGTTCACACATGTAGATTGACATATTGATGAAATTGGATTTAGGATATGCAAATAATTCATTGCGCGTTCGTAAGAATGGTGTGTTCATTACAATCATAGATCAGATGGTCTAGCAGGCTTTTTATGCGATTTACTAGGTCTTAATCCACTATGTCATGCTTTGTCTATTCAAATCTCGTATGTCTACCTTGGAAAGAATTCCATACTAGTCAATGATTGTGATCAAGAATCGTCAACTATCGTTAAAGTCCAAACATGCATAGACACAATGTCTTAAAAGCACAATTTCTTTTATCCAATTATCATCTTTTAATCAATCTAACATGGCTACCCTACACCCTAGAAAGGTGACTACTCACTCATGATTATGTTTATGTCTACGATGATATGAACAATGAAAGTTAAGATAGGCATATTTAGTTGATTTTAACAATAATTTAGACTCTCTATGTGGTGATAATAACGACACTATATGACAATCTGAGAAATGAAACTATGATTATAACAACATAAAAACGAATCTAAATGATATGAATAGAGAATAACAATCAAATGGAAAACAATAAAGAACAATAAACAAAGGATAAATTAGGAATACCTAGATGACGATCAACAATGAAAGCGATAACGGCAATAGAAATCCTTCGCATAGAAATACCGTACCTTGAATTACAACTCTTGTACCCAACAAAGTAGACTACAAAGATTGAAATTCTTATTGAACTAGACTAAAGTTTTGATATGAAATGGACAGAAATAAACTAAGAACAAAAGACAAAAGTAGAAGATAATCTAAACTAGAAAGACTAAAGCTTAAGAGAAAACTAAAGATTATTCTAAAAAAGATATGTAAGAAGATTGTATGAGATATAAGATTAGATTGTCTTGATAGAGATGCTTTGAGAAGAGGGCTAGAGCATCTATTTATAGTATTAGGGTTTCGTGGAGAAGAGGTCGGGCATTAAACACATAGGACAAAATAAGGAAGAAGGAGTCGTCATGCTCGGATCAGCAAGGATACCCGATCGGGTACACACTTACCCGATCGGGTATGTGGTCTTCTAGATGCGGTTGACTAACGTTTCATCTTCCTTTGCTTGACTTGACTTCCAACATCCCCCTTGACCTCTACAATCGGGTTTGTTGATAGGATTTGATGTAAAGCGATGAATTCTTTCGCCCAATTGATTGATCTTCCGACAACTACGAAACCGTCTTTGCTTCTTCTCTCTCTTAAGTTAGTGAACCTTCTTGAAATGCCTTACACATGGTCAAGCTTTCTTCTTCGAATCGTCGGGTTCTAGGCAAATGCTCGGGAATATAGAAACAGGGCGTAGAAACGTCACTTTCCCTACAAAACAAGTTAGAACACAGGAATTCGCCTAGAAGACGATATTAGCTCATAAAATGGCTTAACAAAGCACAAATGACATACAAAACCGAGCTAAACTGGGGGTTAAAATCATACAAATATTCACTTATCAAACTTCTCCAAGCTAAACCTTTGCTTGTCCTCAAGCAAACATAACAAACAATACCAGGACAAGGTTGCAAGCATTGGCTACTATACCATCAAGAAACAAATCTCAACGTATAACTTTGGAAACATAATGAATCATAACCCAAAAACAACGTGGGCAAGAATGATACATAAACATGGCTGAGATTTACATAACGGCGTAGCACAAAGAATTTCACTATAGACTTTCGGCTCTTGCATGATCTTTTGACAAATGGACTCTCACAGTACACTCGAGCACTCAATGTATGTAAAAAGGTGATTTCTTTATGTGTAAATGTTTTTGAGACACTCACCTATCTACGACTTATGAAAATGTGTCCGCAGTCTAATATGGTAAACAATTCAAAACACAAGTCAAAGATCACAATGCATATAGAAAAGAAGCCGAAAAATAAGAAGAAGGCTTTGGGAAATGGGTGAAAGGTGGACAAATAGTTATGGTCATGTGAAGGTTAGAATGAGCTAGCAACTGACCAATGATAAATTAACACTCAATACAAACTTTCGATTAATTCCCAAAAAACGAACGATGAAGCCAGAAGTAACAATTTGGCTTATTACACACGAAACACAAGGGTAAACTCCTTCCATTGATTTGACATTTTTAGGAGATACTCACAACTTCTTCTCTTATTTCTTTTCTTTTCTTTTTTTTCGATTTTTCATCATTTTTTTTCTTTTCTTTTGAACATAACTTCACTTCCTGAGCTTTTTGTTCTTCCAAATTCACTTTAACAGATAAGAATATCTTCTCAAAAGAGCACCCAGACACCATAGTCTAGCTACTAGCTCAAAAGGTAGGCAGTTTTTTGCATGTAGCTATTATTTTGTGAAGCACTTGTATGAAGGGGCTAATTTTGAGGGGTAATTCAAAGTGAAAAGGCTTCAAATCTTAGTGAATCATGAATGCAATGCTTATAGAAATGAAATTAGAACCATACTTATGCGTTTTGACATGACACACATCACAAGGAGAACTACACACACCTAGATGAGACTGGGTATGGATGTACCAGTCTAAGGAGGTTCTACCTTACAATATATGTAGTTTGCCAAATGTCAAGATCAAGCGTACTCATCTATGGATTCATTCTATGCCTACTGTGTACAAGACTTCCCCATGTATGCAAAATTCAATGAATATTGAATCATTATCTTTTGAAAGCTCTAAGTTTGGGAAATGTAACATGTTAGCATAGTAAACAAGCAAGCAAAGCATGAAAAGCATTCAACTGTGTTCAGAAATTTAAAAATCTTCTCTCTAAAATCTTCTCTATCTTATTCAAAATTTGAAAAATATAACTAAAATGCAAAAAGGGAAAATGCAATCCCTCCCCCAAGCTAAACATCACATTGTCCTCAATGTGAGCACAAAAGCTAAATATGCAATGAGATGCTTAATGGGAAGAAAGGAAAAATGAAAGAAGAATGAAGTGTACTAGCCAGTGCGGACTCCCCCAAGCTAGCCTTTTGGACATGACAAGGAAGGTCGTCAGAGATTCTTCAAAAACTCTTTCATCTGCAAAGAAATCTAACAAAACAACGTAAAAGGGAAAAACAAAAATAAAAATGCAAAAAGGGAAAACACGGGTTGCCTCCCGAGAAGCGCTTGTTTAACGTCTTGCTTGACGAATTTTTCTATGAAATCATTGGGTTGGGGATGGACGCTCCGTATAGACAATATCTAAACATCCGATGATAGAATTGCTATAGTAGAGTTTCAGTCTGTGTCCATTAACTTTGAATTTCTCACCATTGCTAGTCATTAGTTCCACATAGCCGTACTTGCTCACATATGTGACAGTGAATGGTCCAGACCATCGGGATGGAAGTTTTCCCGGAAAAATTTTCAGACGGGAGTTGAAAAGAAGTACTTGGTCACCGACATTAAATTCTTTCTTAATTATCCTCTTGTCGTGCCAACGCTTCGTTTTTTCCTTGTAGATCCTCGAATTCTCATAAGCTTGCAAACGAAATTCCTCTAGCTCGTTGAGTTGCAAAACTCTTCTATCAGCGCTAAGCTTAGTGTCTAAGTTGAGTTCTTTGATAGCCCAGTAAGCTTTATACTCTAACTCGACAGGAAGATGACAGGCCTTTCCATAAACCAATCGATAAGGAGATGTTCCAATCGGGGTTTTGAAAGCTGTGCGATAAGCCCACAAGGTGTCATCGAGCTTATTACTCCAGTCGGTTCTAGATCTTCGAGACTACTTTCTGAAGAATTGTTTTCAACTCTCTATTTGAGACTTCTACTTGACCGCTGGTCTGAGGGTGGTAGGCTAATCCTCGTCTGTGATACACACCATATTAGGCAAGCAGAGTGTCTAACTGCTTTTCTCCAAAATGAGTTCCTCGATCACTAATCACGGCTCTGGGTACACCAAAACGTGGAAAGATGATCTTCTTAAATAGCCGTATCACAGCTCTAGCATCATTGGTGGGAGTGGCAATTGCTTCTACCCACTTAGAAACATAGTCAACAGCGACTAAGATGTAACGATTTCCGTTAGAAGAAGGGAATGGTCCTTGATAGTCAATACCCCAGACATCGAATATTTCAACTTCTAATATGCCGTTTTGAGGCATTTCATGTCTCTTGGATATTTGACCCATTCGTTGACAAGCGTCACAAGCCATAACAAAATCTTTTGAATCTTTAAACATCGAGGGCCAGAAAAACCCGGATTGCAAGACTTTGGCTACGGTCTTGGACGGACCATGATGACCACCATAAGCAGATGAGTGGCATCCTTCTAAAACTCCTTTAACTTTCCAGTGGGGGATAGATCGTCTATAAAGACCATCTGAACACTGCTTGAAAAGATAAGGGTCATCCCAAACAAAGAATTTTGCATCATGCAAAAATCGCTTCCTTTGGTTATAAGAAAGGTCAGAAGGTAGCTGTCGACTGACAAGAAAATTGGCTATATCAGCATACCAAGGAGAAGAGTCAGTAATCGCCGTTAATGAATCATTAGCAAATGAGTCATTAATTGGTGTTGGCAATCCTATTTCAGTTACTCTTATCCTTGAAAGATGGTGAGCGACTACATTTTCTGCTCTTTTCTTATCCCGGATCTCTAGATCAAACTCTTGAAGGAGTAAGATCCATCGGATAAGTCGAGGTTTTGCCTCTTTCTTTGAAAGCAGATATTTCAAAGCAGCATGGTCAGTGTAAACAATTACTTTCGATCCTATAAGGTAAGAACGGAATTTGTCTAAGGCGTAGACAATGGCAAGAAGTTCTTTTTCAGTGGTGGCATAGTTGATTTGGGCAGGATCTAAGGTTTTACTAGCATAGTAAATTGCATGAAGGAACTTTTCCTTTCTTTGCCCTAAAACAACTCCAACGGCATAATCACTCGCATCGCACATAAGTTCAAATGGAAGATTCCAATCAGGTGACTGGATTATAGGTGCGGTGATTAGAGCGCGTTTGATTTTGTTGAATGCCTCAAGGCATTCCTTCGTGAAATTAAAAGGCGCATCCTTAAAAAGGAGCTCAGTCAGGGGCTTGGCTATTTTAGAAAAATCTTTAATAAACCGTCGGTAGAAACCGGCGTGGCCAAGGAAACTCCTGATTCCTTTTACATTAGCAGGTGGTGGCAGTTGTTCAATAACTTGGATCTTAGCTCGATCCACTTCAATACCTCTTTCAGAAATGATGTGTCCTAAAACTACACCTTCGTTCACCATGAAGTGACACTTTTCCCAATTGAGAACAAGATCGACTTCTTCACAGCGTTTCAATACTTTGGATAGATTTGTCAAACAATTATCAAAGGAAATGCCATAGACGCTAAAGTCGTCCATGAATACTTCCATGATAGTCTCAACAAAATCGGAAAAGATACTAGTCATGCAACGCTGGAAAGTTGCAGGTGCATTAAATAGGCCAAATGGCATTCGGCGATAAGCAAAAGTACCATAGGGACAGGTGAAGGTGGTTTTCTCTTGGTCCTCAGGGTGGATAGGAATTTGGAAAAATCCTGAGTAACCATCTAGATAACAGAAATATTTGTGGCAAGCTAACCTCTCTAGCATTTGATCAATGAAGGGCAGAGGATAGTGATCTTTTCGAGTTGATTGATTCAACTTTCTGTAGTCAATGCACATACGCCATCCCGTCACAATCCTTGTGGGGATGAGCTCATTCCTTTCATTCTTGACTACTGTTGTTCCTCCTTTCTTGGGAACAACTTGGAAAGGGCTAACCCATTTTGAGTCAGAAATTGCATAGATTATGCCAGCATCTAGTAATTTCATAACTTCAGCTTTAACTACTTCTTGCATGTTGGGATTAAGACGGCGTTGACCTTGAACACAAGGTCTTTGGCCTTCTTCTAAGTTGATTCTATGCATGCAAAAGTCGGGGCTTATGCCTGTGAGATCTTCAAGTTTATAACCTATTGCCTTTTTATGTTTTCTCAAGATAGTCAATAGCGAGTTTAACTGATTTTCATCTAGGAGAGCACTCACTATGACTGGGTAATATTCAGACTCATCTAAAAAAGCACATTTTAGATTTTAGGTAAGAGGTTTAAGTTCAGGTTTATGCACCTCTGCCTTGGCAGGAGCATCAATTAAGCTTATAAACTCCTCAACTTCTTCAGACGGTATCTCTTTACCAGTCAGGTCCCTTTCCAGCTCACTGATCTCAAAATTGTCGTTCTCAGAGATATCCTCTAACAATAAAATTGCTTCTAAAGGATCCTCAATTATTGATGGATACAGAGATTCATCAATGATTGAGTCGACAATGTCAAGGAAACAGCAAGGCTCTTCAAGCATAGGGCTCTTCATTGCACTGTTTAAGTTGTAGGTGACTTTATCATCACCTACTTCTAATGTCAATTTTCCATTCTTGACATCGATTACTGCTCCCGCAGTGTGTAGAAATGGTCTTCCTAATATGATAGGGATTTGCGAATCTTCAGCCATATCTAACACTATGAAATCGACTGGAATAAAAAATATTCCTACTCTAACAGGTACATCTTCTAAAACTCCCATAGGTTGTTTTAGAGAACGATCTGCCATTTGCAGGGTGATACTTGTGCATTTCAGAACTCCCATATTAAATTTTTCGCAAATGGAATAGGGCATAACGCTTACACTAGCACCTAGATCGCATAAAGCTTTATCAATAGTGTAGGTGCCTATAGTGCAAGGTATAGAGAAACTACCAGGATCCTTTAACTTAGGAGGGGACTTATTTTGCAATAACGCACTGCATTCAGCGGTGAATGCGATGATTTCAACATCATCTAGAGTCCTCTTCTTTGTTAAGATATCCTTCATAAATTTCGTGTAAGAAGGGATTTGAGTGATTAATTCAGTGAAGGGAACCGTTACTTGGAGGTTTTTGACTACTTCCATGAATTTACCGAACTGGGTTTCCTTATGATTTCTCCTCAAACGTTGGGGAAATGGAACTTGAATTTTGATGGGTTCCTTTTCGAGTTCATCCTTCTTTTCATGTTTGTCTTCCGCTTCCTTAGCGGTGGATGGTTGAGAATCTTTTTGGCTTTCTACTTGTGAAGGCTCAACTGTTGGTTCTTTGGGTTGCTGAGGTTCCGTATAAGTGGTACCACTCCTAAGGGTGATAGCATTTGCGGTGTCCCTCGGTTGTTCACCATGAGGTGGGAGTTGGCCTTGTTTTCTTTGGGCATAGAGGTAGCCAATTGGGCCATTTGAGTTTCAAGCATTTTGATGGCAGCATTTTGAGCTTGATCACTCTTTTGAAATTGAGCAAACATTGAATCCTGTTTTTGAACAACTTGTAGAAGCATGGATTCAATTTTGCTCAAGCTTGAGTCATTTGGTTGGCCTTGAATTTGAGGTGGTTGGTGTTGAGGTTGATTTTGGTATGGTTGATTGAAGTTAGGTTGGAATGAAGGTCTCTGGTTTTGAAAACCAGGTGGATTGTAAGGCTTTTGTTGGTGTGGTATGAATGGTTGTTGGATTTGTTGGTGGGGATTTTGAACGTTGGTACTTTTGTAGGACAAAAATGGGTGGTTTTTTGTGTTTTCGTTATAAAAGTTTGAGAAAGCGTTGCCTTGCCTATATCCTTGATAGGCATTGACTTGCTCTATTGAACTTCTACATTCTTGAAAACTATGCCCTCCAATCCCACATGTCTCACATACCACTACGTGGTTAGTGACGTTGATATGCTCCTTGGATTGGGAAGAGCTTCCTACTTGTTGCTGCAGAAGGGCTAATTGGGCTTCCAGGAGTGCTACTTTACTTGAATCATCCTGCTTGGCTTTGAGCGGTATAGCACGCGAGTTGCTATACTGAGAATCGTGGATTGCCATTGACTCGATAGTCGCACTAGCTATCTCTACATCGATTTGATCGAAACGACCATTGTTAGCGGAGTCAAGGATACGACGCGATTCGCCACAACAACCGTTGTAGAATGTGATAGCCAGGAACCATGAATCAAGGCCATGATGAGGGCATTCTCTTTGTAATTCTTTGTACCTTTCCCATGCCTCATAAAGGCTTTCGTCGCCTCTCTGACGGAATCCAGTAATTTGACTTCGTAAGAGTGCGGTTCGTTCTGGTGGGAAGTACTTTTGATAGAAAGCAAGAGCTAGACCATCCCAGTCGAACTATTCCTAAGGCAACTCGGTCAAGACTATTGATCCAGAGTTTTGCCTTTCCTCTTAAAGAGAAGGGAAAGAGCATTTCCCTAATCTGTTCTTGGGATACTCCAGTTTGTCTAATCGTGGAGCAATACTCACAGAAGTTTTGGATATGAAGGTTGGGATCTTCTGTGGCATTGCCACCAAATTAATTTCTTTCTATTAGATTGATGAAGGCAGGTTTGATTTCGAAGTTTTGGGCTGTAATTTGAGGTGTAGCGATACCCTTTGAAAGTGTATCTGCGGTGGGTTTAGAATGGTCGGAAAGTCGAGCCATTTTTGCTTGTGAAGATGAAGATGGAATGTTGGTTGAAAGTTGATTGATTTTTTGAAATGAGGATGAGAATGGATCTTCTTCTCCATCAAGATTAGGTAAGATATCCGAGTATTTCTCACGAATACGATCTAAACTTGAAATATTAGAAGCTTTTGAAATTTCGTTGAATAGCTTTAATTTCCTACGCAGAGTTCTTTCTACTTCAGGGTCTAAAGGAATAGGGGTCCCTAGTCTAGAAGATCTGGGCATAAGATAGAAAAGCTAAGATGAAAAATCAAGAGAGGTCTAAAGGAATTTGAGTTCCTAAAGACTAGATAAAACTAATCGTGATTAAAATCACAAGAAAAGGAAAATTAAACCGTGCTCCCCGGCAACGGCGCCAAAATTTGATCAGGCATGTCGCAAGCCCGATGCAAAGATAAATTACCCAGACTAGGCTAATAACAAATTAATGTAATTAGGGAAGTAGGGGTCGATCCTCAGGGAGATGGTATTTCCTATGGATTGTGAATCGTCTCACAATTGAGTTTTATCTAACAATTTTCTGGGTTTTGAGGTTTTGAATTCTAAACTAATAAAGAACATAAATAAGAGCAAAATAAGAGCAAACTAAAATGAAAACAATAAAGCAAATGATGATTTAACAATAATGAGAAGCATCTAGGAAAATAGGTTCACACATGTAGATTGACATATTGATGAAATTGGATTTAGGATATGCAAATAATTCATTGCGCGTTCGTAAGAATGGTGTGTTCATTACAATCATAGATCAGATGGTCTAGCAGGCTTTTTATGCGATTTACTAGGTCTTAATCCACTATGTCATGCTTTGTCTATTCAAATCTCGTATGTCTACCTTGGAAAAGAATTCCATACTAGTCAATGATTGTGATCAAGAATCGTCAACTATCGTTAAAGTCCAAACATGCATAGACACAATGTTTTAAAAGCACAATTTCTTTTATCCAATTATCATCTTTTAATCAATCTAACATGGCTACCCTACACCCTAGAAAGGTGACTACTCACTCATGATTATGTTTATGTCTACGATGATATTAACAATGAAAGTTAAGATAGGCATATTTAGTTGATTTTAACAATAATTTAGACTCTCTATGTGGTGATAATAACGACACTATATGACAATCTGAGAAATGAAACTATGATTATAACAACATAAAAACGAATCTAAGTGATATGAATAGAGAATAACAATCAAATGGAAAACAAGTAAAGAACAATAAACAAAGGATAAATTAGGAATACCTAGATGACGATCAACAATGAAAGCGATAACGACAATAGAAATCCTTCGCATAGAAATACCGTACCTTGAATTACAACTCTTGTACCCAACAAAGTAGACTACAAAGATTGAAATTCTTATTGAACTAAACTAATGTTTTGATATGAAATGGACAGAAATAAACTAAGAACAAAAGACAAAAGTAAAAGATAATCTAAACTAGAAAGACTAAAGCTAAAGAGAAAACTAAAGATTATTCTAAAAAAGATATGTAAGAAGATTGTATGAGATATAAGATTAGATTGTTTTTGTGTGGATGTCCTTAGAAGAGGGGCTTAGAGCATCTATTTATAGTATTAGGGTTTCGTGGATAAGAGGTCGGGCATTAAACACATAGGACAAAATAAGGAAGACGGAGCCATCATGCTTGGATCAGCAAGGATACCCGATCGGGTACACACTTACCCGATCGGGTACGTGGTCTTCTAGAAGCGGTTGACTAACGTTTCATCTTCCTTTGCTTGTCTTGACTTCCAACATCCCCCTTGACTTCTACAATCGGGTTGTTTGATAGGGTTTGATGTAAAGCGATGAATTCTTCCGCCCAATTGATTGATCTTCCGACAACTACGAAACCGTCTTTGCTTCTTCTCTCTCTTAAGTTAGTGAACCTTCTTGAAATGCCTTACACATGGTCAAGCTTTCTTCTTCGAATCGTCGGGTTCTTGGCAAATGCTCAGGAATATAGAAAAAGGGCGTAGAAACATCACTTTCCCTACAAAACAAGTTAGAACTCAGGAATTCGCCTAGAAAACGATATTAGCTAATAAAATGGCTTAACAAAGCACAAATGACATACAAAACCGAGCTAAACTGGGGGTTAAAATCATACAAAAATTCACTTATCAAAGGCGAAGATGCAAGTCCAAGTAAGAAGCAACCTAACAAAAAAAGCAATATATGTGCATTAAACTACCGTTTCCCGTTCTAATTTTACGATACCACTCCCCTAGTGTTAATCCTGTTTGATATAGTTTGGCTCAAAAATAATAGTAAATGATGGCAATAGGCATCTAGCCTCTTACATGCATCAAAAACCAACATATGTGCATTAAACTACCGTGTACATGCATGAAAAAGTAATATATGTGCATTAAACATTCTCATACATGCATACAATTTGTGAATGATTAGACCATCTAGGTTATACATTTTCATCAATTTGTAACATTATGTTATTAATTATGAAGCTAATAACTGTTCTTAAATTTTACCAGATAATATGGAAAAGGAAACTCCTACAGCCGAAAAAGTTGTGCAATGTCGAAGGAGTCCTCGTAAGAAGCCTAATGATAAAGGCGAAGATGCAACTCCAAGTAAGAAGCAACCTAACAAAAAAAGTAATATGTGCATTAAACTACCGTTTCCCGTTCTAATTTTACGATACCACTCCCCTAGTGTTAATCCTGTTTGATATAGTTTGGCTCAAAAATAATAGTAAATGATGGCAATAGGCATCTAGCCTCTTACATGCATCAAAAACCAACATATGTGCATTAAACGGCCGTATATATGCATGAAACAGCAATATATGTGCATTAAACACTCTCATATCTGCATACAATTTGTGAATGATTAGACCATCTAGGTTATACATTTTCATCAATTTGAAACATTATGTTATTAATAATGAAGCTAATAGCTGTTCTTAAATTTTACAGGTAATATGGAAAAGGAAAGTCCTACAGCAGAAGAAGTTGTGCAATGTCGAAGGAGTCCTCGTAAGAAGCCTAATGATAAAGGCCAAGAGGCAAGTGCAAGTAAGAAGCAACCTAACAAAAAAAGGAAGCCTAATGACGAAGGTGAAGGAACCTCAAGTGTGAACAAAGCTACGAAAAGAAGGAAACGTAATAATGACTATAAGACTCTACTTACGAGGATGAGTCCTTCAATGATAAATAATCTGATCAAGTTGAACCCATCTGAGAAGCAAATTGAAGCCATTCAGAGCATGGGTTTTGGGGGTTTGCTCAAGCTTCAAATAGAAGAAATCAATGGTCATTTAGCACGATGGATTGTAGAGTCATTCAATCCTTTTGATTGTTCGTTGATGAATGGGAAATTGGATATAACAGATGAGGATGTCTTCTTGACAACTGGAATTCCGATGGGTCCATTAGAAATCGTTCAAGTTGGGAGGTACTCCAAAGAGGAGGCTTATTTAGAGGCTGTCAAGAGATTTAAAGGGCAGTTTAGCACCTCAAATATTACAAAAAAGCTTGTACTAGAGAAGATGATGGAGCAGCGGGATGGTGGAGACGATTTCAAGAGAAACTTTCTTTTGTATATCGTTTCAACTCTGTTGATGGGTGTGATTGGTGATGCTCCTAGCACTCGCATATTAAGTTGCTTGGGTGATCTCTCCGATGTTCCTAATTTCAATTGGTGCAAATTTGCAAGGGACCAAATGATGGACAATGTTATTTCATGGAAAGAAGCAGTGGTTAGTGATCCTTATACGTACTTTAAGGGGCCTATTCTGATTTTTACCTTTATCTACTTGGATAGAGTAGTTTTTAAGTCCCGAACGGTATCTCAATCTTTTCCTTTGTTGGCTAATTGGTCTGACAAAAATATCAGAGAGAGGATGAAGTTGGAGAAACACGGGGGGAAAGGTTTCGGAAAGGGGCGCGTAGTAGACAGATTTGTTTATCATTCTGAAACTGTCCATGAAACGGAGGAGAAACACCGGCCTGATAATGCAACAAAAGATAAGGTTGACGGTAATGAAGAAGTTTGTCCCCTTGAAGAGAAAAAAAATGCGTTGATATTTTAGCGGGGTCTGCTGTTCATTTTGCAGACAGTTATGATGCATTATCCAAGGCAATTCGGCAAGCTAAATCCAATGTTCCCAGTTTAGTCGCCGTATCCCAAATGCAATCTTTGGCTGATTCGTTGTTTGAAGGGTTCTCCATGTCTCAGCAGAGTAGAGAATCTGAGAGGGAGGGGGATAGGGAGGGTGATGCTGGCGTGGGTGGTTCTGCAAGTGGTGATCAAGTGGAGCTAGATCAGAGGATGGAGGAGGATAAAGTTCAGCAAGACGAAGATAAAGTTGAACCTGAAACAGAGGAGGAGGAGAAGAAGGATGAGGTCTATGGGGATGATGATTTTCTAGATAATCCCTCTGTCTTAGCTGAACTAGAAAGTGTTCTTAATAATGCCTACAACCATGTTAGTAAGGTGTTTAAAGAGCATGGTGATAATCTTGGCAAAGAATAGATGGACAAAGATCTTATGGAAGGACCCTCTTTTAGTCTTTTTACTAGTGATGACGCGCCATACACATCTCAAGATTTCCGTGACTCACTGAAGTTTCATTATTTTAAGGCTCCTCATGCGGGCGTTCCCCATGCAAGCACGTCAGCTACACCTTTCATTTCATCCCATGTAGTAGTTCAGTGCCCTGTATCGCCAATAGTTATCCCGTCCCAACCATCGCCAATAATTATCCCGTCCCAACCATCACCAATAGTTATCTCGTCTCAACTGTCATTGGATCAATCGCCAATTATGCCTTCTTCTCCCCTTGTACAAGTGTCCCCAATTGCCCCCTCAAAACATGCCATGGAGACCCGGCAACCTAAGAGGGTGCTGTCAAAGAGGAATGTTGAGGTAGCTGATGTTTACCGTTCACCTTTCTTCATACGAAACGTGGATGTGTTGTGTGACTTGAGTCAGTCTGAGAAAGAGATTGGAGACTATGCATTTGCATGTGACTTAGACGAAGGGTATGTATTAGTCTACTACATCTCTTCATTTTTCATTGTATTCGATAAATGTATTATATTTTCTATTTATAACACTAATGTTTCCTTTTTTATACATGTTTAGCGAGGTTCTGTTCAGCCATACGGGCAAGAGTCTTACACGACGTGATTTAAAGACCTTGTTACTTGGTAGTAAAGTTCACAACAATGTCATCAGTTTATGGTGTGATTATCTGAATGACCAAAACAGATTAAGATCTCGTACATCCCGTTGCCGTCAATTTTTCACCGAAGAAACTGATGTAGGTTTTTTATTTAATTTTGTTACAGTGTCAGTTATCAAATTGTAGCTTTTGTATTCTCTAATACATCACCTAATTTAATCTACAGATTAACTCATTGGACATCAACTTTGAAGAAGTGAAGTTGGTAATTCCTTGAAGATTTAAATTTTTTTAAAATGTTGTTAATTAATAATATAAATAGTTCTTAGCTAATAGCCTTTTTATTTTTATTATATTGCAGGTTTTTACTCCTGTTGTGGCACCCACGCCACTTCTTTTTTGTTTCCATGTTGAGAATGGCTTGTACGAAGTTATACACCCAATGGATGCGAAGCAAACTGATTATTCAGTCCATGTTAAAGATGTGGTATGTCTTCATACGCTTTCGCAATAAGCTTGTTAAATGGCTTATTTAGGTCTACTCATAAAATAATTTATTTACTTGGCATTGTCCTTCGCTTATCAGACGAAATTGTTGATTTCAAAGCTTAGTAACAAGATTCCAAAGCTGAACGCTGCATGGTTTTTAATAGCCAAACTGTATGTTCCAAATTCAACCTTGATGTTGTGTGTGATACTGGAATCTACCTTATGCGTCATATGGAGACGTACAACGGGACTAAGTTAGGCTATAGTTCAAAGCTGCTAAAGGACGTAAGTCTCTATTACTGAAGTCTAATTTTGAGTTAGTGTTTCTATTTATCTAGCTTATGCGTAATATTTAGATCAATTCAGATGAATGTTTATTAGGAAGGTCATCAGTTTGTTTCATTTTCTGCTACTTGTCTTATTTGTGCAGTTCCATGGATGTATATGCATGAAGTAGCTTTGTAGTTTCATGAAATAGCCCTGTATATGCATGAACTAGCTCTGTAGTTTCATGAATTAGCCATGTATATGCATGAACTAGCTTTGTAGTTTCATGAATTAGCCTTGTATATGCATGAACTAGCTCTGTAGTTTCATGAATTAGCCATGTATATGCATGAACTAGCTCTGTAATTTCATGAATTAGCCCTGTATATTCATGAAATATGTAGGCTCTGATTCTAACTTCACTTTTTTGAGTTATTTTTCAGAGATATGCTGTGAAACGTTATATTCTGAGGGTTTGCAATCAAATTTTGACTTGGGCTAACAACTCTTTGAAAGTTCAAGTGATGTCTGATGCAAAGTATTACAACAGTGGCAGTGGCTGTGAGATTCAGTAAATAAAAATTCTACATTTTTGTCTTATACAACTTATATCTTGCAATCAAATTTTAAGAACCTTTGATTTTCCACAGTAATCAGGTGCGACAAGAGTTATGCTATACGGATGCACGAAAAGAGTTATGCTATACAGATGCACAGTTGATGAATTTTATTAAGACAAATGTGGCGAATAAGAAGTAAGTTATAATTGACCATAAAGCATTTTTTAAAATATAATTATTTTTTTTGCATTTATATGTTTTGAGTGGATCTAATTACAATATTTGCGTTATTAGTGATGTTGTTGTTGCAACGGAATGGTTGGAAGTTACCCAAGAAGCAATGCAGACTTTTCTACGAGGGAGTTGGGTGATGGATATGGTTATTGATCTTGTTGGTCTTCGTACAACACTCGAAAAACCAGGTTTTGTGTACTTTCCGACAATAATGAAGGTATGTATTCATATTCCTTAGTAACTACTAATGATTGTTCTTGGAATTACCAAGATTTTTGACAAAGGCTCGCTCGCACCTTTCAGGATGCTATTCCTTAAGACGGTTTTCGAAGCCAATACATTAAGCTTGACTATTTGCCCCAAAATTTAGCCAAAGCCCAACTGGTAAATAAATAATTATCACTGATTGTGTATCATGACGGTTTTTATTGTATCAATTTCATTTCCGCATGTTTTTTTAAATATTTCAGGCGTTCTTTCCTTTCTGCGTGAACAAAGAACAATTGGTTTGCTTGTGTTTCAGACTTTCATAAAAGGAAAAATTTCATACTTGACTCCAGATTGCCACGGCGCCCTGATGCAAGACGTACATTTTTGGTTGATACGGTATGATTTTATGCCTAACTCGCTGAATGATCATGTGCTCGTGTGTTGGATTGACCTGATATTTTTTTAAATCGCTTATCTCAGCAGCGACAAATATGTCATTATTACGTTTATTTTATGGATAACTGTCACAACAACTTCTTCTTGTGTCACATTCCCTGTTACCAAAACTTTGTTCGAGTCGATTATATAATCTGAATGTTTTTGTATAGTTATTGCCTGCTTTGGAGATCATCGCAAGAGATCGTCCGGGTTACAAAAGACTGTTGCAGATAAAAACTTTTGAGTGGGAGATTGTGAATGTGCCTCAACAAAAGAATGGGTACCTTACGTACTTAAATTATGCTTAAATTATATTACTCATCTTAATATATTTGATGGATACAAACCATATTTAAATGTTTAACAACTTTCATAGGTATGCTTGCGGAGTCTATCTGCTGAAGTGGCTTGAAAACTTGCGTTTTCAAGCATCATGGATAGATGAGACTTGTTACGAGGTAAGGTTGTCTAAACTAAGTTATATTAGTTGAATATTATTGAGCATTTTTTATTGCAGCACTTTTAATATTGTTGTCAAAAATATATATGCAGGATTTGGATGAATATGGTGAGAGTATGCTTCTTGAAATTAGGAAATGGGAGCAAAACAAGAGAAAGGTAATATCAATAACTTTTGAATTCATAATTTTCAATTTTCTTTCGTTTATTTTCAATCTAAGGAGTGGCCTAAACGTAACAATATTTCCCCCGCTTTTACTTTTGTAGGTTTTCGACTAGGCATTATTTTCTAAACACTTGATTATCGAAGGGAGTAGCACAGAACCTAACCCTATATTCCAACCATTGAACCTTGCAAGATTTGGCTGGAGTAAAGTTGTAGATTTCTGTATGTTTGGGTGGTACAGTTAGTGTAATTATTGACCATAGGATATGTTAAAAGATATCGGTAAGTTTAGGTGGTAAAGACATATAACTTATAGGATCTATTTAAACAGTTGTACTAGGGCATCAGTTATGAAATTATTGCCTTATACATGCATTAAAAAACAGTGTATGTGCATGAAACAACCTTCCACATGCATAAAATATGTTATCTTTGGGAACTGGCCTATGTCAAAACAGTTATGATTAGCGTAAACCAGTACTCGAAATATAAAATATGACCATCTCGTCTAGACAAGCGGAAAACAGTTCTCAAAATTGTTCCAGAATTAGGTAACTTGATGAATAATAATTGTAAAGCAAATTAAACTATTTGTCATCGGTCGTCTTTTCTAAAAAAAACTCTGATTGTCTAAAAGAATAATATTAATATGGGACAAAGCCCAAATTGAAATAAGCACAAATTAAGTACTTAAAGTTTCCCTGCATCATTTCATCAAATTTTTCAAGTTCCTTAATAATTGTCATATGAGTGCAATAAAAAATAGTATATGTGCATGAAACAACCTTGTACATGCATGAAATATGTTATCTTTGGGACATGGCCTGTGTCAAAACAATTATGAATTTTCATTCTAAATATGACCATCATGTCTTAAGCGGAAACCATGACTCAAAACTGACCCTAAATTATGACTGGCCCAATACTAATACTCTCATCGTCAAGCGCGTGCATTGCTGCGAAGTCAACAATCTCCGCCCCATCACTTCATAATCCATGCCGCCCCACCACCTTCTCTATTCATGCCATCAATCCAAACATCTTCGTGGCACAAATCAAATAGTCAAACAATTTGTGTATTAATATAGACCAAGCTTCATCAATTAATCACTTTTAGTTAATTGTTCCCTACATAAATTAATCCTATTTCTCAAGTTCCTCAAATAATTGCCTTTTACATGCATTAAAAATTAGTCTATGTGCATGAAAAAACATCCTACGTGCATGAAATACGTAATATTCGAGTCCAAACAGGGTCATAGGATGTGCCAAAATTAAAACAAGTTCACATGAATAAGAGGACCATTTTTCAAGTGGACTTTAGTGAGTCCATTCTCAAGTGATTTTTGAAGGCTTCACAAGTCGAAATTTTATAAAATAAAAAAGTTCAACAATAAAATTTCAAATAAAAAGTCCAAATACAAAATTTCAAATAAAAAAGTCCTAAAATGGTTATACATGCTACTGTCAAATTAAAAAAATCTTCAAGCATGCTTCTCAAATGATATTCTTCAAGTTCTTCAAGTATGCTTCTCGAATGATATTCTTCAAGTATGGTCCAACAGTGCAAGTCCCCTGCTTAACTGCACAAGTCCAAACATTGTTTCATTAATCAAATTTGCAAAACTGCCAAGCGACACAAGTATAGTTTCAGGAGAGATAAAAAAAAAACTGGAGGGAAAACATGTGCTAATAATAGAAAACTTACGCTAATATAAGAGAAAACTTACTCTACTCATCGTCATCGTCGGTGGTCTTTTTGTCACAATTCCTACTGTCATGGTTCGCCATCTCCCCACAAGCCTTGCATCTTCTTAACGGTCTCTTGCTTACTTCCCCAGCCTTTTCTCTTTGCGAGATCAATCGTTTCCCGGATCCTTTGTTTTTGCATTGTCTTGGAGGCAAAACTTTAATTTCACTAGGAAGACTTGTTCCCAAAAGCATTCCAATTTCAGCATTCTTGTCCATTTTCTTTCCAATACCACTATTACCACTATCATCAATGACACTTGTTACCGCAAGTACCCTTTCTTTGAACCCACGTAGCATGCCCAACAACTCATCACAATAAACAGGACTTTGTTCAACTACTGACACGCAAGTGAACAATTTTGACCACAATTCACTGACTTTGTTTTTCTGTACCTCAACTGATCTACAATCAGTGAGCAACTGCCCATCAGAACTGAATATGGGCTTGCAGGTTGCTAGTTTGCTCCACCTATTAATTAAATATTCACTTGGAACTTCCTTAAACCCTCGTTCTCTAAGGACACACAGAGCATGTCTAGAGAGTATTCCATGCCTTTCAAACTTCTTGCAAGTGCACACAATTTTTGATTCATCCGTCTTTAACCCAACCACATACACTTTATCCCTTTCTCGATCTATGATAGAGATGTATTGAATTGCATGTTCCGGATCTTTTTGTATATCCTCAACACCACATGAAAAGCATGCTGCTTTTAATTCCTCCTGAAACTCAAAGAAAATTTTTGGAGTGTAGAATTCTGCTGCATGCTTTTCTATGGCTAGTGGAGTACACAACGAAGGGGACGAGTTCTTTGATTGTGCAATCAGTTTCGATTGAGTCCATGTTTGTGAATCCATTGCACTCTCAAATCTCATCCAAAACTCAACAAGGGTCAAATTTGGATTAGTGAAGTTGCTAAAGAAATTATTTTCTGACTCCGACCTAGAGGTTGTTCTCATCAGACCTCCTAAAAACAAGTCACGAAAGTAAGCTGGAACCAACAACTTTCTCATACCATACTTCTCCTTAAGCCACCCATTATCTGACAACCCATGAGATTCCACAATCGCATTCCACCTTTCCTCAAATTCATTCGGCTCCACATCTTCACCCCAAACACATGAGTTTATCTCTTTCAGAAAGCTATTTTCTTTACATATTGTATGCCCTACCTTCTCAGGCAACTTCTTCAATATGTGCCACATGCAATATCTATGTTGCACCTTATCTTTAAAGACTATCTTCATTCCTTCTTCTATCCCCCGTCTTCATCAGTTATCATACAAACTGGATGACGACCCCCCATAGCTTCTAGGAATTTCGTAAATAACCAACGAAATGACTCCTTCCCCTCATTAATAAGAAGTCCTGCCCCACAGGTAACGCACCTCTTATGATGATCCACCCCAGTGAAAGGGGCAAAGATCATTCTATAAGTATTTTTCCTAAAGGTAGTGTCAAAGGATGTCATGTCCCCAAATAACAAATAATTTTTTTATACTAATAGGGTCAGCCCAAAAAATATGTGACAATCTACCTTTAGAGTCTACCTCAAAATCGAAGTAAAACGACGGACACATGTGTTTTATTTTCATAAAATGCTCAATGAGCATTTGAGCATCACCTTCTGCTAAATACTTCTTTATATCTCTGGAATAATTTTTAAAGTCTTCCAATGACGCACCCACATTCTTATAACCTCTAACGTACTCCTTAAACATCCTAGGTCCTAACTGGTCCTTGGTTGACTTTTGCGTTGTCAACTATGAATTTCTTATGAACTATATTCAATTCTCTCGTTTGCGTCAAATGTACCATTGTTAATGGTGTTTGTGGCATATGATTATGACCTTCAACAAAAGCATATATTTGGTATTGACCACTAGGAATTCGCTTAAAGTTACCCCTAGCAGGACACGAAATCCTAGTTCTTTGCCTCCGTTGTTTTGTTCCTTTTGCTTCACATTCTCCAGCCTTATTACACAAACATGCTTTATGCGTGACAACATCCTTAGAAACCTTTTGTGATCTTAATCTAGACACAAATCCACATTCTTTTGCATATGCTTCATAAAACCCAATACCAAGTTCAAGCTTATCAAATACCATACCAATACTAGGCTTAAGATGGATAGGACAATCAAAAGTACGATTCCTGTTGCTTGAAGAACCTTCTGCCACCTCTTCATCTACTAATTCCTCTACTACGTTGTCTGCATATGTGATGAAATAAAGTAGAATTAAAAAGATGAGGGATACATAAGAAGATGAATTACAGATATACAACACATGTATAGCTCAGTTTTCTTAACACTTGACTTATAGGTGCATGGAAAAACGACACATGTGCATGAAAAAACCCAGTACATGCATGAAATATGAAAAAAACTAATGAGGTAGAACAAAATTGTACCTTGAATAACATCAGAAGTCACAGGTACAGGAACCTCAACTGCAATTGCAGATATTTCAGATACGGATTGAGATGCATTAGCTTCTACAATCACTACTTGACTTGTAATTACATTTGAAGAAGTATATGATACAATGTCGTCACTCACATTCCTACAACAAGAAACATCAAAAATTAAATAATGAACGATTTTGATGCATATCAGAAAATTACTACATTGATAAAACCCAGATTTTGATGCACCTAATACAAATTAGATGCACATAATTATCTAATTGACTCCCCAAATTCATGATTTCAACAAATTTAGGTAATTTATCAAAATCAACAACCATAATTTCTCAATTGACCCAATATAATTCACCAAACCCTAATTTCACAAACATAATAATAATTACCAGTTTAGCCATAATAAAACCATTAATTCAACTAATTTAATAAAAAAAAATAAAAAAAATACAATTAGATAACAATATAAACCCTAAATTCACAAAATTTAATCATCAATTTCGAATGTTTACCTCGAATTAACAGTATCCATGGATGGAGAAGCTTTTAACGGTTTAATCGTCGAAGTGCTTGATCGTCGAAGTGTTTGATCGTCCTTTATGTGACGATCGAACGGGAGAGAGAAAGGTTTGGGGGTAGAATGGGCGTGATGAACTGATGTCGAAGAGAGAGAAAAAATTATGAGTGAGAAAGAAATTTTGGAAAATGAATGAGATTGAAAGGTTTGGGGGCGGGACCCGCGGGAGCGAGAAAATTGGACGTTAGGTGAAGTGTTTGGTTACTTAATCTGAGCTATTTATATTATAAGATCTAAGGGCTGTAAATGGTTCTCACAGTTCTCATTATACTAGTGGTTCTCACCGGATCCTGACCCTATATATCTATATATATATATATATATATATATATATATATATATATATATATATATAGAGGTGGGATCCGGTGAGTCCACCTAAATATTTGAGTCCGTGAGTCCAGCTATACAATATCACAGAATATACAAAACAATATCACTGGTTATACTAAACAATATCACGAAAAAAAAGAGCACAAAAGGGTTAACAATATTTTATGTCATACTACTCGCCGTTGACAACCACTACCCACCCACCAATACCGATGACAATCCAAGCATATAGATGACACAAACAAACATTTATCCACCATTGCCATCACCCATTATTTATCCAATGTTTTATTTCCAATCTCCATATTCCTCCACCGATACACATTACTCCTACTCGGAGCTCACACCACCACCAATCACAATAAAAAAATTAATTGTCATCGCTAAATTAGGGGTCTCGTTGTTGGTTATGAAGAAGAATGCCGGAGGCAAAGATGTTAAGTAGAGAAGAAATAGGATAAAAGAAGCTATATACCATAAACTCCGGCGAAACGCCGATAATAATGACTTTCCGGCATGCAAGGGCGAGAGAATGATGGTGTTTGTCGGAGCTTCGATACCGGAATCAATTGGTGTGAAAAAAGTATGAGAAAAAAAAGTTAGTAATAGTGGGCGAAATTTATGTTCAGTGGTGTGATATTGTACAGTATAACCCGTGATACTGTTTAGTATAACTTGTGATATTGTATCTTGGACTCACGGACTCAAAAAGATAGGGTGGACTCACATGATCCTAATTCTATATATATATATATATATATATTAATGTTCCCATATTTGTTGTTTTAGTTTTTTTTTTATTTTTTTTATTTAAGTTCTCAGTTGTGTTGTGTTTGGTTGGGTTGGGTTGTGTTTTGTCTTTTTTTTTAGATCTGATAAAGAGGTGTCAAATGTCAATGACGTCTACTAAAGTAACAAAAATCAAGGTAACACATTTTCTTTATTAAAGTTACATAACGTTTGTATTAAAAACAACCTCTAAAGTTGCACTTTTGGTGTTCGATCTACATTGTTTTTATAAAAATGACTTTATAAGTTTGTTTTGGTTCAGATCTCCATTTTTTTTGTGAGTGTGGGTTGGTTGGTGGTGGTCAGACTACATTTACATTCATGGACGACTACAATTACATTCATAGAGGACTACAGTTACATTCATAGAGGATTACAGTTACACTCATAGAGGACTAAAGTTACACTCATAAAGGATTAAAGTTACACTCATAAATTTGTCGTAAATTACATAAATTAACATGTAATAAAGTTAAAAAAAACTCACACAAAATGGCCTAAATTTACTAAAGTTACACTCGTAAAATATTAGATTTACCTTCGAAAAGCATCAAAGTTACACTCGTATAATGTTAAAATTATATAAATTCAAATTTTTATATACAAAACCGTTTTTAAAAAAATTAAAGTTACACTCGAAAAATATCAAAGTTACACTGGTAAAATGTTAAAATAATATAAATTCAAATTTTTAAAAACAAAACCGTCTTAAAAAAATATTAAAGTAACACTAGAAAATCATCAAAGTTACACTCGTAAAATGTAAAAATTATATAAATTCAAATTTGTATATACAAAACCGTCTTAAAAAATTAAAGTTACACTCTAAAATATTAGAGTTACACTCGAAAATCATCAAAGTTACACTCGTAAATTGTTAGAATTATATATATTCAAAACTTTATATACAAAACTGACTTAAAATTTTAAAGTTACGCTCAAAAATATTAAAGTTACACTCGAAAAGCATCAAAGTTACACTCATAAGGTCTTAAAATTTTAAGTTCAAATTTTTATATACAAACCGCCTTAAAAAGTTAAAGTTATACTCTAAAACATTAGAGTTACACTCGTAAGCATCAACGTTATTGTGACAACCCTCGAGATAGCGGAAATAAAACATAACAAGCATGCAATTTAGATAGTGGAAAATACGATATTTTTGAAACTTTTTACATGCCAATGGAAGAGTACGAGGAATGTCAAATACATACCAACTAAAGTATAAAATACTACAAAGAGACATGGTCTCTCAAAACGTGATCAAGCATTAAAGTTGTTTAGTAAACTAGCTAAGAACGTCTATGGGTGAATCGTCAAGTCCAACGCTCGCTAGCTCACACCCGAACCCAAAAACAAGCAAAGATCCAGCCAAGCAACCTGTTCATTCATGAAACATGAACGCCACAGTCAGTGGGGAGTAACTCCGGGTTCTCCCAGCCATATCACAAATAACATACTTAAACGGTAATAAACATATAGAAGCATACTTATATATATATATATATATATAGATATAGATATTATTAGAGAAAGGTTCAAATGAGTCCCTCATATCTTTTGAGTCCCTAAGTCCTCCTAAGAGCCTTTAGATCTTTAGATATGGATGGTTGAGATTAGAAGCTAAAAGTAACCAATACACTAATCCATTCTTTATCCACTAATTAATTGTCTTTCTCTCTCTAGCTTAAAGTTGATGACATTTTAGCATTTTTAGGGTGAGACTTTGTTTTCAAGTATAGATTTTGTTTTTCTACGAGTGTACAGTTTTACAAGTGTAACTTTTATCTTTTACGAGTGTAACTTTAATTAAAAAAAAGTGTAACTTTATACTAAAAAGCGATTTTACGCCAAGTTTTTGACATTTTACGTATTTTTAGAGTGTAACTTTAGCCTTTTACAAGTGTAACTTTAATCTAAAATAGTACAACTTTATACTAAAAAGTGATTTTATGACAAACTTTTGACATTTTACGTATTTTTAGAGTATAACTTTAACTTTATACAAGTGTAACTTTAATCCAAAATAGTCTAACTTTATACTAGAAAGTGATTTTAAGACAAGTTTTTAACATTTTACGTATTTTTAGAGTGTAATTTTACCCTTTTACAAGTGTAACTTTAATCCAAAATAATGTAACTTTATACTAAAAGTGATTTTAAGACATGTTTTTTACATTTTACGTATTTTTAGAGTGTAACTTTAACCTATTACGAGTGTAACTTTAATCTAAAATAATGTAATTTCATACTAAAAATTGATTTTATGGCAAGTTTTTAACATTTTACGTATTTTTAGAGTGTAACTTTAGCATTTTACAAGTGGAACTTTAATCAAAATTACTGTAACTTTAATCCAAATATAGTGTAACTTTATTATTTTTTGATTTCTTATAATTGTTAGACAAGTTTCTCACATTTTAATACTTTTTAAGGGTAACTTTAGCCTTTTACAATTGTAACTTTAATCAAAACTACTGTAACTTTAATCCAAATATAGTGTAACTTTATTATTTTTTGATTTCTTGTAATTGTTAGACAAGTTTCTCACATTTCAATACTTTTTAAGGCTAACTTTAGCCTTTTAAAATTGTAACTTTAGTTATTAATAGTGTAATTTTACTCTATTGAGAGTGTAACTTTAGTCCATTAAAAGTGTAACCATAATTCTTTTAGGGTGTAACTTTGTCCACCTACTAGATCTATTTGAAAAACAATAATAAATTTAAAAAACAAAACTAGATCTATAAACAAAAAAAGAAAAAAATCATTGAGGTAACACCTCCACAGCCCCACCAGCCCCCACTAGCACCACCCCAACGCGCCACCACCCCCAAGCCTCGACCCACCAAACCCACCCCATTTTCCAACACCACCACAGACGTCACCACCGACCGACCCACAAAATCCACAATTTGGGAAAAAAAAATAAGAGAGGAGAGGCGGAGGGAGATGCGGCGGAGGAGAAGGAGCACCACCGACACACCAAACCCATAGATCTTATTTTTTTGTGTATTGTTTTTGTGGTTGAACTTGGTGGTTATTGTGGTAGGAGGGAGGTGGTGGGGAAGACGAAGGCGGAGGAGAGGAAGGCGGACAAGACAAAGGCGGCCGCCGGCTGTGGGTGTCCAACGATGTGGTGGTGCGTGGTGGCGGACTGGCGGTGTGGTGCGTGGTGGTGGGTGGCGGACAGGCGGTGTGGTGCATGGTGGTGCTCAAATCTGGAAAAGGAAGTAGATCTAGTTTCTTTTTTTTTTTCTTTTTTTGGTTTTTCAGGTACTTTTTTGGGTGGTGTTTGGTGTGCCGTGGTGAGAGGAGGGAGGTGGCGGAGGCGGTGCGGGAGGCAGAGGAGGGAGGTGGTAGGACGGGGGGCAGAGGATGATGGTGGGGGGTTTATTTTTTCAGTTTTTTTTTTTTTTTTGGTATTGGAGGTGGCCGGCGGTGCCAAATGAGGGAGGGCGGCGGTGGTTGCGGTGGCTGGTGGCTGGCGGAGAAGATGAAGAGAGAAAGTGAAGGAAGGATTTCAAAGAGAGGAAATGAGAGTGTTTTAGAGAGAAGGAGGATGAAGTTTTAGAGAGAAGGAGGAGGGAGTTTAATGAATGAATTGTGTGGGAAGTGAGGGAGGGAGAAGGATGTATTAGTGGTTTAATTAGTGTGGTAGTGAGAGAGTGGGGTTAAACACCTTCTTAATGACATTTTTTGTGTTTTAATCTCAGCCATCCATCTCCAAGATCCAAGGGCCTCTAAGAGGACTCATGGACTCAAGGTTTTGGGGTGGACTCATTTGATCTCATTCCTATATATTATTATATATATATATTATATATATGTATAAGTACAAGAAGTATAAATAAGCATTTCAAAATATTAAGATATAGTCGCATGAAATACAAAACTGTAAGCATCAGATTATAGACAGACTCGGGGAAGACACCCTTAGGCAACTATATACTCACTAGGATTTACATCTTACCGTTAGTGGCATATACTTGATAAGATAGGGACTCGACATATAAACCACGCCAAGTCATCCATCGGTCACAAAGAGTCAACATATAAACATCCATCCAAACATACGAATATGGTAACATAATCTCTCACGGTTAATGACACGCATTAGCACCATGTACCTAGCAAGTATGATCAATACACGTCCACGGGATAAACATTTCCCTGAACCATACACGATAAACGTTTCGTATATGAAAGACTCATTTCCTCCCGGTAGGACGACGATAATAATACGGTCCTAGTCTAAACCTGGCCAGACTCTCGGAATAAACGTGTTCCGATTCGACATGCGATAAACATTTCGCATCCAAGACTCGGTCAAACACAAAAGCCGAGTACCCCAAATTCGGTCACAACTACACGAAAGAGGCGGAAAGAGCACAAGAATCATAATCAAGCGGTACGCTACATGCAATGACACCACCTTGCAAGGTTACGACATTTGACGGCCGTCGATCAACGCTTTGCGTTCACCTCCCAACAATGTCGTCATAACCCCACTAAAACATGCATACAAGCATTAAGGATACACCTCCTCGTTCCGACATTACAGTCTAACGAGCAAGGAGGTATAGCCGGGGAATGAGAGTTCATAGCACTCAACGATTAGTGCTCAAATCAAAACATAGGTAAAACCGACTCAAAGGGGGACTTATCAAAACCGTCACAAAACATGCGATATAAGATAATGGGATATCATATATTCTAAACATAAATATTTAATGCTATTACGTAAATTTATACGATAAACGAACCGTACAAACTATTATAAACGAGAGCATAAGGAAAGAAATGGGAAAGGAACTCAGGGTGTGCCAGCCGGTCAAGGTGACCGGCCGCCGGCTACCCGGCTGGCACTTCAGCAAGATTCGAAAACCACCAAAAATATAAGGATGTCCCAGCCGGTCAAGGGGACCGACCGCCGGCTACCCGGCTGGGAACACATGCTAAATGAGAAAATAGAAGAAAAGATAGGGGTGTCCCAGCCGGTCGGCCGGCTGAGAATTACACAATACCAAAAATTTTCGAATTAACACTTCCACATCAGCCACGTGCCCAGCCGGTCGGCTGACCGGCGGCCGGTCGGCCGGCTGGGGATACAAACGCACGAAATCATCAACAATCATCAACAATCATCAACCAACAAAAATTCTAAGGCTACTCATCCAATTCCAACCACATTTACTATATCAAACCACATTAAATGCCTAATAATTATCACTTAACGTTGGGTAACATCAATTAAAGCATTAAAACACGTAATGATATCGAGTAACCCTTCACCGTTACCTTTGTGCGTCTTCAATCGTCTTCTATGTCTTCCTCCACGAGATAGTAATCCTTATCGGGGTCTTGAAGGTCTCCACCTACACAAAGACACCAAAAGATGAATACAATTCACCTTTGAGAAAGACGGAAAAATTGAAAATGAGAAAGACGGTAATTTTATTACCACACAAGGTAAAGGATGATAAGAGGGGAAGATTATGATGAAAATCAAGGGATTTGAGTGAGGAATAGATGACTTGTGAGAAGCTTGAGTTGATCCACAAATGGTGGTTAGGGTTTGGTGAGGAAGAAGAGGTGTGTGGAAAAACATGGGGAAAAAGCCCAAAATGCGGCTTAAGGCGTAACTCACACGGAATTCCGAGTAGAGTCCAAATACGAACTCGCATTTGCTAAATTAGACACGGAAAACTAAGTTCTAGACTAAATCTAAAATTACGCTAACTAATATCCGTATAATATTTTTAAGATAAAATAGGGTACATTTGCGGGTGTTACAGTTACACTTATAAATCTTAGTAGCTAAAAAGTGCTCAAAAGTGATTAATTAAAGGCTAGAGAGAGAAAGACAATTAATTAGTGCATAGGTAATTTATTAGTGTTAAGTGTGCTTTTGTCTCTACAATCTCATCCATCCATCTCCCTCATCCAATGGCCCAAAAGAGGACTCCAGGACTCTATGGATATGGTGGACTCAAAAGAGCTAGACTCTCTCTCTATCCCCCTCTATATATATATATAAACCCGGAAAATTTCTTTTTGAACCCATGCTCTTGCAGGATGCAGAGAGCTGAAAGAGCAACCAACAAGAGGACGCGGTCAGCCACCGCAGCCGAGCAGGGTCAATCTAGCAAGGAGATCACTACTCCGCAAGTGAGCAACTACCCTACCGTAGAGTTTGCCATCTTTGAGTAGCGAAAGGCTTTCGTGGCCTTGTTGGACACCATTTTGAAATACACTAGGTGCGTATACTTTGATGTGTTTGTAGTGTTGGGCATTGAGGTTGGGGCGAGACACATGTTCAAGGTGCTGGGATTGGGAGGTTTGTATCAGCTTCGCATGAAGTCTTATGCTTTCTTGACCTCGGAATTTTTGAGTTGTTAAAGTTATGATGTTGTTAGGAAGAAGGTTAATTTTCCCCTCATGAACATCGACTTCGAATTGACCATTAATGAGGTGGCTGAGAATTTGAACTTGGAGAAGGAAAAAGAGGGAGTTTGGAGGAAGTTTGGGCGGAGAGTAAGGCTACGAGTTACTTTCAGTGCCAAGCTTATTAATGATATCCAACACGTGTCTGTTAAGCTCTTTATGGGGATGATGACATGCTTGTTGTGTTGGAGTAGGTGTCCTCCACAATAATGTGTCTTCATAATAAATCTCATTAAAGGAATATGTTGGGATGGTTAGAATTTTAATACTCCAAATCGGTTGATTAACGTACATCAATAATGGTTGGCTGACTAGAGTTTGACGTTCTTGTCGTATGATGACGGTGATCAACTAATCCCTTTCGATCACACCTATAGGATGAAACCCAAATAGTAAAACTAATTATTTGTATATGATACAATTTAATTAGCCCCTTATATATATATTTGATATATATGTTTAGTTATGAGAGTTAATTGTTAGAAATTGATTTTGGAACCCAAATTCAATTAAGTTTATTATACAATTATACGATTATTGACTAATACATTTATATCTAATTTTAATACGATTAAATATGATTTAATTTAGTGATTAATTGTTAATTCATTAAATTAGTTGATGTTTTGTATATATTTTGAGGTAGAGGTAATAAGTTAATTATATTTACAAAGAGTTGAAAAATAAATTAACTGTGCATCGTGGGACCCATTATATATTGATATAATGGTAAAATATCACCTAAAAATTAAGTGCATATTGTTTATTAATTTTTGTCATATAATTGTTAAATGATCAAATTAACACTTAGTTATATAAGATAATTAAGCATATGATTATAAGTATTTGTGGGACGAATACCAAAAGTCAATATGGACCATTTTAGCTACATTTGGGTAGAAATTGTGCTCATATAGAGCAATGATGATTGTTTTTAATTTATTAGCACACTTATTCATATGATAGTGACATTACCCACATTACTTTAATTATTTTGTACAAACCAACACATAAAGCATTTACATGTGATTAAAATAAGGCACATATATACCCACGTGTGTGGGTTTTGCCGTGAGATTGCACAAGAAAAAGAACAAGAGTTGTTCTTGTTTCTTGCTCATGATTTTAATTAATGCTTCATCTCTCTAACTCTCAAATACTCTAATATTCATCTATATTACTAGAGCACTAATATTATTTATATTAGTAAAAGGTGAAATCTCTTCTCGTTATCTAGTACAATAATAGTAGATATTATTTGGGTGCAACTTGAAGGAGGTATTCTACTTTGAATACTAGGAGGATCTTACCAAGCTAAGTTGATATTCCATAAGACAACAAGGAGTTGTTGCACTTATATTTCCTCTACCAATGTAAGGATAGTACCCACCTTGGAATTATATTGGCGCCCACCTTGGACATTCAAGTAGCACTCAAGGAACTTCATGTCTTGTTGGGTAAAATACCCCATATCACTCTTCCCAAGGATGGTACCGACAATGAATCTATGCCAATACTGTAACACCGGATGATGAACGTGGAGATTAGAGCATCTTTTAAATCCCATCAATACCAACCCGGTGATGGCTAACCAAAGGCGAGCAACATTAAAAACACTCGGGTTCCTTATCGTTAGTGGATGGAATTGCAAGCCCAAAAACAGCACCAAATGAACTTAATTGCAAACGATGGGATTCATTGGCCAACCAAAAATCAATCCATGCCCCATCTCTCTCCCTCTTATACACCCTAATGCTACAAGGGAGCTCCAAAGTGAGACTATAATAAGTAGTGATGAGTCATATTTATATACATGTTTACGTCTCCCCTTAGTCACTTTAGTGACGGTTTTTAGTGTCTAAATGAGCGATTCAATGCTATTATGGCTAGAATGTCGATACTACCGCCTTTTGGTGTTTTAATGCAGGATAGCTAGATGCATTTGCGGAATAATTTGATGATAATGAACACCACGGAATGGGCGATAGGCACGAAGATCAAGAAGAATGAAGAAGGAGCAAAGTGAAGATGAAAGCATTCCAGAGTCACTTGATCGAGTATGCATATACTCAATCGAGTCCCGAGAAGAAGAAACGTGGTGCATATCAAGACCACTCGATCGAGTCTTTGGAAACTCGATAGAGTCGCAGGTGAAATACTCGATCGAGTGTCCCAATACTCGATCGAGTGTTTATGGAAATCCTTGTTTTTCCAAAACTCTTTAATATCGGATTATTGTGTAATATAAATAGAAAACGCGTCACTTGTTATTTATCACGCTTTATTATCATAGAAACACCTTAGAAACCCAAGTTTTATTAGCTTTGCTACTGGATTGATTCATCGAGACTATGTTCTTCACTTCAAACTTGTAATCGGTATTTTTACTAATCTCTTTCCGCCAGTTATTATTACATCGTTGGTTATTTCTTTGTTCAATATTTTATTCATCATTAATCGTGTTTCCCTTATTTATTATTGTTGTTATTTATATCGCTATGAGTAGCTAAATTTATTTTTAGGGTTGAAAGGGGATCTAGGTTGTTAGTATGGGATTGATTTATGAGATGATTGTTAAATTGCATAAGTTGTTGTTCAATTGTTGTCTTACTTCTAGTTAATTGATTTACCGATCAGAGTTAATTAATTAGTCTGGTGAATTAGGATTATCATCGTCTGGGTTAAGACTAATATAGGCAGCGACAATTGGATATACTAGTTTAAGGATAGCGATCGCATGTTAAATCTAGATCTAAAGGGCATAATTGAATCGACCCATCTTGTGACCTTAAACAACTTAATTGAACTTTTTATTGATTAGATTGTATCCCCGAATAACATATCTAGTTAAAATTAGAACCTAGAACTTTAATCTTATTGAATTCGTCTTTTACTTTATTGCAATTAGTTATATCTAATCAAACCACCATAACCCCAGAAATTGTTACCTTTAGACAAACTTAGTTTTAGCAAATAGACTATTACCGCCTCCTTGTGGATTCGAAACCTTACTTATCACTTCTATTAGTTAGTACCGAGTTAGGTTTATTTTGATTTAGGAAACGCGACTTTACCCTTATCAAATTTGGCGCCGTTGCCGGGTTTTAATTTAGTTTGTCTTTTTGTCTTATGGAACTCTAGTTCCTGGAGAGCGTTCTTATCCTTTTCTTTTGTGTTAGTTTATGCCCATATCTCTCAGGTCCGAGCTTGTACCATTCGATCCCGAACCAGAAAAGAGTCTCTGTGCTAGACAAAACTTTTGGAAGGAAATCTTTCAAACAGAAGACTTCAGTACGCTTGACTCTGTCTACGCGGAATTTGTTGCAAACAATCAATCCTTAGAAGAGGATACTCCTATTTCTGCTGTTACAACAATCATGAATACTCTAGCCAACCATTCAGAACCGACCATTTCATCTATCCCCAAAGGATTCAAACTCCCTAACAGTTAATGGTACTTTTGAGATGCGCCCGTCTTACATCAGTTTGGTGGAGCGAAGTATGTTTGGAGAGGGTTCTAATTAATGAGGATCTTGCGAAACATATGGAGAAGTTCACTACTATTGTTGCTTCATTCCCTAAAAAGCTGGAATAACACAAGACCAAGTGAAGCCGGTGATTTTCCCCTTCTCTCTACATGATGGGGTAGCGGATTGGTTGCGTGAATTAGACATGCAGGCAATGGGCATCACCTATTGGAATTCTCTAGCTCTTGCCTTCTACAAGAGGTACTTCCCACCACAGAAAACCAATTCCATTAGAAGTCAAATTACAAGTTTCAAGCAAGGTCCCACTGAAAACTTACATGAGCCATGAGTTCGCTTCAAGAAACTTGTCAAATCAGTCCCACATCATGGTTTTGAGACTTGGTTCCTATGCAACCAATTCTATATAGGGTTGTATGATGATCAAAGAACTTTGCTAGATTCTGCTCCTAATGGAAGGTTTCAAAATAATACAATCGATGCTCACACTGCTGAGTTTGGTAACCCCAATGGTAATGTGAGAGGGGGTAGTTCAAATAGTGTCGTCGCACCCTAGTTGGGGGCAATAACTGCCCAAATTGCTGAATTGAAAACTTCACAATCTTTGGGAAATAAGAAAACGGTTCATGCCATGGTTCAACAAGAGCCAACTTGTGAGAGATGTGGTACCGCGAGGTATAATGCGGTTGAGTGTATGAGTACGGTTGATCAAGTACTTACTTTTCAATCCTTAAGCAAGGTACACTGTACTCTAATTTCTATAATGAAAGGACGAGAGCATACAAACCTCTCATATCGAAGTCAAAACGTTCTAAATCCTACCCCACCACCACCTCAGAAACAAGGTTCCTCCTATGTGATTCCTTAAAATCGAAATTCTCAACAAGGTAATTATAACCGTCAAGGAGGTCAAAAATTTCAACAAGCTGCGCCCCAAGCACCTCCAAATAATTATATGGTGGAATTAAAAGCCATGTTGCAACAAAGCTTAATGATACAACAAAAGAAAGATGCCCAAATCTCTCAATTGCTTGCTCACAATAAGATGGTGGATACTCAAATTGCCCAATTGCCCAGTCAAAATCCGCAAAGCAACTGGGAAATCTCCCTTCTCAAGGACAACTCCCACATGAACAAGTAAATTCAATAACTTTGAGGAGTGGGTGCAACACCCTAGAATTTCCGCTATTTTATTTTATTCGAATTAATTAATTATTTCTCGAAAATCCTTATTTTATTAGTTTAAGTTATGCCTAATGATAGTATAACTTCATTGTTGGGCCAAATCCTCCTTATTATTTCTTATTAGGCCTATTTTCTAATTAAACCCTAGTGCCCATTAGCTTCTCTATAAATACCAAGCTAAACCTAGCCTCCTTCCCTTTCTTTTATTTGAAAACCCTAAACCTAATTCTCTCTTCTTCTTCCTCCCTTTGTGCCGTGTGGTGGCTGCCCATTTCCTAGGGTTTCGTGCCCCTTGTTCCATATTTCTTCATCATTAATCATTCATCTTCGTTCCTAGATCGATCCTAGCCAATCTATTCTTCAATCGTTGTAAGTTTTATATTTTATTTCCATCTTTTTCGTAGTTTTATGCGCTAGATTATTAATTAGGATCATTATTATTGTTGGCACGTGTTGATGATGATGGTGAAGGCTTTGTGGACAATCCGGAGGAAGATTGTTATATTCTAGAAGAAGATTTATCGTAGATTTTACGCTAAAAAGGTAACTAGGTGTTTTCCTTTAATTGTGTTTATAGAAAGTGAATTATTAACATGATATAATGATTGATTGTATGATTAATTGTTTGTGTGGTTATTTATGCTTATGATTCACATGTTTAATTGCATTTAATATTTACGTTGTTATTCTATTTTCAATTATTTATTTGGTGCGCGAACTAGGGTTCAAATCGCGAACCCTAGCGCCGTTGGTGGTGGCGCGGCCGTGAGGTTGCCGTGGCCTAGGGTTTCGGCCTCCTCCTTGTGGGAGAGGCTAGGGTTTGCTTATGTTGAGAAATTAGGGTTTTGGTTTACATCATTAAGGTTATAGCTGAAGTTACTATAACTTTGCATGTAAGCTACCCTAGTTATACCTATTTGAGTTATAACTTTGAAAGTGACGTTATGGTGCGGTGTACTATAACAAGACTCGTTGTGGTGACATGGCGGTTTGTACCGTGGAGTCGACCCCTCGGTGATGGTGTTATAGAGGACTAACCCGTGACGGAAGAGAGTTATAGTTGATGATATTATAACCTCGCACGTATAAAGTTATAGCTTGAAGTTGCTATAACTTCACTAAAGTTGAGTGAAGGTTATAGCTGAAGGTACTATAACTTTGCTGAAGTTAAGTGAGGGTTACAGTTGTTGATACTATAACCTGACAAGCTTAACTAAAGTTATAGGTGGTGTACTATAACTCTGCTGGAGTTAAGCGAAGGTTATGATTGATGATACCATAACCTGACAAGCTTAACCAAAGTTATAGCTGAAGTTGCTATAACTTCACTAAAGTTGAGTGGAGGTTATAGCTGAAGTTATTATAACTTCACTAAGGGTAAGTGAAGGTTATAATGGGTGGTATTATAACATTGAGTTGTTATACGCTTCTGTGTGGTGTTATGGTTAGTTGAACTATAATGCTAGGTTTGCATATTATCTTGGCTACTCTCATTCTTTGAGGAGTAGAGCAGTCAGTTAAACTGTTCTACTGAGTTGAGTCGTGATGTTGTTCACGCATGTTTTGTACAGTCAGTTAAACTGTGCATTTGTTTGTTGCTTAGTTCGAATAGATGACGGTAGTATCAGTTAAATACTATCGGAATGAATCAAGAGCCGCCCTTCGGGGGTTTATTTGGTCTATGTTCGGGGGTGGCCAGAGACATCAGTTAAATGCTCTGGGTCCCGAGTGTCGTTCGATGTACAGTTAATGCATCGAGAGGTCTGGCCAGGTCTTAGGCATGTAGGCAGTGGTGATACGCTATACATAGTACCGTGGAGGCAGTGGTGATACGCTCCACAAACGACAGAGGCAGTGGTGATACGCTCTGTCAAGTTAGAGGCAGTGGTTATACGCTCTAACAGGCGTTCGCTCTATTCGCTATGCTTTGTTGCTAGCATTGTGCCTTATGTTGCTATGGATCATGTGTCACTTTTGGGTCGAGTTAGTGTTCATGGTCTAGGGGTTTGTCTAGTTGCATGCATTTGGAAATGATGATGTCATGGTAAGTTTGGTTGCACGTCATATTGTATAAATTGTTTCACATGTCATTTATGATTATTGTCGGTTGTTATAGATTGTTATTAATTCAGCCTGTTGTAAACATGACTGGGAGAGCATCTAGTTACTCCCGACTGATTGTCGACCCCCATTCTCAGGTCGAGTTGGTTGCTGCTTGTCTGGATGTTGTGCTGGAGAGACTTGTGGCAAGAAGAATAATTTATTTAGGAATTTATTTAAGTTAAGGATTATGAATAATGTATTAGTTTAGTTTTGGATTTGAGTATCGATCCGGATTGGTCAGGTGTTTCCGCCACCTTGACCCTATTCATCTTTGTACTCTGATGGATTATTTATTATTAAGTTATTTATTTTGTTTTTAAAAATCCGGGTTGTTACAGTTGGTATCAGAGCGAACACGCTCCCAACTCTCGGTTAGTGAATGACTAAATTAAATGGATTAGTAAATGAGTGAGAGTAAATGGGGTAGAAACCAATAAGGACTAGTTGGTTACATGTATAGAGTGTATGAGTAGTTACCTGAAGTGGTTCTTAGTTTTACCACTAGATAACGAATTTCTGTTTTACAGATGGTGCGCACTTGAACTGGAAACGGAAATGGTAACGAAGCCGATGCTGAACGCATCAGAAGACTGGATTATGCGCTAGCATCTATGGCTCAAGGATTTACTACTCATCTTAACAACAACAACAACCGTCCGCAGCAGTCTGTGTTTGACCGCTTTGCTCGTCACCGTCCCCCAACCTATGATGGTGCTAATGATCCTACTGCTTTGGAAGCTTGGATTCGGGAGATCGAGAAGTTGTTTCTTGCTACCGAGTGTCGTGATGGTTAGAAGGTGAATATTGCTACCTACTACCTGAAGGATGAGGGTGACAACTGGTGGGCTGTCGCTAGAGCTGGTTTGGAGGTTCAGCCAGATTTCGGCTGGGCTGTTTTCTCTGAAGCTCTGAAGAAGAGATTTTATCCTGAGGAGCTGAGATGGAAGAAGGAACAAGAGTTCCTTCGTTTGTCTCAGGGTTCGATGACTGTTGAGGAGTACACCAACAAATTTGTGAGGTTATCGCGATTCGTTACTTCTGTGGCTTTGGACGAGGTTTCGAGGACTCGTCGCTATGAGAAGAATTTGGCTCCTAAGGTCAGGACTGCTATGTCTGGCATTCCTTCGACTTCGTTCCAGCAAGCTTATGATTGTGCTCTCAGCATCTATGATTCTGTTCTGGCTACTGAGGCTAAGGAAAATGCAAAGACCAAGTTCGTGAAGAGGCCGTATGTTGCTCCTAAATCCTATCAGCCGTCTGGAAAGAAGCAAAAGTTTGAGGCTCGTCTGTATGCTTCGCACGATCAGGGTCAAGCTAGGAGAGGTATGGATTCCTTCAAGTGTGGGAAGGCTTACCATCCGGGTAAGTATTGTGGTACTGGTGATCCTATCACTTGCTTCACTTGCAAAGCTCCGGGACACAAGGCTATCGATTGTCCCCAGAAGCCGAAGTTTGATGCTCCGAAGACTGGTCGAGTGTTTGTTATGAGTCGTGCAGAGGCTGAGGCTAATCCAGATGTGGTTACGGGTACTTTTCTGGTTCAATCTTTACCTGCTTTTGTTTTATTCGATACGGGTGCATCAATGTCTTTTGTATCCGAATCCTTTGTCGTCCGTGCTGGACTTATCTCTTCCTCATCCGTCAATGCCGCAATTTCCCTCCCTATGGGTGAGATTGTTTCTTGTTCTGTTCTATTCGAGGATGTTCCTGTCACTATTGTAGGAACGATCCTTCCAGCTCATCTTGTCTAATTTAACCTAGGAGATTTTGATGTGATTTTGGGGATGGATTGGTTAGCTCGTTATGATGCTAGATTTCAGTGTAGAGACCAGAAGATTTTGCTCAGAAGTCCTACTGGTGCTAGATTGTCGTATCAGGGTGTTAAAGTAACGCCAAATGTGAAATGGGTATCTGCTATGAAGATGGTGAGCATGGGTAGAAAGGGTCATCAGATCTATCTGTGTAGTGTTCGTGATGTGTCTGCAGAACCTAAGTTAGAGGAGATTCACATAGTTAGAGAGTTTCCTGATGTTTTCCCTGAGGATCTACCTGGTATTCCACCTGAGCGTGATGTGGAGTTCTCGATTGATTTGTTGCCTGGTACTGGTCCCATTTCGAAAGCTCCTTATCGTATGGCGCCAGCTGAGCTACAAGAGCTTAAGAAGCAACTTGAGGAAATGATCGATAAGGGTTTTATTCGTCCAAGTGCTTCGCCTTGGGGTTCTCCTGTTTTGTTCGTCAAGAAGAAGGATGGTAGCATGCGATTAGGCATCGATTATCGTGAGCTGAATAAGGTGACTATCAAGAATAAGTATCCCTTGCCAAGGATCGAGGATTTGTTTGATCAGCTCCGTGGGGCGAGTGTGTTCTCGAAGAATGATCTGAGGTCGGGTTACCATCAGATTCCTGTTAGAAAAGAGGACATTCCGAAGACTGCTTTTCGTTCGAGGTATGGTCACTATGAGTTTGTGGTTATGCCTTTTGGTTTGACGAATGCTCCTGCGATTTTCATGGATCAGATGAACCGCACTTTCAGCGAGTATTTGGATAAGTGTGTCGTGGTATTCATATACGACATACTAATTTACTCGAGAGACGAGGGTGAACACGAGGATCATCTTCGTGTTATTTTGGAGACGCTTCGCAAGCAGAAGTGGTATGCTAAATTCTCGAAGTGCGAGTTTTGGCTGAAAGAGGTGACCTTCCTAGGTCATGTGATATCTGGTGATGGAGTTATGGTTGATCCTTCGAAGATTCGAACTGTGGTCGATTGAGAAAGCCCGAAGAATGTGAATGAGATCCGGAGTTTCCTTGGTCTTGCTGTTTACTATCGTCGATTTGTGCATGATTTCTCAAGGATCGCGAGCCCTATGACTCAGCTTATGAAGAAGGAGTCCAAGTTCATTTGGACGGAAGCTTGTGAATCAGCGTTTCAGGAATTAAAGAAGAGATTGACTACTGCTCCAGTGTTAACCTTGCCTGAAGAGGGTGTTGAGTTCGATGTCTATTGTGATGCGTCGAAATCTGGTTTGGGTTGTGTGTTGATGCAGCAGGGTAAGGTCGTGGCTCATGCTTCCCGTCAGTTGAAAGTCCACGAGGTGAATTATCCGACTCATGATCTTGAGTTAGCAGCTGTGGTGTTTGCACTTAAGTTGTGGAGACACTATCTGTATGGAGTTTCTTGCAACATCTATACGGATCATAAGAGCTTGAAGTATATCTTCACTCAGAGAGATCTTAACATGAGGCAGAGACGATGGTTGGAACTGCTGAATGACTATAAGATTGAGCTGCAGTACCATGAGGGTAAGGCAAACGTGGTTGCCGATGGTTTGAGTCGAAAGACTCGTCCTGTTTTGAGTTCGGTTATGGTGTTACCTGATGAGTTGAGCCGAGAGTTCCAAAGGTTGAGCCTTGAGGTAGTTCTTCCTGGTACTCTGAACTTGGGCGCAATGATTGCTGAACCTGAGATTCTACATGAGATCCGGGTTAAGCAACGAGAGGACGACTTCCTTGAAGGAGTCCGAGTCGCTTTAAGTGAAGGTAGAGCCAAAGACTTCATGGTCGCACCTGATGATGGTTTGCGATTCCGCGGTCGATGGTGTATACCTAATTGTGAGGTCTTAAAAGGTAAGATTCTCAAAGAGGCTCATAGTACACCCTATTCCGTTCATCCTGGTGGCGACAAGATGTATAAGGATCTGAAGCTACGCTTTTGGTGGCCTAAGATGAAGAAGGAAATCGCCGAGTTCGTGAGCCGTTGTCTCATTTGTCAGAAGGTCAAGTTTGAGCATCAGAGACCTGGTGGTTTGCTACAACCATTGGAGATTCCTACTTAGAAATGGGATTCAATTTCGATGGACTTCGTCATGGGTTTACCAAGATTGCAGAGAGGAATGAATGCTATTTGGGTTGTGGTTGATCGTTTAACCAAGGTTGCGCATTTCATTCCGATGAAGGAGACTTGGAGTCTCGAGGAACTTGCTAATGCTTATCAGCGTGAGATTATTCGTCTGCATGGGGTTCCTAAGGATATTATTTCCGATCGTGATCCGAGGTTCTGTTCCCAGTTTTGGAAGAAGTTGCAGTTAGCTTTGGGCAGTGAGCTTAAGATGAGTACGGCTTTCTATGCTGCTACTGATGGTCAGACCGAGCGGACCATTCAGACTTTAGAGGACATGTTGCGAGCTTGTGCATTGGAGTTCCAGGTTAGTTGGGAGAAGAGTTTGCCACTCGTTGAGTTCTCTTATAATAACAGCTATCAAGCTAGTATTCAGATGGCTCCATTTGAGGCACTTTATGGAAGGAAATGTCGTAGTCCTTTATGTTGGGATGATTCTAGCGAAGTGGTGGTGGTTGGACCTGAGTTGATCCAGGAATCTATCAATCAGGTGAGACTGATTCTTGAAAGGTTGAAGGCAGCTCAGGATCGTCAAAAGACGTACGCAGATTTGCGTCGTAGGCCGATTGAGTTCGAAGTTGGCGATAAGGTTTTCCTTAAGGTGTCACCGATGAAAGGTGTTAAGAGATTTGGGATTAAGGGAAAGCTTAGTCCTAAGTATATTGGACCTTATGAGGTGCTCGAGAGAGTTGGCGAGGTGGCCTATAGGTTGGCTTTACCTCCGAATTTGTCGAAGGTACATGACGTATTCCATGTATCTCAGTTGAGGCGTTATCGTAGTGATCCCTCTCATGTTCTGCAAGCCGATGTGGTTGAGTTTGAACCTAATTTGACTTATGAGGAGATACCTATCCGTATTTTGGATCGTCAAGAGAAGAGGTTAAGGAATAAGGTGGTACCTTTGGTACGAGTTCTTTGGAAGAGTCAGAGGTTTGAAGAAGAGACTTGGGAGACTGAAGCTTCGATGAGGGAGAAGTATCCGCATCTTTTTGAGTGAGGTAGTTAACCTATCCAGTTTCGAGGACGAAACTTCTTTTTAGGGGGTTGGATTGTAACACCCTAGAATTTCCGCTATTTATTTTATTCGAATTAATTAATTATTTCTCGAAAATCCTTATTTTATTAGTTTAAGTTATGCCTAATGATAGTATAACTTCATTGTTGGGCCAAATCCTCCTTATTATTTCTTATTGGGCCTATTTTCTAATTAAACCCTAGTGCTCATTAGCTTCTCTATAAATACCAAGCTAAACCTAGCCTCCTTCCCTTTCTTTTATTTGAAAACCCTAAACCTAATTCTCTCTTCTCCTTCCTCCCTTTGTGCCGTGTGGTCGCTGCCCATTTCCTAGGGTTTCGTGCCCCTTGTTCCATATTTCTTCATCATTAATCATTCATCTTCGTTCCTAGATCGATCCTAGCCAATCTATTCTTCAATCGTTGTAAGTTTTATATTTTATTTCCATCTTTTTCGTAGTTTTATGCGCTAGATTATTAATTAGGATCATTATTATTGTTGGCACGTGTTGATAATGATGGTGAAGGCTTTGTGGACAATCCAGAGGAAGATTGTTATATTCTAGAAGAAGATTTATCGTAGATTTTACGCTAAAAAGGTAACTAGGTGTTTTCCTTTAATTGTGTTTATAGAAAGTGAATTATTAACATGATATAATGATTGATTGTATGATTAATTGTTTGTGTGGTTATTTATGCTTATGATTCACATGTTTAATTGCATTTAATATTTATGTTGTTATTTTATTTTCAATTATTTATTTGGTGCGCGAACTAGGGTTCAAATCGCGAACCCTAGCGTCGTTGGTGGTGGCGCGGCCGTGAGGTTGCCGTGGCCTAGGGTTTCGGCCTCCTCCTTGTGGGAGAGGCTAGGGTTTGCTTAAGTTGAGAAATTAGGGTTTTGGTTTACATCATTAAGGTTATAGATGAAGTTACTATAACTTTGCATGTAAGCTACCCTAGTTATACTTATTTGAGTTATAACTTTGAAAGTGACGTTATGGTGCGGTGTACTATAACAAGACTCGTTGTGGTGACATGGCGGTTTGTACCGTGGAGTCGACCCCTCGGTGATGGTGTTATAGAGGACTAACCCGTGACGGAAGAGAGTTATAGTTGATGATATTATAACCTCGCACGTATAAAGTTATAGCTTGAAGTTGCTATAACTTCACTAAAGTTGAGTGAAGGTTATAGCTGAAGGTACTATAACTTTGCTGAAGTTAAGTGAGGGTTATAGTTGATGATACTATAATCTGACAAGCTTAACTAAAGTTATAGGTGGTGTACTATAACTCTGCTGGAGTTAAGCGAAGGTTATGATTGATGATACTATAACCTGACAAGCTTAACCAAAGTTATAGCTGAAGTTGCTATAACTTCACTAAAGTTGAGTGGAGGTTATAGCTGAAGTTATTATAACTTCACTAAGGGTAAGTGAAGGTTATAATGGGTGGTATTATAACATTGAGTTTTTTTACGCTTCTGTGTGGTGTTATGGTTAGTTGAACTATAATGCTATGTTTGCATATTATCTTGGCTACTCTCATTCTTTGAGGAGTAGAGCAGTCAGTTAAACTGTTCTACTGAGTTGAGTCGTTATGTTGTTCACGCATGTTTTGTACAGTCAGTTAAACTGTGCATTTGTTTGTTGCTTAGTTCGAATAGATGACGGTAGTATCAGTTAAATACTATCGGAATGAATTAAGAGCCGCCCTTCGGGGGTTTATTTGGTCTATGTTCGGGGGTGGCCAGAGACATCAGTTAAATGCTCTGGGTCCCGAGTGTCGTTCGATGTACAGTTAATGCATCGAGAGGTCTGGCCAGGTCTTAGGCATATAGGCTGTGGTGATACGCTATACATAGTACCGTGGAGGCAGTGGTGATACGCTCCACAAACGACAGAGGCAGTGGTTATACGCTCTAACAGGCGTTCGCTCTATTCGCTATGCTTTGTTGCTAGCATTGTGCCTTATGTTGCTATGGATCATGTGTCACTTTTGGGTCGAGTTAGTGTTCATGGTCTAGGGGTTTGTCTAGTTGCATTCATTTGGAAATGATGATGTCATGGTAAGTTTGGTTGCACGTCATATTGTATAAATTGCTTCACATGTCATTTATGATTATTGTCGGTTGTTATAGATTGTTATTAATTCAGCCTGTTGTAAACATTACTGGGAGAGCTTCTAGTTACTCCCGTCTGATTGTCGACCCCCATTCTCAGGTCGAGTTGGTTGCTGCTTGTCTGGATGTTGTGCTGGAGAGACTTGTGGCGAGAAGAATAATTTATTTAGGAATTTATTTAAGTTAAGGATTATCAATAATGTATTAGTTTAGTTTTGGATTTGAGTATCGATCCGGATTGGTCAGGTGTTTCCGCCACCTTGACCCTATTCATCTTTGTACTCTGATGGATTATTTATTATTAAGTTATTTATTTTGGTTTTAAAAATCCGGGTTGTTACAGTGGGGGCCAGTACAAGAATCCGGCGATGCCAAGCCAATACGATATAAGCATGACTGATAAAGTCGAGGCGAAATTTGCCCGTCTTAAAGACACTCGATCGAGTTCACCAATACTCGATCAAGCGTCTTTCTCTGAAGCTGAAAAATCGACCGTCTTAAAGTCACTCGATCAAGTGTCCTGTGCTGAGAAAGAAAACGCTACGGCCTTTGGTTCACTCGATCGAGTACATCAAACACTCGATCGAGTGACCTTAAGACCAGACTATGAAGGTGGCGAATTAGAGAAAGAGAAAAAAAGAAGCCGAGCCCATTAAAATTGATAACCCTTTTCCTCAACGACTACATAAGTCCAAGTTTAGGTTTGGGGGAGGAGTCTTTATTTATGTTGTGTGTTTATTTATGCATTGTGTGTTTATTTAGTTCTTTATGTTTAGCCTGTTTGAGCCTTTGTAACCTGGTTTATAACCGATCTAATAGCTACATTCCACGAATTTGCCTACCTTATCGGGACAGTCGCAATTGCTTATTTTTCATTCCTATCTTGCTACTATGGTTGGGTTAGAATTTATATTGTCAAAGTGGGTGTAGTAAGTTTTTATTAGCAATTGTGTATTAATCCCTTTGTTGAGAAAAGTTTTATGAAGCAAAAGAAAAGGAAAAAAAAGGAAAAAGAAAAAAAAAAGAGAATTCGAAAAAAAAGGAAAATCGAAAAAATAAGATGAGAAAAAAAAAATAAGTTGCTTCAATTGAATTATTTAAGGGAAAATGAAAGCGAATTTGTTAGAGTCTAATCCATATTTAGAGAGTATTGTCGGCATCTATCTTGTGTTGTGAAAGTTTAAGATGATTTCTCTAGTCGGGTATTAATTTGTGCTTAATATTGTAGATATGGTTTGTTAAGTGTAGCCGCGACTACCGACCTTAGCCCCACATTTTCATACGTGCCTTGTCACAATCCATTTCTATACCTTCACCCATTAGCCACCCTTTTTTTCCTTGATTCATGTACTTTGTGTTGGAGTAAGTGTCCTCAACAATAGTGCGATCACATAATTAAATCTCAATAATAAGAATACAAAGGGATGATGAATATTATAGTCAACTGGTCAACATAAATCGGTAAAGATTAGCTCAATTAAGTTTGACGTTACTGTCGTATGACGGTGGTGATCAGTTGATCTCTTGAGGTCACACCTAAAGGACAATCCTCTAATCATGTAAGTTAATTAATTGTATAGCGATATAGATCAATTAATCACTTAAATTGAACTAAGTTTATATTGTATGTGAGAATTGTATCTTATTGTAATATGATTAAACAAGATCCATTTTAGTAATTTAATTGTTATATTACTAAGAATGCATGATGTTAATGAAACATTTGAGATAAGCAATATTAGTTGATTATAATTACAAATTATTGTAGATTATATTAACCAATTATGAGATGACCCATTTTATTTACATGTAATTATAAAATGTGACTTAAAATATTAAGTGTGACACCCTCAAATTTGCGGAAAGAAAAAAAATAATTTAAATACATAAACAAGGGTGTCATAAATAAAAAGTCCATAAGAAAAAGAAAATAATATTATACATAAAAATTATACAAGACGGGAGACATATCTCCCGTATAAATACGGAAATGAAACGAGTGTATAATAATATACAATCTAAGAACCGAATATAGGTCCAAGGTCAATACTTCGCTCGCTAGCTCGTCAATGTACCCCAAATATGCATTCACCACCTGTTCGACCGCATTAAATATAAACACGGAAGCCACAGTCAGTGGGGAGTAACTCCGAGTTCTCCCAGCCACGAAATGTCGAGTTTAATGAAACATGAATAACATAAAAGCAATGTATATGGAAAATACAAAACTTAAACATATATGATATGCTTTTCATGTTATGAAACAGATAACTAACAAATAACCTAGCATGTGACAGCTATCATGTGAGACCGATAATAAACTATAACCCGAGGTAGGGAAGCTGGTATGCTAGCTCAGAGGTTCCTCTCAGAAACATGGCCGTGATACACTCAAACCCTAATCAACACGTAATCATGGGAATCAGTTAACAATCGGTAATCCAAACTCTATCAATCCTAGCCGGCTTGCATCTCACCTTCTAGAACTCATAGAATCATACAAACATGAAAGACCAATACCTCTACAAACAGGCATAAGTTCTTAGAACCGTCCATAGTCGACTGTAACTCGAGTCTATACCACGAGGTAGGAATATACTTAAATATTTAGGCTCAGCGGTCACGCTAATAACATGGCCCAAATAACAAGCACACATCTAGGCTCAGCGGTTACACTAATAACATGGCCCAGATCCAAAGCACATATCTTAGCTCAGAGGTTACCCTAATAACATGTCCAAGATACGACTCAACCATAAACCTAGACTGCGCAGACCTAGAGAAATGCGGAAAAACATCGTCAAGACCCATTGATGCAATCACAGAGTACACCCTAAGAAGGATCCCATCTAAAGGGGTTGGGCTAGTACTTAAACGGGCTCCCATTTACCAAAGTGGAAACAATGGCAGCCATGCCCCGACTTGGATATAAACCCACCAAGCCGGGACACAAAAGCTATCAAGCAGTGAACTATATACTCGTTAAAGATAGTACAGGCCTATCAATGTCATGGTCCAAGATACTCATTTAGAATTAGAATGGTCAAGACGCCATATACTCATAATTCTCTATGGGTACTTAGTCAACACGACACCAACCATATAATCAAACAGTCACGGGAAAACATCCTATCATGTGACTAATTGCATATCAATAATAATCAAATATCATATCGCCTCATATCTACTAAGGCTAATTCAATAAATAAATACAACCTTACTTGAAGACAAATCCCCGACCCGAGTCCCGCGACGGGTCATCAGTCAAATCGGGGCTGACTAGATCTTAGTTTGACCAAACCCGTTGGATCAAACCGGCTAGAAACAGAGTCTTTTCCACATAGACATAAAATCAACATATTCATTTCATGTTATTTTATTAAGACTTCTAACATGTGAATTATTATATCATACCCAAAAACCCGTTTGACTAAAAGGATATTAAATTAAACTACGATCTCGTCTTATAATTTCTAACATGTGAGAAATAATAATTTAATGAAAAACCTTTTTAATTAAATATTTTACTTATTAATATTTCTCGCTTGCTAATTATTACAAAACGCGATAAAAATGACGATAACTCAAAAACCGTCACAAGTCCCAAAGTGGAACCCACGGGCTGAGTTGGGCCGGACCCCACCTGGGCCTGGATGGGCCCCACGGCCTGTTTTGACACAAAATGGCTGTTTTGCTTTAATTTTTCTAAAACCGATTTCTAATTATTTCCCGCATGCTTTAACTTAATTAAAACCCGTCAAAACAACAATTAAACAATCAAACATCGACACAACCCAAAGCCCAAAACCCGGACCCACCAAGGACCAGCCCAGACCGGCCTGGACCGGGCCTGAACCGGCCTGGACCGGCTGGTTTTGGGTCCGGTTCACTGCCACTTCCCACGGTTCACACAACCACACTTCCCAATTCATTCTAACATGTTTTTAATTAACAACATCCATTTTTAAACATCCAATTCAACCATCATGCATACAAAAATCATGCTTATGAACCAATCATCAAAATATGGCAAGAACACTAATCATAGTAATTATTCAACAACATAATAAAAATAACTACTTATCATATTACTACTTAAAAATCATAAGTAACAATAATATGAACTAAAACTTAAGCTATGTGACATTATTTCGTCGAGTAAATCGGAATTGTTACCTTAGCTAGCTAAAATCAAGTAGCACCAAAATAATAAGAACTAAAAAAATAAGAAACCCGTCTTCTAATCTTCTCCTAAAATATACGAGTCACCAAACTCGTCTTCACAAAAGTCTTCCCCGATAAGAAATGACAGAAAAACAGCGATTAGAATTAAAAAACTTTGACGTTTCCATAAGTAAAGTGTTGAAAACGATTTTGACGGAATTGAAAATAAACCGTACTAGAAGATGGGGAGCGAAGAGGAGATCCTAGAAATATAAGTTAGGACGGATTTAATTAAGAAATGAAGGTTTTATGAAGGTTTTGCTCAAGAACGATGAAGAACGGATGAAGAACGCGAAGAACGCTCAAGAACAATTAAAGAAAGTGATATTTTGATATTAATTTGATTTGTTGAAAAATGAAAAGTTGTTCGTGAGTAAAGTGGGTGGTGAGCCGTGAGTTTATAGAGAACATAGTGAGTTGGGTTTTGTAATTGTTGTTATGGAATTGACCCGGTATAATAATTATAGTACCGTAATTAATTAGATATTAAGTTAATTGAATTAAATATCAAGATATTATGTTATTGTAATGAAAAGAAAGAAAATATCAAGGTCAAAGAGAGAGGAAAAACCGTGTGATATGGTGACTGTCGGGTCAGGTTTGTAAACGATTTGCGTAATTTCCGTTGACGGATCGATAAAGCTGAAAATATCTAAGATATTCCTATTAGTTGAATCAAAAGAATTAAAATATCTAATGTGAGTGGAAAACGATGACATGGGCGTGTGACTCATGCCAAAGTCGAGTTTCGATTTTGCTGAGCGCATTACGATGCGTCGGGAATAGTGAAATGACGTTCGATTAAAAACCGTAAAAGTTATTCTTTAAATTCCGAATAAATTCAAAATAATTATATTAAATTATGATAAATCCTAATAAATCTTAATAAAAATAAATCAAAAATATAATTTTTTTAAATAAAATTTCGGTCTTCAAAATTATGAGACGAGTCGGGAAAAGTCAACGGAAGTAAAAGTTGACTGAAAAGTCGAGAAAAGTCAAAATGACTTAAAAGTTCAGAAAAGTTTAAGACGACTTTAAA
>JAIUZE010070052.1:0-209519 GCA_022085475.1 Heliosperma pusillum
TGTGGTCTTTAAATGTTGGACCCTAACGGGAATAAATACTTTGTGTAATTTGGATTGGATGACACAACTTGAGGAATATTGTCATGAGCGAAAACCGATGTATTGAGAGTTTGGAAGAGCTAAATAAATTGATTTACGGTCGCATTGCCCTATGATTTGCAAAAGTTAAGTGAAATGAGATTGTGTGACTAATCTCTTTTGAGGATTTGTGTTTTAACTTTTGAAGATGAGAAAGCTCATTGTTAATAACTTAGGATAATGAATTTCGGAATAAATTGGATCAAAGGATTTCATAGTAAGCCTCTTTTACCTTGTGGTTGTTAGCGATCATGTTTCCCTAGATATAAACATTTTGTTGGTAGTTTCTAATAAGAGTTTTGATGGAGCTAAGAAGATTAGAGTACGCAATGAATTTTCATGTGGGTGGTTAGTTGTGGAGTCTACCGTGCCGATGGACCTCAGTAGATTCTAATTGGATTTGAATAATTGGGATTTGTTACTCGAAGTTTCGTGATTATGGAATATTTTTGTAGGAATTCTGATGATTGAAAATGATGGGTTGCAAATTGGGTAAATTGCATTCTCTTGAGGATTAGAGTATCAGTAGAGTTAGTACTATCGAGTTCTTGTAGATCTTCCTGCCGACTTTATCTTAATCTTCCTATCCCTAAGAATTCGATTTGTTTTGTTTTTGCGTGTTTTGTTTATATTTTGTTATCGTGATTTGTGAACTTGATGCTCGAGTCGCTCTATGTACGTGTATGTCTTGTTATTTGATTTTTATCTTTGAGAAAACCTTCAAATTTTCATATTATATTTCTAAATTAACGTTTCAAAGAAGTCTAAAGATGGTTTTTGTACCTCCTTTTTGGAGAAAATAGATTTCTTTCGCTTTTATATTTGGATTTTTGCGTTTGGTTGGATGTTTGCACTTGTTATTGGAGACGTCTGATAACTAGTCCTGCACTTACTAACACTTGTTTGATTTTCGATTTCACTATTTCGACTTTGATTTGATTTTGATAGCTAGAGTTCTTCTTAGTGTTCGCGGACGGGCATCTTTGTGATTCGTAAATAGAGTTTCGCTCTTATGAAAATTCTCCTTAAACCCTTTTCGAGAAGAACCTCGTTTCATAAATATTTCCTTGTAAAAGCTTTCTTGTTAATTTTTTTTTTAAAAACTGATTCTTATCCTTGATACTTTAGTTTTCTATTCGCAAGTTTCGAGGACGAAACTTTTTAAAAGGAGGGGTGATTGTAACACCCGGAAATGTACCCTATTTTTCTAGTTAAAATATTTTACGGATACCTTTCAGCAAATTTAAGTTTTAATTTAGAATTTTATGTTCCGAGTCGAATTTAGATTTTCCGAGTTCGTATTTGGAATTTCCGCGAGATTCCATGAGAATCCCGTCTTAAGGCGAGTTTGACTTTCCTTGATTTGAGTCGTCTTTTGACTTTTCTGACTTTTGCGTCGTCTTTGACTGTTCTTGTTTTTGGAGTCTTCTTGACTTTTCTTGACTTTTGAGTCGTCTTAGATCTTTTGTGACTTTTTCTTATAAAATCACCCCACACTACACTTAACCGATTTCATTAACACAAGACACCACCAAAAACATTTCTTCTTCCTTAAGCAACCAAAACCTTGCCTCCCTCTTTGATCCAATCTTTGGATGATCGTAGCTCCCTCGTTTCTTGTCGGAATTCACGTAAGTTCGTCTTATTCTTCCCCTCTTAGCTTCCTCTATCCGTATTGGTAATAAAATTACCGTCTTTCTCGCTTTTTAAATTATCCGTCTTTTTCAAGGTGAATGATATTCATCTTTTATTACCTAATTGTAGGTGGAGACTATTAGGAAGGCTTAGTAATCGTTTAAAGACGCGTAAAGGTAAACGGTGAAGGGTTACTCGATATCAATTACGTGTTTTACATGCTTTATATGCTAGAAATCGTATTTAGAATACGATTAGAAGCTTAGGAATCATGGTATGATTAATGAATGTTGTTATATGATGAATGTTGATGATGTATATTGATTGTTGATGATTATTTGAAGTATATATGAGAATTGAAATGAATTGGACAAGTGAGGAAAGCTCACGGGTGAACTGGTGTTCCCTGCCGGTGGACCGGCCGCCGGTCTGCCAACCGGCTGGGAACACATCAGTAACAATCTTGAAATTTTGGGAATTTTTGTATAGGGGAGTTCTGAGCCGGTCGACCGGCCGCCGGTCCACCGACCGGCCTGGACTACTTTCCCATGTTTTCTATGATTTTGGTTTTTGCCTTGTGTTCTGAGCCGGCCCACCGGCCGCCGGTCCAGTGACCGTCCAGGAACACGGCTGTATGCTTTTCCTTTAACTTCTAAAACTCGTAATTTATAATAGTTCGCATGATCCGTTTATCGTATAATTTTACGTAGTGACTTATAATATTCATGTTTTGGATATATGATATCTTATTCGCTTGTATCACATGTTTCGTGACGGTTTTCGATATGTCCCACTTTGAGTCGGTTTTACAAATGTTACGGTTTGAGCACTATTTTGTCTTGTGTTTTGTACTCTCATTCCCTTGGCTACCTTCCCGTTCGTAAGGCTGAAATGTCGGAACGGAGAGGTATCCTACTGCTTATATGCATGTGTTAGTGGGCATACGACGACGTTGTTGGGAGTTGAACGCTATGCGTTGTTCGACCCGGCCGTCAAATGTTGTGTACTTGCGAGGTGGTGTTATTTGCATGTAGCGTACCGCATGTTATGAGGCTTGAGCTCATTTTCCGCCTCTTTCGTGAATTGATCTACCGAGAATGTGGGTACTCGGCATTTATTATTATTTAAGCCCGAGTCTTGGGTGCGAAACGTGATCGCATGTCGAACCGGAAAATGTGATTTCGGGATTCTGGCCAGATTTAGACTAGGACCGGGTATTTATTATCGTCGTCCTACCAGGAGGAAATTAGTCTACAGAGGCGAAATGTAAGCATCGCGTATGAGTTCAGGGAAATGTGATCCCGTGGATGCCTGTTAATCATACTTGCCATGTACACGATGCTAGGGCGTTTCATTTACCGTGAGAGTTGTCGTCTTTGTGTCGTCATTCTTTGAATGCGTGATTTCATGATATTATTCATGGTCATTGCATGATTGGACACCGTCAATGTCTTGGTTCGTGAATGGATGATAATATGTTGGATTTATTGTGATCATCGCATGAATTGACTTGGTTTGTCTGTCGAGTCTCAATCTTATCAATCTTATACCGCTAACGGTGAGATGCAAGCCCTAGTGAGCGTATTCGGTTGCCTAAGAGTGTCTTTCCCGAGTCGTTGAATAACATGATGGTTACGGATTTGATTTCCACATGATCTTATCATTATATCTCGTATTGCCTATCTATTTTTATCGTAACTCACATGGATATCTATATATGCATGACTTTACTTTCGTATTTCCTTATATGTACGTTTGATGTGATATGGCTGGGAGAACCCGGAGTTACTCCCCACTGACTGTGGCGTTCATGTTTTTCATGAATGAACAGGTTGCTTGCAATGGATGACTTTTTGGATACGATATTTTGGGGTTCGGGTGTGAGCTAGCGGGCGTTGTCCCTGGAAGTTTCACCTCTAGACGATAGTAGCTAGTTTTGTTAAACACTTGTTCTTTGCTAACATTTTAAGAGTCCTCGTCTCTTTGTTGTATTTCCGTTGTTAGTTTGTAACATTTTGACACACCTCGTGTTATATATATCTTGCATGTTTTAAGGTTTTTAAAATACCGTAATTCCGCATATTATTTCACATGCTTGTATGTTTTATATTTCCGCATTCGCGAGGGTTGTCACACGTGGTAGAAGTTACCATGTTCGATTAAACCATCAGATAACACGTATTTATCAAATTTTTAGATAAAACGAGTTATCCGCGAAAAATGTTTATCGCATACCGACACCCTCAAATCTCTTTCGTTTATAATCAAAATTTGTGTGGGAGCTTTATCTGAAAAAATAAAATGGTTTTGTGATTTACAATAATTTTTGACTTGGTGCCGCAAAATACCGAAAACCGTGTATTATAGGCTGTAATTTGGGCCGTTCGGGAGGTCGTAGTAGGTCATGTTTCATTTTCTCATGAATTTTATACCACATATCATGGGCCGTGTTAGTAGTTACCCTGTTCCATTAAACCAACAGATAACAAGTGTTTATCCATTTTCACAATAAACAGAGGTACCTCTGAAAAACGTTTATCGCTAACCGACACCATCAAATTTCCTTCGTTAATGATCAAAACTTGCGTGGGAGCTTTATCTGAGCCATTAAAATTTTTGTGTGATTTACTGCCATTTCTGACCCCGGGACCACTAAATACTGAAAACCGTGTATTAGACTATAAGTTAGGCCGTTCGGGAGGTCGTACTGGGTTGTGTTTCAGTTTCTCACGATTTTTGTAGCACGTGTTCTGGGTCGTGGTAGAAGTTACCATGTTCGTTTAAACCACCAGATAACACGTATTTATCCATTTTCTCGACAAACCGAGTTATCCCGAAAAACATTTATCGCGTACGGACACTCTCAAATCTCCTCCGTTTATGCTCAAAATTTGCGTGGAAACTTTATCTGAGAAAATAAAATGTTTGTGTGATTAAGTGCCATTTCTGACACGGGGCCACAAAAATACACAAAATCGTGTATTATAGGTTGTAATTTAGGCCGTTCGGGAGGTCGTACTGGGCTGCGTTTCAGTTTCTCGCGATTTTTGTACCACGTGTCCTGGGCCGTGGTAGAAGTTACCATGTTCGATTAAACTGTCAGATAACACGTATTAATCCATTTTCTCGATAAACCGAGTTACCCCTAAAAACGTTTATCGGATACGGACACCCTCAAATCTGCTCTATTTATGCTCAAAATTTGTGTGGTAGCTTTATCTGAGAAAATTTATTGTTTTTGGGATTTAAGGGCATTTCTGACCCGGTGCCGCAAAATACCAAAAACCGTGTATTATAGGCTGCAATTTGGGCCGTTCGGGAGGTCGTACTAGGTCATGTTTCATTTTCTCATGAATTTATTACCACATATCCTGGGCCGTGTTAGTATTTATCCTGTTCGATTAAACCAACAGATAACAAGTATTTATCCATTTTCACAATAAACAGAGATAACTCAGAAAAACGTTTATCGCTTACCGATACCATCAAATCTCCTCCGTTTATGCTCAAAATTTGCGTGGGCGCTTTATCTCAGCCAATAAAATATTTGGGTGATTTACTGCCATTTCTGACCGGCGGCCAAAATATATGGAAAACCGTGTATTATAGGCTGTAATTTGGGCTGCGTTTCAGTTTCTCAAGATTTTTGTACCACATGTCAGGTGTCGTAGTAGAAGTTACCATGTTCGATTAAACCATCAGATAACACGTATTTATCCATTTTCCTGATAAACAGAGTTACCCCCAAAAAACTTTTATTGCATACGGACACCCTCAAATATCCTCCGTTTATGCTCAAAATTTGCGTGGGAGCTTTATCCGAGCCAATAAAATGTTTGTGTGATTTACTGCCATTTCTGACACGGGGCCACAAAATACCGAAAACCGTGTAGTATAGACTGTAATTTGGGTCGTTCGGGAGGTCGTACTGGGTTGCGTTTCAGTTTCTCATGATTTTTGTACCACGTGTCCTGGGCCGTGGTAGAAGTTCCCAAGTTCGAATAAATCATAAGATAACACATATATATCTAAATTCTCGATAAACCGAGTTACCCCCGAAAAACGTTTATCGCATACTGATACCCTCAAATCTCCTCCATTTATGCTCAAAATTTGTGTGGTAGCTTTGTCTGAGCTAATAAATTTTTGTGTGATTTACTGCCATATCTGACCCGGGCCCATAAAATACCAAAACCGTGTATGGCAGTAATTTGGGCCGTTCGGGAGGTCGTACTTCGCCGCGTTTCAGTTTCTCACGATTTTTGTACCACGTGTCTCGGGGCGTGGTAGAAGTTACCATGTTCGATTAAATTGTCAGATAACACGTATTAATCCATTTTCTCGAGAAACCGAGTTACTCCGAAAAACGTTTATGGCATACGGACACCCTCAAATCTCCTCCGTTTATGCTCAAAATTTGTGTGAAAGTTTTATCTGAGCCAATAAAATGTTTGTGTGAGTTACTGCCATTTATTATCCGGGGCCACAACATATCGAAAACCGTGTATTATAAACTGTAATTTGGGCCGTTCAGGAGGTCGTACTGGGTTGCTTTTCAGTTTCTCACAATTTTTGTACCACGTGTACTGGGCCGTGGTAGAAGTTATCTTGTTCGATTAAACCATCAGATAACACGAATTTATCAAATTTTTAGATAAAACGAGTTATCCGCGAAAAATGTTTATCGCATACCGATTCCCTCAAATCTCTTTCGTTTATAATCAAAATTTGCGTGGGAGCTTTATCTGAAAAAATAAAATGATTTTGTGATTTACAAATGTTTCTGACCCGGTGCCGCAAAATACCGTAAATCGTGTATTATAAGCTGCAATTTCGGCCGTTCGGGAGGTCGTATTGGGTCATGTTCATTTTCTCACGAATTTTGTATCAAGTGTCATGGGTTGTGTTGTTAGTTATCCTGTTAGATTAAACCAACAGATAACAAGTATTTATCCATTTTCACAACAAACAGAGGTACCTCCGAAAAACGTTTATCGCTTACCGACACCATAAAATCTCCCCTGTTTATGCTCAAAATTAGCGTGGGAGCTTAAACTGAGCCTATAAAATTTTTGTGTAATTTACTACTATTTCTGACCCGGAGCCACAAAATACTGAAAACCGTGTATTATAGACTGTAAATTGGGTTGTTCGAAAGGTCGTACTAGACTGCGTTTCAGTTTCTCACGATTTTTTTACCACGTGTCATGGTTCGTGATCGAAATTACCATGTTCGATTAAACCATCAGATAACACGTATTTATCCATTTTCCTGATAAACCGAGTTACCCCCGAAAAACGATTATCGCATACGGACACCTACAAATCTCCTCTGTTTATGCTCAAAATTTGCGTGGAAACTTTATCTGGCCTAATAAAATGTTAGTGTGATTTACTGCCATTTCTGACCTGGGGCCATAAAATACAAAAAAACTGTGTATTATAGGCTGTAATTTGGGCCGTTCGAGAGGTCGTACTTGGCTGCGTTACAGTTTCTCACGATTATTGTACCACGTGTCCTGGCCCCATGTTAGAAGTTACCATGTTCGATTAAACCATCAGATAACACGTATTAATCCATTTTTTCGATAAACCGAGTTACCCCGAAAAACGTTTATCGCATACAGACACCCTCAAATATCCTCCGTTTATGCTCAAAATTTGCGTGAGAGCTTTATCTGAGCCAATAAAATGTTTGTATGATTTAGTGCCATTTCTAAACCGGGGCCACAAAATACCGAAAACCGTGTATTATATATGCTCTAATTTGGGCCGTTCGGGAGGTCCTACTGGGCTTCGTTTCAGTTTCTCACGATTTTTTACCACGTGTCATGGGTCGTGGTAGAAGTTACCATGTTCGATTAAACCATCAGATAACACGTATTTATCCTTTTTCTCGATAAACCGAGTTACCCTGAAAAACATTTATCGCATACGGACACCCTCAAATCTCCTCCGTTTGTGCTCAAACTTGCGTGAGAGCTTTATCTGATAAAATAAAATGTTTGTGAGATGTAGTGACATTTCTGACCCGGTGCCGCAAAATACCGAAAACCGTGTAATATAGGCTGCAATTTGGGCCGTTCGGAAGGTCGTACTAGGTCGTGTTAGTAGTTACCCTGTTCGATTAAACCAACAGATAAGAAATATTTATCCATTTTCACGATAAACAGAGGTACCTCCGAAAAACGTTTATCGCTTACCGACACCATCAAATCTCTTCCGTTTATGATCAAAATTTGCGTGGGAGCTTTATCTGAGCCAATAAAATGTTTGTGTGATTTACTGCCATTTCTAACCCGAGGCCACAAAATACTGAAAACCGTTTATTAGGCTTTAATTGGGTCGTTCGGGAGGTCGTACTCGGTTGCGTTTCAGTTTCTCACGATTTTTGTACCACGTGTTCTTGGTCAGGGTAGAAGTTACCATGTTCGATTAAACCATCAGATAACACGTATTTATCCAATTTCTTGATAAACCGAGTTACCCCCGAAAAATGTTTATCGCATACCGACACCCTCAAATCTCCTCCGTTTATTATCAAAATTTGCGAGGGAGCTTTATTTGAGAAAATAAAATGTTTTTGTGATTTACAATCATTTCTGACCCAGTGCCGGAAAATACCGTTAATCATGTATTATATGCTGCAACTTGGGCCGTTCGGGAGGTCGTATTGGCTCATGTTCATTTTCTCACGAATTTTGTACCACGTGTCCTGGGCTGTGTAAGTAGTTATCCTGTTCGATTAAACCAACAGATAACAAGTATTTATCCTCTTTCACGATAAACAGAGATACCTCCGAAAAACGTTTATCGCTTACCGACACCATAAAATCTCCCCTGTTTATGCTTAAAATTTGCGTGGGAGCTAACTGAGCCAATAAAATGTTTGTGTAATTTACTGGCATTTCTGACCCAGGGCTACAAAATACCGAAAATCGTGTATAATAGGCTGTAATTTGGGCCGTTCGGAAGGTCGTAATAGGTTGCGTTTCAGTTTCTCACGATTTTTTACCACGTGTCCTGGGTCGTGGTAAAAGTTACCATGTTCGATTAAACCATCAGATGACACGTATTTATCCAATTTCTCGATAAACCGAGTTACCCCCGAAAAACGTTTATCGCAAACGCACACCCTTAAATCTCCTCCGTTTATGCTCAAAATTTGCGTGGGAGCTTTATCCGAGCTAATAAAATGTTTGTGTGATTTACTACCATTTCTGACCTGAGCCACAAAATACTGAAAACCGTGTATTATAGGCTGCAATTTGGGCCGTTCGGGAGGTCGTACTAGGTCATGTTTCATTTTCTCAACAATTTTGTACTCCCTCCGTTTTTTAATGATGTTCCCATTTAGGGAATATATGTGAGGTATAGTTTAATAAAGTGGGAACATCATAGCGAAACAGAGGGAGTACCTCATATCCTGGGCCGTGTTAGTATTTACCCTATTCGATTAAACCAACAGATAACAAGTATTTATACATTGTCACAATAAACAGAGGTACCTCCGAAAATCGTTTATCGCTTACCGACATCATCAAATCTTCTCCGTTTATGCTCAAAATTTGCGTGGGAGCTTTATCTGAGCCAATAAAATGTTTGTGTGATTTACTGCCATTTCTGACCCGGGGCCACAAAATATTGAAAACCGTGTATTAGGCTGTAATTTGGGTCATTCGGGAGGTCGTACTGTGTTGCGTTTCAGTTTCTCACGATTTTTGTACCACGTGTCCTGGGTTGTGGTAAAAGTTACCATGTTCGATTAAACCATCAGATAACACGTATTTATCCATTTTCTCGATAAACCGAGTTACCCCGAAAAACATTTATCGCATACGGACACCCTCAAATCTCCTCTGTTTATGGTCAAAACTTGCGTGGGAGCTTTATCTGAGCCAATAAAATGTTTGTGAGATGTAGTGACATTTCTGACCCGGGGCCACAAAATACCGAAAACCGTGTATTATAGGCTGTAATTTGGGCCGTTCGGGAGGTCGTACTGGGCTGCGTTTCAGTTTCTCACGATTTTTGTACCAGGTGTCCTGGGTCGTGGTAGAAGTTACCATGTTTGATTAAACCGTCAGATAACACGTATTTATCCATTTTCTCGATAAACCGAGTTACCCCGAAAAACATTAATCGCGTACGGACACTGTTGGACCAATTTTATAGTTTTGATAATGACATGTGTTTACGTGATAATGTGCTTTACTTAATATATCATATACGTGTAATTGTGTACTTTAGTCTTATTATAGCTAGCAACAATTATGAGAAGAAAGATCAAAGTTAGGCATAACTTTGACAAAGACTGTGAGACAAAGTTATAACAAATTCAGGAATAACTTTGCACGTGAACATGGAAGTTATAGCTTCCCAGGCATAACTTTAAAGAAAATCGTTTCAAGCAAGATCTACCTCAAATAGCACAAGACTCAAGATGGAGGGTCTTTGTGATCAAGATGAAGAGATGATCCATATACTGAAGATCTTTGAGAAGATTAGATAGTATAGGTCGTCATTCGATAACTATTCCACTTGAGAGATTTTATGTTCAAAGTTATAGCTTTAGCCTATGACTTTGAATGATAAATGTTGATGCATGATTTTGGAAATAAAATATTTTTAAATGTTTTCAAAAGTAAAAGAGTATTTTTATATTTATTAAAAGTTTTAATAGAGAATATATTTATGAGATTCTATTGGTTAGTAATACAACTTATGGGTTGTCATGCTACCTAGGGTTTCTAATATATTCTATCTCAATTTGTTGTTAACCTAATTAGGCCACCTAGGGTTTGAGCCACCTAGGGTTTCGTGGAAACCTAGGATTGTGCCTCCTAGGGTTACGTGCCTCCTAGGGTTTCGTGTAGCTTAGGAATCCGGCCTCCTTAGGCTTGTTTCCCTTGTTTACCTAATCTAGGATTCTACTATCTAATTTTAGCTACCGAATTTGGGGTACTCGGCGTCATTTGATTGACCGAGTCTTCGATGCGAAACGTTTATCGCATGTCGAACTGGAAAATGCGATTCCGGGATTTTGGCCAGATTTAGACTAGGACCGTATTATTATCGTCGTCCTACCGGAGGAAATTAGTCTACATATACGAAATGTGATCGTGTATCGTTCAGGGAAATGTTTATCTCGTGGATGCCTGTTAATCATACTTGCCATGTCACGGTGCTAGTGCGTTTCATTACCGTGAGAGAGGTCGTCATTGTATTGTTATGTGTGGATGGGTGATTACATGATTGTTATTCATGGGTCATACCATGACTTGGCATGGTTTGTTTGTCAAGTATTGAATTGAATTGCCTATCTATCCTTATCGTATCTCACATGTATATCCATATATGCATGCTTCTACTTTGGTATTTTCTTCTATGTACGTTTGATGTGGTATGGCTGAGAGAACCCGGAGTTACTCCCCACTGACTGTGGCGTTCATGTTTTTCATGGATGAACAGGTTGCTTGATTGGATGGCATTTTGCTTGATATTTTGGGTTCGGGTGTGAGCTAGCGGGCGTTGTCCCTGGATGAAACACCTCTAGACGTTCTTTAGCTAGATGTTAATAACTTTGTCTTTTGTTATCATTTTGAGAGACTACGTCTCTTGTGGTATTTTTATTTGGTTTGTAATATTTGACACTTCTCGTATTTTCTTTTGGCATGTAAAAAGTTTTAAAAACACCGTAGTTTCGCTAATTAAATCACATGCTTGTATGTTTTATTTCCGTATTGCGAGGGTTGTCACAGTTGGTATCAGAGCTTTATCGCTCCCGACGCACATACGTGAACCCTGACTTAAACTACTTGACCTTGAAATAATAAATGAGAGATGGGTAGACTTAAGGACCTAAGCTGGTAGTCTTTGGTGTACTTGATTTTTGTTAGGTTCTAACTTGTTTGTTGATTGTGTTGAGTGATGTTATGTTTGTTTGTATCTACCGTCTTAAGGTGGATCATTGTGTTACCTAGAAGAAGTATTCTCTACCGAAGATTTGAAGATTTACAAGCCTAATTGAAGTGTATTTCTTCCTCATCTATGAATTCTCTCGTCCTTATTGTTTTATGCTCTCTTCCTTCTATCTAGGTGCTTCTTTCTCTTCCATCTTGTTTGCCTCTTGGAAATTACTCTTGATAGTTCCTTCATCTTACCATTGGTATCCTTACCTTCCTCATGTAACATTTTTATGGATGTCATACCCTTTTGTTTGTGGTATATTGTACTTGATCGGAAGAACTTTGAACTTTGTGGAATATTAGTGTTGGTTAGAATGAATTTGTGATTTGAGAAAAATGGTGTAGATCTAAATTCACCCTATAGTGGCGATTGGTTGTATCTCTAAGGAAAGGTAGTAAGATAAGTTTGATGATTTTAATGCTTGATGCTTGTCATGACTAATGTGTGGATAGTTCATGATATTTGATGGTGTAAGGTTGAATGAGTTGGCTAAGACTTTCTTAACCCATTAGCGATTTAATCTTTTGAATTTAGAGTTTGAATGATGCCTTGAGTTGTAAAATGCTTTTGAGACTAAGTGACTTTCTTGTGGATTCTAGTTTATGTGTTAAAGTATAGGCTTGGTGAAAAAGCATTTGGCTATATTTCTTGGATTTAAAGATATGATCTTATCTTATGGTATCGGAGACTCGTTTGGAGTAGTAAGGTTTCGTTGTAAGTTGAACTATATTACTTGAGGATTATGATGTGAGCTATGATGGAAATACCTTGGGACGTTAATGATGATGTTTGACTTGAGGTTGTACTTTGTTAATAATGAATGATAAGTGAATATTTGTATGATTTTAACCCCCACTTTAGCTCGGTTTTGTTTGTCATTTGTGCTTTGTTAAGCCATTTTATGAGCTAATATCGTCTTCTAGGCGAATTCCTGTGTTTTAACTTGTTTTGTAGGGAAAGTGACGTTTCTACGCCCTTTTTCTATATTTCCGAGCATTTGCCTAGAACCCGACGATTTGAAGATGCAAGCTTGACCGTGTGTAAGGCATTTCGAGAAGGTTCACTTACTTAAGGGGGAGAAGAAGCAAATACGGTTTCTTAGTTGTCGGAAGACCAATCAATTAGACGGGAGAATTCATCGCTTTACATCATATCCAAGCAACAAACCCGATTGTAGAGTCAAGGGGGATGTTGTAAGTCAAGTCAAAGCGAAGGAAGTTGAAGAGTTAGTCAAGAGCTTCCAGAAGACAACTTACCCGATCGGGTAAATGGTGTACCCGATCGGGTATTCCTGCTGCTTCGTGCATTGCGGCTCCTTCATCCTATTTTTGACCTATGTATTTATTGCCCGACCTCTTCTCCACGAAACCCTAATACTATAAATAGATGTGCCAAGCCCCTCATATCATCATCCATGAAATCATATCATATACACTTTCATACAACCTATCTTACATAATCTAGTCTTATATTTCCTTTTAGCTTTAGTCTTTCTAGTTAGATTCTCTTCTTCTTTTGTCATTTGTTTCTAGTTTATTTCTGTCCACTTCCTTTCAAAACATTAGCATAGTTCAATAAGAATTTCTATCTTTGTATCTACTAGTTGGGTTCAAGAGTTGTAATTCAAAGTTCGGTATTTCTATGCGAGGGATTTCTATTATTGTTATCGCTTTCATCGTTGATCATCACCTAGGTATTCCTAATTTATCATTTGCTTATTGTTCTTTATTGCTTTCCATTTGATTGTCATTTTCTATTTCATTAGATTCATTTTCATGTTGTTATAATCATAGTTTCATTTCTTAGATTGTCATATAGCGTCGTTATTATCGCCACATAGAGAGTCTAAATTATTGTCAAAATCAACTAAATATGCTTACCTTAACTTTCATTGTTAATGTCAACATAATCATGAGTGAGTAGTCACCTTTCTAGGGTGTAGGGTAGCCATGTTAGATTGATTAAAATATGATAATTGGATAAAGGAAATTGTGCTTTTAAAACATTGTGTCTATGCATGTTTGGACTTTAACAATAGTTGACGATTCTTGATCACAATCTTTGACTAGTGTGGAATTCTTTTCCAAGGTAGATATACAGGAATTGAATAGACAAAGCGTGACATAGTGGATTAAGACCTAGTAAATCGCACTAAAAGCCTGCTAGACCATCTGATCTATGATTGTAATGAACACACCATTCTTACGAACGCTCAATGAATTTCTTGCATGTCCTAAATCCAATTTCATCAATATATCAATCTACATGTGTGAACCTATTCCCCTAGATGCTTCCCATTATTGTTAACTTATTATCTGCTTTATCGTTTACATTTCAGTTTGCTTTGTTTTTATTTATGTTCTTTATTAGTTTAGACATCACAAACTCCAAAACCCAGAAAATCTTTAGATAGAACTCAATTGTGAGACGATTCACAATCCATAGGAAACACCATCTCCCTGAGGATCGACCCCTACTTCTCTAATTACATTAATTTGTTATTAGCCTAGTCTGGGTAATTTATCTTTGCATCGGGCTTGCGACAGGCCTGATCAAATTTTGGCGCCGTTGCCGGGGAGCACGGTTTAGTTTTCCTTTTTATTGTGATTTCTATCACGATTAGTTTTATCTAGTCTTTAGGAACTCAAAATTCCTTTAGACCTCTCTTGATTTTTCATCTTAGCTTTTCTATCTTATGCCCAGATCTTCTAGACTAGGGACCCCTATTCCTTTAGACCCCGAACTAGAAAGAACTTTGCGTAGGAAATTAAAGCTATTCAACGAAATTTCAAAAGCTTCTACTATTTCAAGTTTAGATCGTATTCGTGAGAAATACTCGGATATCTTACCTACTCTTGAAGGAGAAGAAGATCCATTTTCCTCTCCATTTCAAAAATCCAATCAACTTTCAACCAACATTCCATCTTCATCTTCGCAAGCAAAAATGGTTCGACTTTCCGACCATTCTAAACCCACTGCAGATACACTTCCAAAGGGTATCGCTACACCTCAAATTACAGCTCAAAACTTCAAAATCAAACCTGCGTTCATCAATTTAATAGAAAGAAATCAATTTGGTGGCAATGCCACAGAAGATCCTAACCTTCATATCCAAAACTTCTGTGACTATTACTCCACGATTAGACAAACTGGAGTATCCCAAGAACAGATTAGGGAAATGCTCTTTCCCTTCTCTTTAAGAGGAAAAGCAAAACTCTGGATCAATAGTCTTGACCGAGTTGCCCTAGGAATAGTTGATTGGGATGGTCTAGCTCTTGCTTTCTATCAAAAGTACTTCCCACCAGAACGAACCGCGCTCTTACGAAGTCAAATTACTGGATTCCGTCAGAGAGGCGACGAAAGCCTTTATGAGGCATGAGAAAGATATAAAGAATTACAAAGAGAATGTCCTCATCATGGCCTTGATTCATGGTTCATGGCTATCACATTCTACAACGGTTGTTGTGACGAGTCGCGTCGTATCCTCGACTCCGCTAATAATGGTCGTTTCGATCAAATCGATATAGAGATAGCTAGTGCGACTATCGAGTCAATGGCAATCCACGATTCTCAGTATAGCAACTCGCGTGCTATACCGCTCAAAGCCAAGCAGGATGATTCGAGTAAAGTAGCACTCCTGGAAGCCCAATTAGCCCTTATGCAGCAACAAGTAGGAAGCTCTTCCCAATCCAAGGAACATATCAACGTCACTAACCACGTAGTGGTATGTGAGACATGTGGGATTGGAGGGCATAGTTTTCAAGATTGTAGAAGTTAAATAGAGCAAGTCAATGCCTATCAAGGATATAGGCAAGGCAACGCTTTCTCAAACTTGTATAACGAAAACACAAAAAACCACCCATTTTTGTCCTACAAAAGTACCAATGTTCAAAATCCCCACCAACAAACTCAACAACCATTCATACCACACCAACAAAAGCCTTACAATCCACCTGGTTTTCAAAACCAGAGACCTTCATTCCAACCTAACTTCAATCAGCCATACCAAACTCAACACCAACCACCTCAAATCCAAGGCCAACCAAATGACTCAAGCTTGAGCAAAATTGAATCTATGCTTCTACAAGTTGTTCAAAAACAGGATTCAATGTTTGCTCAATTTCAAAAGAGTGATCAAGCCAAAGATGCTTGAAACTCAAATGGCCCAATTGGCTACCTCTATTACCCAAAGAAAACAAGGCCAACTCCCACCTCATGGTGAACAACCGAGGGACACCGCAAATGCTATCACCCTTAGGAGTGGTACCACTTATACGGAACCTCAGCAACCCAAAGAACCAACAATTGAGCCTTCACAAGTAGAAAGCCAAAAAGAAACCCAACCATCCACCGCTAAGGAAGCGGAAGACAAATCTGGAAAGAAGGATGAACTTGAAAAGGAACCCATCAAAATTCAAGTTCCATTTCCCCAGCGTTTGAGGAGAAATCATAAGGAAACCCAATTCGGTAAATTCATGGAAGTTGTCAAAAACCTCCAAGTAACGGTTCCCTTCACTGAATTAATCACTCAAATCCCTTCTTACACGAAATTTATGAAGGATATCTTAACAAAGAAGAGGACTCTGGATGATGTTGAAATCATCGCATTCACCGCCGAATGCAGTGCGTTATTGCAAAATAAGTCCCCTCCTAAGTTAAAGGATCCTGGTAGTTTCTCTATACCTTGCACTATAGGCACCTACACGATTGATAAAGCTTTATGCGATCTAGGTGCTAGTGTGAGCGTTATGCCCTATTCCATTTGCGAAAAATTGAATATGGGAATTCTGAAATGCACGAGTATCACTCTGCAAATGGCAGATCGTTCTCTGAAACAACCTATAGGAGTTTTAGAAGATGTACCTGTTAGAGTAGGGAATTTTTTCATTCCAGTCGATTTTATAGTGTTAGATATGGCAGAAGATTCGCAAATCCCTATCATTCTAGGAAGGCCATTTCTACACACTGCGGGAGCAGTAATCGATGTCAAGAATGGAAAATTGACATTAGAGGTAGGTGATGATAAAGTCACCTACAACTTAAACAGTGCAATGAAGAGCCCTATGCTTGAAGAGCCTTGCTGTTTTCTTGACATTGTCGACTCAATCGTTGATGAATCTCTGTACCCATCGATAATTGAGGATCCTTTAGAAGCAATTTTATTGTTAGAAGATATCTCTGAGAATGACAGTTTTGAGATCAGTGAGCTGGAAAGGGACTTGACTGGTAAAGAGATACCGTCTGAAGAAGTTGGAAGTTCATAAGCTTAATTGATATTCCTGCCAAGGCAGAAGTACATAAACCTGAACTTAAACCTCTTCCCTCAAATCTAAAATATGCTTTTTTAGATGAGTCTGAATATTGCCCGGTCATAGTGAGTGCTCTCCTAGATGAAAAACAATTAGACTTATTATTGACTGTTTTGAGGAAACATAAAAAGGCAATAGGCTATAAACTTGAAGACCTCACAGGCATAAGCCCTGACTTTTGCATGCATAGAATTAACCTAGAAGAAGGCCAAAGACCTTGTGTTCAAGGTCAACGCCATCTTAACCCAAACATGCAAGAGGTAGTTAAAACTGAAGTTCTGAAATTGCTAGATGCTGGCATAATCTATGCAATTTCTGACTCAAAATGGGTTAGCCCTGTCCAAGTTGTTCCCAAGAAAGGAGGAACAACAGTAGTCAAGAATGAGAAGAATGAGCTCATCCCCACAAGGATTGTGACGGGATGGCGTATGTGCATTGACTACAGGAAGTTGAATCAATCAACTAGAAAAGATCACTATCCTCTGCCCTTCATTGATCAAATGTTAGAGAGGTTAGCTTGCCACAAATATTTCTGTTATTTAGATGGTTACTCAGGATTTTTCCAAATTCCTATCCACCCTGAGGACCAAGAGAAAACCACCTTCACCTGTCCCTATGGCACTTTTGCTTATCGCCGAATGCCATTTGGCTTGTGTAATGCACCTGCAACTTTCCAGCGTTGCATGACTAGTATTTTTTCCGATTTTGTTGAGACTATCATGGAAGTATTTATGGACGACTTTAGCGTCTATGGCATTTCCTTCGATAGCTGTTTGCCAAATCTGTCTAAGGTGCTGAAACGCTGTGAAGAAGTCGACCTTGTTCTCAACTAGGAAAAGTGTCACTTCATGGTGAACGAAGGTGTAGTTTTAGGACACATCATTTCTGAAAGAGGTATTGAAGTGGATCGAGCTAAGATCCAAGTTATTGAGCAACTGCCACCACCTGCTAATGTAAAAGGAATCAGGAGTTTCCTTGGCCACGCCGGTTTCTACCGACGGTTTATTAAAGATTTTTCTAAAATAGCCAAGCCCCTGACTGAGCTCCTTTTTAAGGATGCGCCTTTTAATTTCACGAAGGAATGCCTTGAGGCATTCAACAAAATCAAACGCGCTCTAATCACCGCACCTATAATCCAGTCACCTGATTGGAATCTTCCATTTGAGCTTATGTGCGATGCGAGTGATTACGCCGTTGGAGTTGTTTTGGGGCAAAGAAAGGAAAAGTTCCTTCATGCTATTTACTATGCTAGTAAAACGTTAGATCCTGCCCAAATCAACTATGCCACTACTGAAAAAGAACTTCTTGCCATTGTCTACGCTTTAGACAAATTCCGTTCTTACCTTATAGGATCGAAAGTCATTGTTTACACTGACCATGCTGCTTTGAAATATCTGCTTTCAAAGAAAGAGGCAAAACCTCGGCTTATCCGATGGATTTTACTCCTTCAAGAGTTTGATCTAGAGATCCGGGATAAAAAAGGAGCAGAAAATGTAGTCGCTGACCATCTTTCAAGGATAAGAGTAACTGAAATAGGACTGCCAACACCCATTAATGATTCGTTTGCTGATGATTCATTAATGGCGATTACTGACTCTTCTCCTTGGTATGCTGATATGGCCAACTTTCTCATCAGTCGACAGCTACCTTCTGACCTTTCTTATAACCAAAGGAAGCGATTTTTGCATGATGCAAAATTCTTCGTTTGGGATGACCCTTATCTTTTCAAGCAGTGTTCTGATGGTCTTTATAGACGATGTATCCCTCAGTGGGAAGTTAAAGGAGTTTTAGAAGGATGCCACTCATCTGCTTATGGTGGTCATCATGGTCCGTCCAAGACCGTAGCCAAAGTCTTACAATCCGGGTTTTTCTGGCCCTCGATGTTTAAAGATTCAAAAGATTTTGTTATGGCTTGTGACGCTTGTCAACGAATGGGTCAGATATCCAAGAGACATGAGATGCCTCAAAACGGCATTTTAGAAGTTGAAATATTCGATGTCTGGGGTATTGACTATCAAGGACCATTCCCTTCTTCTAACGGAAATCGTTACATCTTAGTCGTTGTTGACTATGTTTCCAAGTGGGTAGAAGCAATCGCCACTCCCACTAATGATGCTAGAGCTGTGATACGACTATTTAAGAAGATCATCTTTCCACGTTTTGGTGTACCCAGAGCCGTGATTAGTGATCGGGGAACTCACTTTGGAGAAAAGCAGTTAGATACTCTGCTTACTAAATATGGTGTGTATCACAGGCGAGGATTAGCCTACCATCCTCAGACCAGCGGTCAAGTAGAAGTCTCGAATAGAGAGTTGAAAACAATTCTTCAGAAAGTAGTCTCGAGATCTAGAACTGATTGGAGTAATAAGCTCGATGATACCTTGTGGGCTTATCGCACAGCTTTCAAAACCCCGATTGGGACATCTCCTTATCGATTGGTTTATGGAAAGGCCTGTCATCTTCCTGTCGAGTTAGAGTATAAAGCTTACTGGGCTATCAAAGAACTAAATTTAGACACTAAGCTTAGCGCTGATAGGAGACTCTTGCAACTCAATGAGCTAGAGGAATTTCGTTTGCAAGCTGATGAGAATTCTAGGATCTATAAGGAGAAAACGAAGCGTTGGCACGACAAGAGGATAATTAAGAAAGAATTTAATGTCGGTGACCAAGTACTTCTTTTCAACTCCCGTCTGAAAATTTTTCCGGGAAAACTTTGTTCCCGATGGTCTGGACCATTCACTGTCACATATGTGAGCAAGTACGGCTATGTGGAACTAATGACTAGCAATGGTGAGAAATTCAAAGTTAATGGACACAGACTGAAACTTTACTATAGCAATTCTATCATCGGGTGTTTAGATATTGTCTATACGGAGCGTCCATCCTCAACTTAATGATTCTAAATTCGTCGAGCAAGACGTTAAACAAGCGCTTCTCGGGAGGCAACCCGTGTTTTTCCCTTTTTGCATTTCTTATTTTTGTTTTTTCCCTTTTACGTTGTTTTGTTAGATTTCTTTGCAGATGAAAGAGTTTTTGAAGAATCTCTGACGACCTTCCTTGTCAAAAGTCCAAAAGACTAGCTTGGGGGAGTCCTTATTGACTAGTAAGCTTCATTCTTCTTTCATTTTTTTTTTCCTTTCTTCCCATTAAGCGTCTCATTGCATATTTAGCTTTTGTGCTCACATTGAGGACAATGTGATGTTTAGCTTGGGGGAGGGATTGCATATTTCCCATTTTGTATTTTAGCTATATTTTTCAAATTTTGAATAAAAGAAAGAGAAGATTTTTGAGAAATTTAAAAATTTTTGAACACAATTGAATGCTTTTCATGCTTTGCTTGCTTGTTTACTATGCTATTATGTTACATTTCCCAAACTTAGAGCTTTCAAAAGATAATGATTCAATATTTATTGAATTTTGCATACATGGGGAAGTCTTGTACACAGTAGGCATGGAATGAATCTATAGATGAGTACGCTTGATCTTGACATTTGGCAAACTACATATATTGTAAGGTAGAACCTCCTTAGACTGGTACATCCATACCCAGTCTCATTTAGATGTGTGTAGTTCTCCTTGTGATGTGTGTCATGTCAAAACGCATAAGTATGGTTCTCATTTCATTTCTATAAGCATTGCATTCATGATTCACTAAGATTTGAAGCCTTTTTCACTTTATTTTGCCCCTCAAAATTAGCCCCTTCATACAAATGCTTCACAAAAATAATAGCTACATGCAAAAACTGCCTACCTTTTGAGCTAGTAGCTAGACTATGGTGTGTGGGTGCTCTTTTGAGAAGAGTTGTTCTTATCTGTCAAAGTGAATTTGGAGAACGAAAATGTTCAAGAAGTGAAGTTGTGTTCAGAAAAAGAAAAGAAAAAAAAAGAAGAAAAATTGAAAAAAAAAAAGAAAAAGAGAAAACAAATAAGAGAAAAAGTTGCGAGTATCTCCTAAGAAATGTCAAATCAATAGAAGGAGTTTACCCTTGTGTTTCGTGTGGAAAAAGCCAATTTGTTACTTCTGGCTTCATCATTCGTTTTCTGGGAATTAATCGGAAGTTTGGATTGAGTTTTCATTTATCATTGGTCAGTTACTAGCTCACTATAACCTTCACATGACCATAACTCTTTGTCCACTTTTCACCCATTTCCCAAAGCCTTTTTCTCATTTTTCGGCTTCTTTTCTATGTGCATTGTGATCTTTGACTTGTGTTTTGAATTGTTTACCATATTAGACTGCGGACACATTTTCATGAGTCGTAGATAGGTGAGTGTCTCAAAAACATTTACACATAAAGAAATCACCTTTTACATACATGAGTGTTCGAGTGTGCCGTGAGAGACCATTTGTCAAAAGATCATGCAAGAGCCGAAAAGCTGTAGTGAAATTCTTTGTGCTACGCCGTTATGTAAATCTCAGCCATGTATATGTATCATTCTTGCCCACGTTGCTTTTGGGTCATGATTCATTATGTTTTCAAAGCTTTATATTGAGATTTGTTTCTTGATGGTCTAGTAGCCAATGCTTGCAGCCTTGTCCTGGTATTGTTTGTTATGTTTGCTTGAGGACAAGCAAAGGTTTAGCTTGGGAGAGTTTGATAAGTGAATATTTGTATGATTTTAACCCCCACTTTAGCTCGGTTTTGTTTGTCATTTGTGCTTTGTTAAGCCATTTTATGAGCTAATATCGTCTTCTAGGCGAATTCCTGTGTTCTAACTTGTTTTGTAGGGAAAGTGACGTTTCTACGCCCTTTTTCTATATTTCCGAGCATTTGCCTAGAACCCGACGATTTGAAGATGCAAGCTTGACCGTGTGTAAGGCATTTCGAGAAGGTTCACTAACTTAAGGGGGAGAAGAAGCAAATACGGTTTCTTAGTTGTCGGAAGACCAATCAATTAGACGGGAGAATTCATCGCTTTACATCATATCCAAGCAACAAACCCGATTGTAGAGTCAAGGGGGATGTTGTAAGTCAAGTCAAAGCGAAGGAAGTTGAAGAGTTAGTCAAGAGCTTCCAGAAGACAACTTACCCGATCGGGTAAGTGGTGTACCCGATCGGGTATTCCTGCTGCTTCGTGCATTGCGGCTCCTTCATCCTATTTTTGACCTATGTATTTATTGCCCGACCTCTTCTCCACGAAACCCTAATACTATAAATAGATGTGCCAAGCCCCTCATATCATCATCCATGAAATCATATCATATACACTTTCATACAACCTATCTTACATAATCTAGTCTTATATTTCCTTTTAGCTTTAGTCTTTCTAGTTAGATTCTCTTCTTCTTTTGTCATTTGTTTCTAGTTTATTTCTGTCCACTTCCTTTCAAAACATTAGCATAGTTCAATAAGAATTTCTATCTTTGTATCTACTAGTTGGGTTCAAGAGTTGTAATTCAAAGTTCGGTATTTCTATGCGAGGGATTTCTATTATTGTTATCGCTTTCATCGTTGATCATCACCTAGGTATTCCTAATTTATCTTTTGCTTATTGTTCTTTATTGCTTTCCATTTGATTGTCATTTTCTATTTCATTAGATTCATTTTCATGTTGTTATAATCATAGTTTCATTTCTTAGATTGTCATATAGCGTCGTTATTATCGCCACATAGAGAGTCTAAATTATTGTCAAAATCAACTAAATATGCTTACCTTAACTTTCATTGTTAATGTCAACATAATCATGAGTGAGTAGTCACCTTTATAGGGTGTAGGGTAGCCATGTTAGATTGATTAAAATATGATAATTGGATAAAGGAAATTGTGCTTTTAAAACATTGTGTCTATGCATGTTTCGACTTTAACAATAGTTGACGATTCTTGATCACAATCTTTGACTAGTGTGGAATTCTTTTCCAAGGTAGATATACAGGAATTGAATAGACAAAGCGTGACATAGTGGATTAAGACCTAGTAAATCGCACTAAAAGCCTGCTAGACCATCTGATCTATGATTGTAATGAACACACCATTCTTACGAACGATCAATGAATTTCTTGCATGTCCTAAATCCAATTTCATCAATATATCAATCTACATGTGTGAACCTATTCCCCTAGATGCTTCCCATTATTGTTAACTTATTATTTTCTTTATCGTTTCCATTTCAGTTTGCTTTGTTTTTATTTACGTTCTTTATTAGTTTAGACATCACAAACTCCAAAACCCAGAAAATCTTTAGATAGAACTCAATTGTGAGACGATTCACAATCCATAGGAAACACCATCTCCCTGAGGATCGACCCCTACTTCCCTAATTACATTAATTTGTTATTAGCTTAGTCTGGGTAATTTATCTTTGCATCGGGCTTGCGACAGGCCTGATCAATGAACTCGTGGGCTATAAGATTTGAGAATGACCGAGTATAAGGGAGTATTTGTTAGTCCTTCAGTTAAAGAAACCTTTGAGGTTGTGTTGAATATTTGAGCTAAAGGAATGTTATTATGCTTGAGTTGCAATTCCGCATTTGGGATTCCGTGAGATATGAAAGGATGGATGAATTGGGTTGTAGTCGATTTATCAAATCTAGGTGTACCTTACTTTGATGATTGTACGTGGTATGATGGTCCCTTGTAAGAGGCCTTTGTAAAGGAATAATTAAGTTGTTTCACTATCGCCTTAAGTTTGAAAGGGGAAATTTTGTGGATTAAACCTTAAACCATTACCCGTGCCATCATTCCTTTTCATTTCCATTCTTGAATGTTTTTGTCAAGATTGATCTTAAGAAATCGCACGCTCGTATCTTATTTCTTACTCGGATGTTTTCATACCTCTTCTATCTGCTTTGTCCCTTCCTTGACCTCGTTATTTTCAGCGCTCCTCTCTTGTAATCTCGTGCCTTATTTATTCTTGTATTCTCCTTGAGATTCCTTATCGTTTCCTATCTCGTTGCTCCTGCATCTTTTCTCTAATGGATTGGGTATTCCATTTGTAAGGCTCAGAGAATAAGTGTAATGTATTTTGGAATTCTTAGGTTAGAATATATGTTTTTGGATTGAGCAAATTTCAGGTTGTATTTGATCATGGAAAATAGGACTTAAGCTGGAGGATGAATCCTAATAGTGATAATACATCTTCTCCTAGTAGTTTTTGATTTGGAGCTTGGTACTCTAGTGTTATTTTGAGAATTTAGTTAATCATGATAATAGTTCGTTGTTGTTGGGTACTATAACGGTTGCTTGGTATGTCATTTGGGAATTAGATGTCTCTAATTGGTGAATTCTAAAAGAGACTTTGCATTAGGGAAATTGAGCCGGTACCCAAAGTTTGAGGAGTATTGTCATAAATGAAAATCGATTCATTTTGAGTTTTAGATGAATTAGATGATTTGAATGGTTGTCTGATTGCCAAGTGATTGATCATTTGTGGTTTGGAATTACTAAATTTCTTTTATTCTTTAGGAATCATAGTTCGAGATTGAGAAATGTTTGTTGCAAGCTTTGGATAATGAATGCTCGGTTGTTATGGATTATAGAGTTAGAATGGTGAACCTATTTATCTTGAGAATTAGTAACCGCCATAATTTGCTAATGTGACTATTTGTATTTGAGGCTTCGAGCATAGTAGTGATCAAATTAGGAATATTATGGCGTATTAAAGAATCATTATAACCGATAATGGATTGTGGATTTTCCCTTGTCGGGAGACTTTGGATGAGGCTAGTTGAATCTTAGATAATTATGTTTGTTGCTTTGATTGTGTTTTGACTTTCGAAGATGAGAAAGTTCATTGCAAATTTAGGATAATGAGTTTGAAGTAAATTGAATCAAGGGAATTTCATGGTAAGTCTCCTTTACCATGTGGATTGTTAGTTGTGGAGTCTACCGTGCCGATGGACTTCAGTAGATACTAAATGGATCTGAGTAATTAGGTTATTGGCTTGAAATCTCGTGATTATGGAATATCTTTGTAAGATTTCTGATGATTGAAAATGATGAGTTGCAAATTGGGTAAATTGCATTCTCTTGAGGATTTGGTTTATTAGTAGAGTTAGTAATGTCGAATTCTTGTAGATCTTCCTGCCGACTTTATCTTGATCTTCCTATCCCTAAGAATTCGATTTGTTTTGTTTTTGCGTGTTTTGTATATATTTTGTTATCGTGATTTGTGAACTTGATGTTCGAGTCGCTCTATGTACGTGTAATGTCTTGTTATTTGATTTTATCTTTGAGAAAACCTTCAAATTTTCATATTATATTTCTAATTTAACGTTTCAAAGAAGTCTAAAGATGGTTTTTGTACCTCCTTTTTGGAGAAAATAGATTTCTTTCGCTTTTATATTTGGATTTTTGCGTTTGGTTAGATGTTTGCACTTGTTATTGGAGACGTCTGATAACTAGTCCTGCACTTACTAACGTTTGTTTTGAATTTCGATTTCACCATTTCGACTTTAATTTGATTTGGATAATTTGAGTTCTCGTTCGCGACGGGCACTCTTGAGATCCGTATGTAAGTTTCGCACTTATGAAAGATTTCCTTAAACTGTTTTCGAGAGGAACCTCGTTTCATAAATATTTTCCCCTTATAAAAGTTTTCCTATTAATTTTGAAAACCAATTCTTATCCTTGATACTTTTGTTTTCTACTCTCAAGTTTCGAGGACGAAACTTTTTAAAAGGTGGGGTGATTGTAACACCCGCAAATGTACCCTATTTTTATAGTGAAAATATTTTACGGATACTTTTCAGCGAAATTAAGTTTTAATTTAGAATTTTATTTTCCGAGTCGAATTTAGAATTTCCGAGTTCGTTTTTGGATGTTTCGCGAGATTTCAGGTAAATCCCGTCTTAAGTCGTATTTGACTTTCGTTGACTTTTTCCCTCATATACTCCCTCCTAAACCCTAACTCCCTCACACAAACACAACACAACTCAAACTTTCCTTCTTCACTAAGAAAACCAAAACCCTTGCCTCCATTTTTGATCCAAGCTTAGATTCGTCATAACTCATTCGTTTCTTGCTCAAATTCACGTAAGTTCGTCTTATTCTTCCCCTCTCAGCTTCCTCTATCCGTATTGGTAATAAAATTAGCGTCTTTCTCGCTTTTTAAATTATCCGTCTTTCTCAAGGTAAATGATATTCATCTTTTATTATCTAATTTTATGTAGGTGGAGACTAGGAAGGTTTAGAAATCGATTAAAGACGCGAAAAGGTAACGGTGAAGGGTTACTCGATATCATTTATGTGTTTTATGTGTTTTCTAGGCTAGTAATCGTATTTAGATTATGGTTAGTATGCTTAGGACTTGTGTTGTTGTTGTTGGTTGTTGTTAGTGATTAATTGATATGAGAATTGATGGTTTGTGATGATAAATGAGGATTTTGTTGTTGGTAACTTGTTGGGATTTGATCGTTCCTGAATCCCGTGTGGGACGCAGGCTGCGTCGTGGGACGCAGGCTGCGTCGTGGGACGCAGGCTGCGTCGTGGGACGCAGGCTGCGTCGTGGGACGCAGGCTGCGTCGTAGGTAGCAGGCTGCGTCGTGGTGGCGCAGGCAGCGTTACGCGCGGCCGACTGCAGTTTTCCTGCACTGACCCCTTTTCGTAAAATAATCATATCTCCTTTGTTACTTGCTTGTTTTGGGCTTGTGACATCCCGTTGGAACCGTAAGAGGATAAGCTATCACCTCCATTTGGAATTTCTGCATTTTCATGTCTAGAACTCTAGTTATGACCGTTTGAAGTGGACCCTTGTTTTTGTTGGTTTCCAAACAACGTTGTTTTGGAGAGGTATCTATGTTTCTTATTTATTATGCTTCATAAACTTGTTCTAATGCTTATGTATCATGTATTGATTCATTTTGACCATAGTTAAGTTTATATAATTCCCTATTCTCATGTTTTGTGACGGTTTTTCATATGTCTCACTTTGAGTCGGTTTTTACAAATGATACGGTTTGAGCACTATTTTGTTATGTGCTTTGTACTCTCATTCCCTTGGCTACCTCCACGTTCGTAAGGCTGGAATGTCGAAACGGGGATGTATCCTACTGCTTAATTGCATGTGTAGTGGGCATACGACGACGTTGTTGGGAGTTGAACGCTTTGCGTTGATCGACCCGGCCGTTAAATGTTGTGTACTTGCGAGGTGGTGTTATTTGCATGTAGCGTACCGCTTGTTATGTGGCTCGAGCTCTTTTCCGCCTCTTTTGTGATTTTTAGCTACCGAATTTGGGGTACTCGGCGTCATTTGATTGACCGAGTCTTGGATGCGAAACGTTTATCGCATGTCGAACTGGAAAATGCGATTCCGGGATTCTGGCCAGATTTAGACTAGGATCGTATTATTATCATCGTCCTACCGGAGGAAATTAGTCTACATATACGAAATGTGATCGTGTATGCGTTCAGGGAAATGTTTATCTCGTGGATGCCTGTTAATCATACTTGCCATGTACACGGTGCTAGTGCGTTTCATTTACCGTGAGAGAGGTCGTTCTTGTATTGTTATGTGTGGATGGGTGATTACATGATTGATTATTCATGGTCATACCATGACTTGGCATGGTTTGTTTGTCGAGTCTCAATCTTATCAAACTTATACCGCTAACGGTGAGATGCAAGCCCTAGTGAGCGTATTCGGTTGCCTAAGAGTGTTTTCCCCGAGTCTTTGTATCACATGATGGATTCAGATTTGTATTCTATATGCTATTATCATTATATATTGAATTGCCTATCTATTCTTATCGTATCTCACATGTATATCCATATATGCATGCTTCTACTTTGGTATTTTCTTCTATGTACGTTTGATGTGATATGGCTGGGAGAACCCGGAGTTACTCCCCACTGACTGTGGCGTTCATGTTTTTCATGGATGAACAGGTTGCTTGATTGAATGGCATTTTGCTTGATATTTTAGGTTCGGGTGTGAGCTAGCGGGCGTTGTCCCTAGATGAAACACCTCTAGACGTTCTTTAGCTAGATGCTAATAACTTTGTCTTTTGTTATCACTTTGAGAGACTACGTCTCTTGTGGTATTTTTATTTGGTTTGTAATATTTGACACTCCTCGTATTTTCTTTTGGCATGTAAAAAGTTTTAAAAACACCGTAGTTTCGCTAATTAAATCACATGCTTGTATGTTTTATTTCCGCATTCGCGAGGGTTGTCACAACGTGTCCTGGGTTGTGGTAGAAGTTACCATGTTCGATTAAACTATCAGATAACACGTATTTATCCATTTTCTCGATAAACCGAGTTACCCCGAAAAACAATTATCGCATACGGACACCCTCAAATCTCCTCTGTTTATGGTCAAAACTTGCGTGGGAGCTTTATCTGAGCCAATAAAATGTTTGTGAGATGTAGTGACATTTCTGACCCGGGGCCACAAAATACCGAACACCGTGTATTATAGGCTGTAATTTGGGCCGTTCGGGAGGCCGTACTGGGCTGCGTTTCAGTTTCTCACGATTTTTGTACCACGTGTCCTGGGTCGTGGTAGAAGTTACCATGTTCGATTAAACCGTCAGATAACACGTATTTATCCATTTTCTCGATAAACCGAGTTACCCCGAAAAACATTAATCGCGTACGGACACTGTTGGACCAATTTTATAGTTTTGATAATGACATGTGTTTACGTGATAATGTGCTTTACTTAATATATCATATACGTGTAATTGTGTGCTTTAGTCTTATTATAGCTAGCAACAATTATGAGAAGAAAGATCAAAGTTAGGCATAACTTTGACAAAGACTGTGAGACAAAGTTATAACAACTTCAGGAATAACTTTGGAAGTGAACATGGAACTTATAGCTTCCCAGGCATAACTTTAAAGAAAATCGTTTCAAGCAAGATCTACCTCAAATAGCACAAGACTCAAGATGGAGGGTCTTTGTGATCAAGATGAAGAGATGATCCGTATACTGAAGATCTTTGAGAAGATTAGATAGTATAGGTCGTCATTCGGTAACTATTCCACTTGAGAGATTTTATGTTCAAAGTTATAGCTTTAGCCTATGACTTTGAATGATAAATGTTGATGCATGATTTTGGAAATAAAATATTTTTAAATGTTTTCAAAAGTAAAAGAGTATTTTTATATTTATCAAAAGTTTTAATAGAGAATATATTTATGAGATTCTATTGGTTAGTAATACAACTTATGGGTTGTCATGCTACCTAGGGTTTCTAATATATTCTATCTCAATTTGTTGTTAACCTAATTAGGCCACCTAGGGTTTGAGCCACCTAGGGTTTCGTGGAAACCTAGGATTGTGCCTCCTAGGGTTACGTGCCTCCTAGGGTTTCGTGTAGCTTAGGAATCCGGCCTCCTTAGGCTTGTTTCCCTTGTTTACCTAATCTAAGATTCTACTATATCTTTACAACAATATTTTGAGATATTAAAGATAAATATATTTCTATGAGATAAACCATATAATATTTTGAGATAAAGATATTTCTAAAAGATAAGCAAATATTATTTTATGATATTAAAGATAAATATCTTTCTTAAATATTAAGCTAGGGTTTTAGATCTACTATGCTTTTATTATAACTACTCCTTCACATCTCAATTGTTGAGATACACGACATATACACAAAATCACACGAACAACACGTTATATACTTACTTGTGATTATTTTCCAAAATCGTTTTAAAGCAAACCTTTGAGCAAAATATTTATTATTTTTAGAGTTTGTTTTTCGAAAGAGTCGTGCATCAATTATTATCAATCGCTTGAGTGAAATACGTTATTGGATAATAGTACATCATTATAAGCTTACAATTCTTTAACGGGAAAGGTACGAGTGGGTTATACGAGTGGGTTTATAATTTTTGTACTTTCTTATTCGCGTAAGATAGTATAGAGTATTTAGCGATACTCACCTTGAGTTATTATCATAGTGTTGATTATACGAGTGGGTTGATAATTTTTGTAATCCGTAGAAAGGTACTAAAAATTATTAATCGAGAATAGTGGACGTAGGTTTCAACGTGTGAAACTGAACCACTTCAAAAATCCGTGTGCCTCTCTCTACTCTCTTTACTTTTCGTTATTTCGTTACTTATGCTTACTTTGATTAATTAATTAGTTGATTTTAATTCATAAGATCAAATAATTAATTAAATATCATATAAATCGAAAAAGTGGGGCTAGTTTTTAATACTCAATTCACCCCCCCTCTTTCGTATTCGATCAATAGACTCTACAATTGGTATCAGAGCCTTGTGATCTTGATTGCCTTACAGCAAGGAGTCTGATCCATTTATCCTTTTATTTTTATTTATTTTCCGCTGCATTTAATTTTATTTTAATAGATTCCAAACATCTGAAGTGTCCCGTATTCGATGGGAAGAACTACAGTTTATGGAAAAATATGATGACCCATTTCATAAAGGGTAACGATTGGGAGTGTTGGCTAATCATTAAGAATGGCCCTAATAAGATCATGCTTGCATCTGTTAATGGCACTCGCGTCGAAAAGAAAGAAGATGGCTATGTTGAGGCAGATTATAAGAAAGCTGAGAAAAATTCAAAAGCTATAAGTCTGTTGCAAAACGGCATGACTCATACTGAATTTGATCGTTTCTCATCTAGTTCTACTGCCAAGGAAATATGGGATGGTCTAGAGTTAGCATATGAGGGGACAACTGTTGTAAAAAAGCAACGTATTGCACTATTAATGCGACAGTACGAATTGGTCTCTATGGAACACAATGAATCGCTTGACAGCATGTCCACTCGCTTCTCTAGTATCATTAATGAATTGAAAAATCTTGGAAAAACTTTTGACTCCGAGGAAATTGCCAGGAAGATCCTTAGAAGCCTATCTAAACGATGGAGACCTAAGGTGACTGTAATTGAGGAATGTAAAGATCTATCTAATCTATCTTATCAAGAGCTACTTGGAACCCTAATGGCTCACGAGATTACTCTTGACGAAGATGAGGCAAATGATAGTAATAGCAAGAAAGTGGCTTTACAAGCCGAATCAAGTGAAAGACAAGATTCAGATCTTGAAGATGAAACAGTGTTATTTGCTAGACGTTTTAAGAAAAAATTCTTTAATAAACCACAAGGGAAAACGTTTAACAATAACACTAACAAATCTTACAAGAAGCCAATTGAGTCAAAAGGGTCTCTTTCAAGTCGTGGTTGCTTCAAATGTGGGGATAATGATCACATGATCAAGGATTGCCCCACATGGAAGAAAGTCAAAGACAAAAATCAACGAGACAAAACCAAGAAGGAATTCAAGCAAGTTATGATGGCTTACTGCTGGGGAGATCTCGACACATAGGACGACGAGTCAGAGGAAGAAGAAGTCGCCAACTTGTGTCTAAGCAACATCAGTCTTGACCTAATTTCAGACAGTGACAATGAAAGCGAATCCGAGATGTGCCTTGTTCGCAACTCAGACTCAGAACCAGATTCAGAAGATGAAGAGGTTAGTCATCTTGAACTTAAAAAACAAGTTAAGAATTTATCTAAGAAGTCTTTAATTAAGTATTTTGAAGAAGCCTTAGATCATTGTCATGAACAGAGTCTTGAATTAAAAGATCTTAAAGAACAAATTCTTGACATTGCTGAGGAAAACCAACTTCTAAAGGCCAAAGCGAAAAAGCTCAAGTCTAAAGTTATGGCAACTTCAGCTATAACTTCAAACATGACAAATGTTGAGAAAGAAGCTCTTGAGTCTAAAGTTATGGCTAATGAAGCTATAATCTCAGAGTTAAATCTTAACATTAAGCATCTTCAAGCCAAAGTTATAGGTAATGAAGCTATAACTTTAGAATTGAAGAAAGTCAATGAGCTTTTACAAACTGAAGCTAAGGCAAAGGAAGTTGCTATCATTGATCACAAGAAAGAAAACTCTTTTCTTTCTCAGCAATTGAAAGATATAAAGGCTGAATTCTCCCAAGCCAAAAGTCAACATAATGAGGAGAAATTTATCTTGAACAAACGCTTCAATGATTTTCGTGAAAATTTTAAAAAGAACAATCCCTCCAAAGACTCGAATGTAGACCATTCGTTATGTGAAAAAGAAATTCAGTCTTTGAAGGAATTGCTCCTACATGCACGAAAAGTTCATGATAAATGGGAAGGAAGTCAGAAGGTTTTAGACTTCCTTACCGAACAGTCTAACAATAACATGAAGATGGGTTTAGGTCTTGAATGTTATAGTCGTAGAGACCATGATAAGTGCAAATCCACTCCTTCTGACCGTGATTTCAGAAGAAGGAAATATGTCAATCTTTCAGAATATCTGATTTGCAATTATTGTGGTCACAACGGTCATGTTAAAAATAATTGTGTTAAATATGTCAATGACAATAAAAATCAAACTGACTTTGTTAAAGAACATGAAGTGTCTAGTGTTAATGAGTCTGAACCTGAATCTCAACGTGATGAGGTTAGAAATAATGAGTTCAGGTGGTTTTATGACATAGCTTTCGATTACACATCTGTACCTTCAAAATCTAAACCTTATGTGAATCAGAAGCAGTCATTTAAACCTAATGTGCGTCGCAACAATAACAAACATTATAATAAACCTAGTAAACCCTATCCTAAGAAGAAAAGAATTGTCAAACAGGTATGGGTTAGAAAGGATCAAATATATAGAGTCACTAACCAAAAAGGACCCAACTTAGCGTGGGTACCTAAAAGCTATATTTGATTCTCTTGCAGATAATAGTGAAAGAAAATAATCTATGGTATCTCGACAGTGGAAGTTCGAGACACATGACCGGAAACAAGAATCTTTTTTCTTTCACTAGAGCCCTTCAATGGTGGCAAGGTCACCTTTGGAGACAACAAGAAGGGCAATATAATCGGTGTAGGTAAGATTGGTATATCTTCTTCACATGCTATTAATAATGTATATCTGGTAGATGGCCTTAAGCATAACTTGCTAAGTATCTCTCAATTATGTGACAAAGGCAATAAAGTCGTTTTTCATTCAAATGTCTGTCGTATCATAGTTGAAGGTACTAGTAATGTTATCTTAGAAGGTCTACGTAAACGGAACGTGTATATGATTGATTTAAACAAAGTCACTACAAGCTCCTTTACGTGCATGAAAGTCACTGTGGATGATTCATGCTTGTGGCACAAGAGGTTTGCACACATCAGTTCAACGATTTTAAAGAAACTCAAGTTGTGGGATTTAGTTGAGGGTTTACCCTCAATCAAATTCGAACAAGAGAAGATGTGTGACTCATGTGCCCGTTGTAAACAAGTTAGATCTTCATTCAAACCAAAAAGAGTAGTAAGTACAGAGCGTCCACTTGAGTTGGTACACATGGATTTGTGTGGACCTATGAAAGTCAGAAGCCGCGGTGGATCAAGGTACGTATTCGTCCTAGTCGACGACTACTCAAGGTATGTATGGCCTATCTTTCTATTTACTAAAGATGAAACTTTCGATGAGTTTGTGGTACTAATGAAGCTCGCCCAAAATAAGTATGATAAAAAGTTAGTTTCCATTCGTACGAATCATGGCACCGAATTTGATAATCAAGCTTTTATAGAATATTGTAGGGAGAATGGTGTAGGACATAACTTTTCTGCACCACTAACAAAATGGTGTCGTGGAACGTATGAATCGAACATTAGAGGACATGGCTCGCACTATGCTTTTGTGCAGTGGCCTTCCTAAGAACTTTTGGGCCGAAGCCATTAGTACTGCATGCTATGTGCACAATAGAGCTATGATTAGACCTATTCTCAAAAAGACTCCCTATGAACTTTTAAGAGGGAGAAAACCCAATATAGCTCACCTTCGTTGCTTCGGTAGTAAATGTTTTGTCCATAATAATGAAAAAAATAATTTGAGCAAATTTGATCCACGAAGTGACGAGGCTGTGTTTGTTGGCTATTCTAATCATAGTAAAGCTTTTAAAGTTTTTAACAAAAGAACTTTGTGCATAGAAGAAAGTGTTCATGTTGTATTTGATGAAGATAATGTGCCTGAGCAAGTTGAACATAATGCAGAAGAAGACATGAATGATCCCGACTTTCGCCTCTCAAGAGAAGACGTGCCAGAAAATAATGAAGAACTTATTGAAGGAATCAATGATGAACTTGATAAATCCGCAAATGACCTTGAAAAGAGAACTGAGACAATTGTTGATGATACGAATGTCTCTTCTCAAAATAAGGAAAATGAAACCGAAGTTATAGCTGATAATGCTATAACTTTGAACCAAGATCAAGATGTTGTAACTGAAATTGTACCAACTTTAGCTATAACCCCAGAGTCCAACTCAGGGGGAACCAATCTTGATTCTGAATCATTTGAGGAAAGTGATAGTTCTTCAGATGATGATGAGCCTAGGAACTCTAAGAAATGGAAATATAAGAGTTCTCATCCTATGGATTCTATCCTAGGAAGTTTGAATAAGGGAGTTCAAACAAGACGAACATTAAATAACTTTTGTTCATTCTATTCATTTCTGTCTACCATAGAGCCTACCAACATCAAAGAAGCTCTTGCAGAATCCGACTGGATTGTAGCGATGCAAGAGGAGCTTCAACAGTTTGAACGTAATAAAGTACGGCACCTTGTGCCACGACCTCCTAATCGAACTGTGATTGGTACTCGATGGGTATTTAGAAATAAATTGGATGATTCAGGAGTTATAGTTCGTAACAAGGCTCGTTTGGTCATTCAAGGTTATAATCAACAAGAAGGGATTGATTATGACGAGACATTCACACCAGTAGAAAGACTTGAAGCTATTCGCTTGCTCATCGCCTTCGCAGCTCATAAAGGAATGAAACTGTTTCAAATGGACGTTAAGACTGCATTTCTTAACGGTTATTTGGAAGAAGAGGTTTTCGTTGAACAACCTCCTGGATTTCTGAATAGCAAGTTTCAAAACCATGTTTTTAAACTCGATAAAGCTTTATACGGTTTGAAACAAGCGCCCAGGGCTTGGTACAACAGATTGTCAAAACTTTTATTGCAAAACAATTTTAAAAGAGGATCTGTCGACAAAACCCTATTTCTAAAATCCGAGGGTTCTGATTTACTTGTTACTCAAATTTATGTAGACGATATTATTTTTGGTTCTACTAACAATAAATTGTGCAAGTATTTTTCAGATCTAATGACCTCAGAATTTGAAATAAGCATGGTGGGAGAATTACAATTCTTCCTAGGATTGCAAATTCAACAAACCAAAGAAGGAATAAAGATTCACCAACAAAAATATGTCAATGAGCTAATCAGAAAACTTGGTATGGAGAACGCTCATCCAATGGACACACCTATGGTAACTGATAAAAAGTTGACCTTAGACGAAAATGGTAAGTCCGTAGATGAGACTACATATCGAGGTATGATTGGCTCTTTATTATATTTAACTGCAAGTAGACCTGACATTATGTTCAGCGTATGTGTCTGTGCTAGATTTCAATCATGTCCTAAAGAGTCACATATGATTGCAGTTAAACGTATGTTGAGATATTTAATTGGTATATCTAATTTATATTTGTGGTATCCACTTGAGTGTAATTTCGATCTAGTAGGATATTCAGATGCAGATTATGCAGGATGTTCTTTAGATAGAAAAAGTACCTCTGGATTTGCTACGTTTGTTGGACCATGCATAATAACTTTGGGCTCAAAGAAGCAAAACTCGGTTGCGTTATCTACTGCAGAAGCCGAATATATCGCTGCAGGACTAGTATGTTCCCAACTATTTTGGTTAAAGCAACAACTATGTGATTACGGTGTTAATGTTGGATGTATGCCTGTATTTTGTGATAATACGAGTGCTATTATTATTTCTAAGAATCCAGCTCAGCATTCTCAAACTAAGCATATAGACATTAGACATCATTTTTTACGTGACCATGTAGAAAAGGGCAACATTAAACTCGAATTTTGTAGTACTGAAAATCAATGGGCTGACATTTTAACAAAGGCGTTAGCGAGAAGACGTTTTGAGATTTTGCGGTTGGAAATTGGTTTAATCGGTAGCAATTAAATTCGTCATATCTATTTTGTGAACCTGCATGACTGGTTAGAATAAGACGAGATTGTATGACTGTGTCCGCATATTTCATTGCTAATATATTTGTGTTTAATATTATATATTTTACGTGAGTATCTTCCATATTAAGTGTTTTATGGAAATTGAATTATGAACCACATATTTGCCAAAAATCTATCTTATTCACTTTCCAAAATTGAACCAAATTCTACCCATGTATTTTACTTTGGCCGAAATTTCCAACAAAAATACCTTACCATATCTTTTTATTTACCAAATCCTATCCTTACCATATCCACAAAATTAATTACATAAGATTCCTTTTCCTACCAAAATTCAAAAAAAAAAAAAAAAAAAAAAAAGGAAAATAGGGGTCTATAGCCGGCACCCATGTGCCAAGTACAAAAACACAACCAATTTTTACTTTTCATAATTGCCCATCACTTTCACCATCAAAACACTTCACCCAATTTTACTCTTTCTCTCCCTCTTCACGGCACTCCAACAACAACAACAAAAAATTTAACCATCACCTTCAAGCTTCATCCATGGCTTCCACAAGATCAAAAATCACCAAAAACCCAAACCCAAAAACTCCAAAGCCTAGCATTCCCACAAATACTTCTCCTAATCCCAAACAAAAAACACCTACCATGAACCAAACCGAGTCTGGTACGGTCCTTGAGGGTACCAAAAGAAGAAGGCTAAATAAGGGAAAAGCTAGAGTACAAGACGAAGCTTTTACAAAAACCGTGGACACGGTTCCCGAGGTGACTACACGGGTCACATTCCGTGACTTTTCGCCTCAAGAAACATCTTCCGGGCTTGACAAACTCCGTCTAACGAAAGATGAACGGAAGCTTGTCAATCGAGTTGCTCAGTACGGAATACATGGGGGTCGTCACTATCCGAAAGCTTGGTGTGAAAAATATGCGGCTTTAGGATTTTTTAACGACTTTCTAAGTTTTCAAGAATGGGAAACCGTGGCTTGATTTTCGGGTCCAGTCTATCCGATTGAGGTAATCCAGTTTTTCGCTTCTGTTTCGTTAACTGCTGGGGTGTTGAATGCCGTTGTTAATGGTCGTTCGGTTTTGGTCTCCATGACTGATTTTTGTACTCTGTTTTTGGTTCCTGATGATGGAATCAAAATCAACCCGAGTACGTCATGGGAGGAACTGTCGGACCAGGCTAGGTTAGAGGTAAAGAAATATTTTGATGTTGGGGCTTCTTTATCAAGTTGTGTTTTGGCGGGGAATGTGTCCCCAAAGTTGAAATGTATGTTGAATTTTTTGTGGAACACCGTAATTCCGCGTCGGGGAGGACGGGACAAGATTGCATGTTATGAAATGTTGGTTGTGAAGAATTGGTTGGAGGGAAACCGGGTTAATCTTCCTTTTCTTGTATTTTCTCGTATATCACAAACGGCTTTTTCGGTAACCGAGGACAAGAATTATTCGACCCTTGATTTACCTTACGGGATGTGGGTGTCACGGCTACTTGAGTCGAAGGGGGTTGTTGATGTGAATAGTTATGGTGTTACCGTCAAGGATGATATGTGTGACACGTTTTTAAAGTTCATGAAGTTGGATGCTTGTGGACCGGAGTTGATGTTTTTGACCAAGGGGGGTTCGGTCTGGTTGAAGCCGGTTATGGCTGATTTTTCGAGGATCGAGTCTAAGTTGGATATGTTTATGGGAAGTGTGATGGAGCGCCTTGATGCGCAAGACAAGAAGATCGATGCGGTTGTTGACAAAATTGTCAAAACCGTGGCATTGGGGTTCACTAGCTCCACCCGTGACTATGGTGGGTCGGGTGTGAGTAGTGAGTTGAGGTCTTGGATGACGGGTGTGGATGATTGCCTAGCAAAATTGGAGAGGAACGTTGTCGATAGTCGACAAGAGATGTATAGGCAAAGGGATCGGATGCAATTTTTGGTGAGCCAAGGAGGTTCATTGGTTAAAAGTGGTACGGAAATGCGTGAGGGGATGCATACTATCTTTGATGCGATGGAGGCTCTTTCCTTGAAAGTTCGAAACTTTGATGTTTGCCTTACCGCACAAGCTAATCACGTAAAGTCATGCCTTGATCGCCTTACCACTCTCGAGTACCGCACCCGACCCGGTTACGTTGACCCTACCAAAATCCGCCAACCCAACATGCCTTGATCTTCTTACTTTTGTCTGTTTGTTTCTTGAACTACTTCACCATTCGGCTCATTTTGGCTTGTTAAACTTTATCCTATTCGGCCCAAATGGCAACTAACAATATTATTGTGGTTTGTAGTTTTATTAACATTTGACATTTGATTTTGCTTGTTATATATCGTTTAATATTGCGTATTTTGCATATCTATTTCTTGCCTAGGAGTGTGTTATTCTAGTCATTTTATATCCTTGTTCTTGTCTTTTCAATGATGCCAAGAGGGGGAAGAAATAATATGATTTGAGTCTTTGCTTAAGCTTGCTCCTTGTCAAGACTCGTTATCTCTTAAAGTCTTTCAAGTTATAACTTTGGCTAAGTTGTTATGTTCTTGCGATCAAAGTTGCTATAACTTTGGAGTGTTTTGTTGAGGGGGAACCATACTTAGTCACATTGTTATTAGAAATCATATGAGACTTGTCATCATCAAAAAGGGGGAATTTGTTGGACCAATTTTATAGTTTTGATAATGACATGTGTTTACGTGATAATGTGCTTTACTTAATATATCATATACGTGTAATTGTGTGCTTTAGTCTTATTATAGCTAGCAACAATTATGAGAAGAAAGATCAAAGTTAGGCATAAATTTGACAAAGACTGTGAGACAAAGTTATAACAACTTCAGGAATAACTTTGGAAGTGAACATGGAAGTTATAGCTTCTCAGGCATAACTTTAAAGAAAATCGTTTCAAGCAAGATCTACCTCAAATAGCACAAGACTCAAGATGGAGGGTCTTTGTGATCAATATGAAGAGATGATCCGTATACTGAAGATCTTTGAGAAGATTAGATAGTATAGGTCGTCATTCGGTAACTATTCCACTTGAGAGATTTTATGTTCAAAGTTATAGCTTTAGCCTATGACTTTGAATGATAAATGTTGATGCATGATTTTGGAAATAAAATATTTTTAAATGTTTTCAAAAGTGAAAGAGTATTTTTATATTTATCAAAAGTTTTAATAGAGAATATATTTATGAGATTCTATTGGTTAGTAATACAACTTATGTGTTGTCATGCTACCTAGGGTTTCTAATATATTCTATCTCAATTTGTTGTTAACCTAATTAGCCCACCTAGGGTTTGAGCCACCTAGGGTTTCGTGGAAACCTAAGATTGTGCCTCCTAGGGTTGCGTGCCTCCTAGGGTTTCGTGTAGCTTAAGAATCCGGCCTCCTTAGGCTTGTTTCCCTTGTTTACCTAATCTAGGATTCTACTATATCTTTACAACAATATTTTGAGATATTAAAGATAAATATATTTCTTTAAGATAAACCATAATTTAAACCGAAGGAATACTTGTGTGGTGTCGGATTTTTGCTTTAGCGGAAATAACCATATGTATTTACTAAAGTGATCTACAAATAAAACGTAGTATTTGTATTTTTCGTGGGAATATATGGGACTTGTCCATAAGTCGGAATAAATTAAATCGAGTGGTGCGGTTATTTTAATAGACGATATCGCAAATGGTAGTTTATGACTTTTACTTATTTGACACGATTCACAATAAGAAAAATTAGAAAAATTAGAAAAATTAAAGGATGCATTTTTATTAATAAGATTCATAATATCTACATTAGGGTGTCCCAATTTATGATGCCATGAAAGCGAGTTTGAGCCTTTTTGGGTTGAGTAAGCAAGCGGTTGTGATGGGCTCAACTCGTAGATCCCGTTCTTAGCCCGTCCCTGGAGGAGCACAAGATTCGTCGAAATTTCCTTAACAAAAAAAGCAGATGATGAGAAAACTACATAAGCGTTGTTATCACTACACAGTTTTGAAATAGACAGAATATTTCTTGAAATTTTTGGCACATATAATACGTTTTTCAATTGAAGAGAAGAACAGGGTAATTGAAGAGAACCTATGTTGGCAATTTCGAGCGCAGATTCGTCTCCAATGATGAGATCATCCGACCCTAAATAGGGTGAATGAAGGGCTAAGGTATCGAGGTCGTGCGTCACGTGGTAAGAGGCCCCACTGTCAAGAAGGTAAGAGGGGTTGGGGTTGCTGGTGACGCCGTATGTAGCGATGTGGGTCTGTGGTTGCTGCTGGCGAGTAGGTGGGGCAGGAAAGACAATATTGGAGAACAACTTACGGAATAGAGGACAATCCGCAATGACATGGCCAATTTGTCTGCACCATTGGCAGCGGCCCTTGAAGGGTCTCGGGTTGGGATAGTGTGAGGAGGACGAGTTGGCCGTGGTGTATTGATTGGTAGTGGTAGAATGACGGTTATTGTTGTTGTATTGATTGTTATTGTAGTTTCGATATAAATGGTTTGCGGTGGGTTGAAACAGGTCGGTTGTAGGTTGTTGTTTTAGCAAGAGTTCATGTTGAAGAAGCTTTTCATGGAGAGCTTCAAAGGTGATTGGGTTGTCTCGGGCACGGACGGTGTCCAAGACGGGTTTGTACAAATTGTAATCAAGGCCTTTTAGGACCTTTGATATAATGTCTTCCGGGTCTAAAACTTTGCCCATAAGAGCAAGTTGATCTATGCATGCCATTATGGCATTCATATAGTCGGTAATGGTTTGATCTGTGGTTTTCACAATAGAATCAAGACGATCCTTTAGTTAAAATATATGAGCGCGGGATGGGTTTTCATAGGTTCTAGCTAATATATCTCACGCTTCTTTGGATGTGGTGGCACGAACAATTAGTGATTGCACGGTTGCCGAGAGGGTGCTCATGAGAGCACCGAGGATCAAGCCATCCTGTTTTAGCCATGTATAGTAGGCTGGGTTAGGGGCTTTGTTTGTATCCGCTCCGGTGATGGTTTTATTTGGTTGTGGGTGGGTTCCGTCAAGGACACCGAGTAAACTGTATCCAAAGAGAATGTGAGTAAGTTGAAAATGCCATGAGATATAATTGAGAGGGTTCAACTTGACATAATGATTAAGGTTTAGTGACGTTAGTGGTGCATCAGTATTGTGTGGGTTGGTGATGATGGTTTCATTGTTGGTCATGGTGGTGGTGGGTGGTACGGTGATGGCAGAGGCAAGGTGTGCTCGTTTGAAGATGGCTGGCCGGGGTGAGAGCAGGTTTTTGGAGGACCTCTTGTGGCTCCTAGATACCATGTAAGGATGTTGTATTGTTATGAAATTGAATGTATATTGCAAAGGAATGATTACATGTTTTTATAGTATACAATGCTAAGTTAATTATGGTAAATAAGGGGAGCCTCTAGACAAGAATTTATCTTTCCCATATTTACAATATGAACCTATCAATTGATTGAAGATTTGATTGACTGATTTTATGTGGTTGCTATATTTGTAGATGCTGAAGATATTGGAGCAATATGGTTAATAATATCATATTATAAGGACAACCTAGCAAACAGTCAGATTGCATCCTCAAGTTCTACGAAAAGCGATAGCAAGTGGCACTACTATTTGTAACATACTCCATGAAATAGTCATGGTAAGAAAGCTACAAGTTCTTGGTGGACTATGCAGAAGAGTATGAGTTGCTTACATACCTATCAAGTGACAAATCAGACTCACACAACAAAAATGCTTCCTCTAAGGCTCAAAGTTGTGGAACATTCAGAATCACACAATACTACTTCTATTTCATTAAGATTTTAAATACTTACAAAGATGAGTGTAACCCATTTGAGGAGGGTCTTGAGGCCTCTGTGCTGAATATCCCTCAAGCTGTTAAAATATAACAAACATATCATTAGTATATCCTTTAAAATAAGTAGCTTAAAGTGATTTCTTATGTAATGTTAGTATATAATCCCCTTAATTACCTTGACAATCCGGCCATTTTGCGAACATGTACAAGCCTGGTTAGAATCCAGAACTTTGCCCATACTTGAGTTGGAAATACCATAATAGCAAAAGTGTAAGGAAATATTGAAATGAAGTCGAGCAGCCCCCATATTCCATAATTCTTAACTATCTCAGCACGATCAACAACTAATGAATCAGTCATAGCATCAACAAAGGGTGTATTTGCAATAACCACAAAATCAGCAGCGATCAAGGCAGTAGTGACTAAGTCGGGATTTGCCAACTTAGGCTAAATTCATTGACAAAACCAACAAAGAATGGTAATGCCAATGAAATAGCAATTGCCAAAAGAGCCATCAGAAACTTCCACGCCCTGTAACAATATAAACAACCAATTTACAATAATCGTCTTGCCGCAACTAAATGTCATAATGAGTACTCAATGCCTTCTGTTTGCAGCTAATTTTACATAAGCAAATTTAGAAAGTCAATTTGACAGCATGTTATAGGAAGGGATTTATCAAATACTAATACATTAATCTAACATAATGCAAACAGGAAAACAGTAGAAATAAAATATACAAGCAATGAATATACACACTATAATAGCATAACCATCAGGATTTTTCAGAATAATTCAAAGAAATGTGAGAAAGGTTATAGTGTCAGTATATAAATATACCCAATGCAGCGGTCGAAGAGGTCAAATAGACAAATATAGACCACTAGCATGTATTTTAAGATATATATCTTGCACGATGTCTAATGTTTTCTGAACTCCAAAGTGCCCTCCTAGACCACTAGCATGTACTTCTTGTATCAACGAGTTCCTGTAAGAACCTCTAGGAACACACAACTTGTTTTCTTTGAATAAGAATCATTTCTGCAGGGTGTAAGGTGAATCTTGGGTCCTTATACCCTCACTCTGAGATAACCAATCTTCATAGAAGTTAGGATCATCCTTGTATAGCGCCTTCATGAATTCAAACCCTAGGACCTTCTGTTCCATGTCTGATAGTAATGAATACCTTCTTGACAAGGCATCTGCAATAATGTTTTGTTTGCCTTCTTTGTACTTGCTTGCAAAGGTGAAAGACTGAAGGAACTCCACCCATTTAGCATGTCTATGATTTAATTTGTGCTGGCCACTGATATATTTCAAAGCTTCATGATCTGAGGGTAGTACAAAAGGTTTGGGTTTAAGTTAGTGACTCCAATGAATAAGAGCTCTAACAAGAGAATATAACTCCTTATCATAGGTGGAGTAACTTAGCTTGGCTCCACTCAACTTTTCACTGAAATAGGCTACAGGTTTCTGCTCTTGAATTAGGACAACTCATATCCCTACACCACTAGCATCATACTCCACTTCAAACAGGCAATTGAAATATGGTAACCTGAGGACAAGTGCATCATACAAGAGCTTCTTGATGTGCCTGAAGGCTTGCAGAACACTCTCAGTCCACTTAAACTCTTGCATTCAGTAATGGGAGCAGCAATAGCAGTGAAGTTCTTGATAAATCTTCAATAAAATGAAGCAAGGCCATGAAACCCCTCACTTCTGTGATGTTCTTAGGAACTGGCCAAGACTAAACAACATCAACCTTGTCTTGATCCACAGAGATTCCTCTTCCAGATACCACATACCCTAAGAACTTAACCTCATTAGTTAGGAAAGTACACTTCTCCAATTTTACAAATAACTTGTTATCCCTCAGAACTCTGAACACATCTTTAAGGTGCCTCAAGTGATCTTCCTGATTTTTGCTATAAATCAATATATCATCAAAGTAGACAACAACATACTTTCCCAAGCATGTCCTTAACACTTCTGTCATCAGTCTCATAAAAGTGCTGGGTGCATTTGATAATCCAAATGGCATTACAAGCCACTCATAGAGCCCATGCTTTATTTTGAATGTTGTCTTCCATTCATCTCCCTCCCTGATCCTCACTTGATGGTACCCTTGCCTGAGATCTATCTTTGAGAAAAATCTGGACCCATTGAATTCATCCAACATATCATCTAGTCTAGGTATGGAAAACCTGTATTTGACTGTGATGTTGTTTATAGCTCTGTTGTCTATGCACATTCTCCATGTGCCATCCTTCTTTGGCACTAGTAGATCTCGCACAGCACAAGGGCTCAAAGACTCTCTCACAAAGCCTTTATCCATAAGCTCATCAATTTTTTCTGCAGCTCATTATTTGCTTTTGGATCACACATGTATGCAAGCCTGTTAGGGAGCAAAGATCCTGGTATAAGGTCAATCTGATGTTCAATCCCCCTTATGGGAGGTAGGCCACTAGGCAGCTCTTCAGGGAATACATCTTGGTACTTGTTTAACAATGGCTGAACCTCTGCAGGTACCTTAGCCTTTGATTCTCATGAACCTCCTTTGACTGTAGAACTAGAATTGATTGTTCCTCCTTGAACTACTTAACCATAGATGCTTATGATAAGAATAGGACTCCACTGATGTTCTCAGACATGTTAGGACTCCCATAAGTTTTCTGATTAGGTGTTAGGGTGATCTTCTTTCCCCCATGCCTGAACCTGTATGTGTTCTCCTTCCCTTGGTGAGTTGTGTTTCTGTCAAACTCCCAGGGCCTCCCCAAGAACAAGTGGCAAGAATCCATGGGAACCACATCACACATTACCTCATCCTTGTATACTTTCCCAATGGAGAATGGAACTAAGCACTGCCTGTCAACCCTCACCTTAGCCCCTTTGTCAAAACAAAACGAACTCGGGAAACTGACGGACAAAATCCGTCAGTAACACCGGAAATCCGTCAGGAAAGTGCGTTACTTCAATTGGTAACGAAAAAATGACTTCTGACGGAATTTCCGTCAGTAATTGTGCTATTGACGACTTCCTGACGGAAGTTTCGTCAGTCAATTCGATTGAAAAGTCAAGATTGACTTGACAGTACTGACGGAAATTCCGTCAGTAAAGTCAAGATTGACTTGCCTTTCTGACGGAAAAACCGTCAGTAAAGTCAAGATTGACTTGCCTTACTGACGGAAATTCCGTCAGGAAAGTCAAGTCAATCTTGACTTTACTGACGGTTTTTCCGTCAGAAAGGCAAGTCAATCTTGACTTTACTGACGGAATTTCCGTCAGTACTTAAGGTTTTAGTGGCTGTTTTAAACGGTGAAAATTTCAACAAAACCTGCAATACAGAAAATACATACGTTCACCGCAAAGCGGTAATTCAAACTCACATCGACCGCATGGTCGGGAATCAACAAAAGGCAATAAAAATAAAAGGGAAGACCGATGGAAATTGGAAAAAGAATTCATTACATAAAATGTTAAACAAATTCATACAACTTTGTTTTTACAAACTTACAAATTCAACGGTTCCTAACTTAGGTAGATTAAACATTACTAACCTAAGGGGGTAACGGGAGCTCCTCCAAAACCGTGCCCGTCGTCCGCGTTGTCATCTCTTGGACGTGGAGGAGGGAAGTTGCTTCATAACTCCGGGGGAAGAAATTTCATCATAGCCGCTTGCATGGCAGCCATTGCCGCGGCTTGTTGATCCATTTGTTGCTGATTTGCCCGTACTTGTGCTTCTAGGGCAAGTCGGGCGGCTCGCTCATGTTCTCGTTCATTCGCAAGTGAATTCAATTGCTCTTTCATTTGAGTATTCTCACTTGCGAATCGAGTGTAATCTGTAGGATTGTAGGAGAATGATGCGCGTGCACTTTTGTTGCATGGTGGATCATACCACACTTCTTTCCCCTTGTCTCCCATCCCGAAGAGCCTCGACTTCTTATCGAATCCGTCTACCGCTTTGTAGAATGCATGGAATTCGTCTGGAGTCTCGCCAGTTGGCGTTCGCTGACTCATCTCCTCGGTGTAAGCATCCTGAACCGACAAAAAAAAATTATATAATTAAAAACATTAAGTAATCAAAACAAAACGAAGCTAATAATATAAAGAGTATTAAAATTGGATATAAAAAAAAAATCCTTAGTAATTATTAGACAAACTTACGTTTGTCTTAGCAGCTCTAGGCTTAACCCACTCGCCCTTCTTGTTCTTTTTTGTTTTCTCAAACAACCTGTACAGCGTAGGATCAACCTGAAAGTATTATAAAAACATTAAGTGATTTATCGACAATATTAATCCTTCATAATTAATATGCAAATTGTATGTGAAGTAAAAAAATAAAGGACTTACCAATTCTTTAAACGCATCGGAACAACTCTTCCGGCCTAGAGTATGGGTGCCCACCGCTTTCTCGCCACCTGACCGTCTATTAGCCTTGTTTATGTTAGATTTCATGGCGAATTCGGGATCGTTTTCGGGCCTATTTCTAATGTTTTCCCACCAACTTTCGGGCACTCATTCGGGCCTATTTTTGTTATACTTGCAGCCATTAACAAGTGACGTAATCCGCCTCGTGACCTGTTTCTGCCAGTCGGGCTTCGGGTCGTAGTTCGGATCGACCGAGTTCACATGATTCTATTTCATCATAAACAACTTGTTAGTAATTGCTGAAATTGTATAACTACACTTTTTGAATGAAAACAATTACTTTTTAGTAATAGATACAACCGTAATAAAATATACCTGAAAGTAATATCACATCCGCCTACGCTGGTAGTGGCTCGCTTCACTCCATTTGGTGAAGTATTCTCGGCCTATGGTACGAATAAAAGACCAAGTAACGTATTGTTTGATCGGCTTGTCGTCCCACCTGAAAAATATACATATTAAAACGAACGTGATAATAAAAGATAATAGAAGTTAGCGTAAAAGTGATATTAAAATAAAGTTTGCGATAATAAAAGTATTCTATATATTAATTAGACACTTACCACTGGCTTATGGCAGGATAGCGAGACAAAATAATCCGGTTACTCTCCTGCTGTGTCGTCGGGATCGCCACCTGCTCTTGCTCCTGCTCCTGCTCCAGCTCCTCGTTCCGCTCATCACCAGCACGACGAGAACGACTAGTGCTACCTATGATTTGTCTGATAAACGACCCACCTGCCATAAGTAAAAGCTATATACAATGGAAATTGTTAGGTAGTTCAATATATAAAAACCGTGAGCAAAGTTTTTGAATTACAATGCAAAGTTTCAAATTTGATTATAATTGTATTTTGACAAATAGATTACAATTAACTAGTGACCCTCACTATCACTATCACTACAAATCAACAAACTTTCATCATCTGAAGAAAGTATTCCGACTTCTTCCTCATCTTCCTCATTTTGTACTAGTTGAATTTCTTCATCTTCATCATCTTTTTCTTTTTCTTCATCACCGATGTCCTTGTCATACTCCCCTTCACCCCTTTCAACAACCACTTCATATTCATCCTCACTTTGTGTCTCTTCCACCAAAATTGGTGAAATTGACTGACTATTGACAACCACATCTTCTTGGAAGACAATTTCGTCAACAGGAGCATCAACATGCGATCGTGCCTTGATTTTAAAAACCGCGGACCATTGATTATCTTTCTTAGTGGTCGAATAAGGAGCATAACACACTTGATCCACTTGAAAAGCTGCCACGAATGGGTTATGTCCACGAAGTTTCTTTTTTAAGTTTACATCGACAAGTCCGTATACCATATGGATGAAAGTCCTAGACCTTTAATTAGACTCCTCTAATTAGTTTATTAAATTACATTAACTTAATGATTTAGGATCTAGTTATCATCCATGCAAATATAAAAGCATAAAAGAAAATATAAGACGAAAACATCCTAACATTGGGATTTTTCGGTTCAATATGGGCACAATAAGAACTCCTTCTTATTGTTCTTGAGCATGAAATTAGTGGATGATCCTCCATAAAATAACCTCCAAAGTAGAATGTCTCCTTCTTGTTGCACCCAAGATTAAACCCAAATAATCTTAGCTTATTATTAACTAGATAATAAGTAAGATAAATACTACTAATATTATTGTATTACTACACTAGTAATATGGTATGAATATTAGTTTGCATGTGAGTTTAGAGAGATGTTGGAGTTTTTTTAGAGAGAAGAAGGAAAATAAGCAAAAATGAAGTTCACCAAATGAGAACAACTCTTGTTCTCTTATGTAGCCATATTTGGCCGGATGGTCATGGCCTATGTGGCTCTTAATTTTCTCATTTTTTATTCCCATGCAAATGACTTGAGTGTTGGTGGTAAATGTAATGATCATGGTGTCATAACATAAGGTGGAGTGTAGGATTAGATGAGAACAATCATCATTGATCTCCACTCAAATAATCCGGCCCCAACTAGTGTTATATGGTCCATTTTGATTTTTGATATTTGTCCCACAAATACTTATAATCATATGTTTAATTATCTTGTATAATTAAGTGTTAATTTGATCATATAACAATTATATGACTCAAATTAATAAATAATATATACTTAACTTTTAAGTAATATTTTACCATTATATCAATATATAATGAGTCCCACAAAGTCCAGTTAATTTATTTTACAACTCTTTGTAAATATAATTAACTAATTACCTCTACCTTAAAATATATGCATAACCTCAACTAATTTAATGAATTAACGATTAATCATTAAATTAAATCTTATTTAATCGTATTAAAATAAGACGTAAAATTTACTTAGTCAGTTATCGTATAATTGACTAATAAACTTAAGTGGAATGAGTTCGCAACTCAATTTCCAATAAATAACTCTCGTAACTAAACGTACATATCAAATATATGTAATGCTCTAATTAAACTGTATCGTATACAAATAATTAGTATTCTATTTGGGTCTCATCCTATAGGTGTGACCTAAAGGGATCAGTTGATTACCGCCGTCATACGACAATAACGTCAAACTCTAGTCAGTCCAAGCGTTACCGATTTACGTTAATCAACTGACGTGGAGTATCAAAATATACTAATCATGCCACGTATATTCCAAATGAGATTTATTATATAAATGCACTATTGTGGAGGACACTTACTCCAACAATCTCCCACTTGTCCGATACAAGTTGTGCATGTAGCAACACTATTGCGGAGGACTCCTCCTCCTACAATTTCTCCCACTTGTCTCGACAAGTTGTGTGCTACCGATTCTCTTGTCTCTTTTGCGTCACATCCTCCCACTCATTGCAAGGTGTCTTACAGGTCGCACTTGCAATTGAAATTATAAATAGAGTGGTTTTCTCGATCTGGGAGAGTAACTGTCTGACCGGAAAATCTACCAGAGATCTCTTCCGAGCGTGGCCACGCATTTCCAGTTACTACTCCTCGAGTGGCCCGAAGATGTTAATACCCAACGTGGGTGGACAATTCCTGTTGACCCATCTTACACTGTATGATGCAGATCACCATGACCCAGAAGATGTCCATCGGCCTCCTTTCACGGCACGACCTAGGACAAAAACCAAAGTCAATCGGAAACTACACCGACTCAGGTAAATGGTCGCCAGTCTAAAGAATCGACTCATAGGAATAAAATAGAAATCCCCGCCACGACCAGGCTTCAACAATTTTGATAAGGGACTCTATTATGGTCACTGCCCGACAGAGTGTCTCCACAGTCTGTCTATGTAAACGACCAGTCATCTCCATGACCCCATGGTGCTGAACCAACCATCGATCGACTTACAATCTAGTCACTTCGAGACGTCACCTCAAATGAGTGACTAGGGACAAAACACTAAGTTCATCCTGTTCACTTGAATTGGGTTCAACTTTTCTTTTAACCAATTCGGATAAACAAAGTATTAAAATTTAGTCAAACTAAATAAGGAGTTTTTAATGAAACTCTAACAATGAATGCGATTATCTAATATTTGGAAAAATTGATACGTTATCAATAATTTCATATCTCATAATCTCTAGCAATTCAGGTGCATATTTCAATCCCATTGAAATGACATGACTATCATGTTCAGCCTCCAAAAGCATAGCTAATGGATTAGCAATACTTGCATCTCTCCCATTGTTCTGATTGCTATTTCTCTTTGTCTACGTAATCTCATATTACATAAAACTTTCTGAGTACGTGTCTAGGTTTGAATCTAGACTTAGGACTCTTGGCCTAAAGGTAACTCCCACTGTTTTACCAGTATCATGTGATAGGATATACAACTATAGGAACTACTTCTAGTCCCTCCAATACTGTCGAATCCAAGCTACTTTCATATGCATCATCAAATGATGCAATGTACTCTATTTCCGTTATGAAATCCGCAATGATAAATTGCCTGGAACACTTCCAGCGGATACATGACATTTATATTTGAAAATGTCACTCCTACTTGGAACCTTTCCAATAGTTTTTTTTTTTTCTGCTTGGAACTCTTCCAACAGATAAATCTTCTATAAAACACAGCCAGTTCGTGATTTCAAATCACTTTGATCAGTTTGGAAACTGAAGTCTGTGTAAACTCTTACACACAACTCACTATAAACTCCAAACATATGGAACATATCTTTAGTCCTTCGCAAGTACTTAAGGATGTTCTTTATGACTATCAAGTGACTCTCACTTGGATTTGATTGCAAACGACTTGTCATGCTCAAAGCATGCGAAATGTCGGATTGAGTATACATCACAGCGTATATAATTGATCCCGCAACGGAAGCAAAAGGAATCAATTATCATGTGTTCAACTTCCTTGAACTAGTCAAAGATCTTATCAATATAAGAATCTTGACTTAATGCTAATATCCTTTTAGATTTATCTCCATAAATCCAGATATCTAAAAGATGTATCCTACTTCTCCAAAATCTTCCATCATCTAAAATGATCAATATGTCTCCACATATAAGAGTATAAGACTGATGAAAACCATATTACTCCCACTGAACTTCATGTATAAACATAATTCCTCGAGATATCGAAAAATATTTTATGACATGATTGACACACCAATTCCAACTCTTTAGTGCTTACTTAAGACATCCTCTTAAGCTTGCAAAATTAAGTTAGGATAGTTAGGATCTACGAACCCACAGGTGAATATAAAATATACAACCTCTTCTAGAATCGTATTCAAGAAGGTGGTCCTTGAGGTCTAATTGACATCATACTATTATGATATGCTGTAATCGCTAAGTATATTCGAATGGATCGAAGAATTAAGGTTAGTACAAAACTCTTTGCCTACCAATTTATCTTTGAAAACATTTTAATGTTCATCCATGCAAATTTCGATCTTAAAAATCAATTTACATTGAAGAGGTCGTACTTCTTCAATTAAATTTTACCAGGTCACATACCTGACCATCATGCATGGAGTCCATTACGAATCACATTACTCTAAGCCATAGCAAGAAGTTAGGACTAGAAACAGTCTTTTATAAGTCACAGATTAGAATTCATCGCTATAAAGAAGTGATAAAATTTCACCTGACCTCTAATGTTCCGAAGAAACAACTACTGAACAAGCAATGAGGAAACTTTTTTCGGACCATATGCTCAGTTTGTGGCTCTTGAAGCATTTTCTCCCACTCTGTCTTACCAAGAAATAATCGTATTTTTATTGAAAGACAGCATCACGAGTCACAAACGCTTTGTTCTCGTGGTCAATGTGGGATTATTGAGCACTTGCTTCATTCGGATAACTTATAAATTAGGTACGCTACCTATCCATATCGTATATGAAATAAAATCCGACTGTTTTTAAATGTGCTTTAATATGGTGGGAAAAGAAATAGCAGACAAAAATATTAAGATCCCAAGGTTAGTCAAAATGGCTCAGTTTGACTTTACAAAGACAAAACCATATCGTATAAGGTTCTGTTTCTCTATTCAACAACACCTTATCTAATAATGTGTGCTAGAGAAGTTAACTCGTGAAACTATTTCACAATACTTTTGGTGAAAATAAAAGTCAATACTTAGATATTATAGTTACGATTTACTCGTAAGTCCTTGTCTAATACTCTTGGTGATTAACTACTTCACATTGAAGCTCTTTGAACTTTTCAAAGATTTCTCATAGCACCTCATTAAGTAGAATCAAATATAATATCTACTTAAATCGCTGGTAAATAAAAGTGAAATAGTCATAACCATCTCTGGTTGTGTTTGTATTGGTCCACGCATATTCTTATGTAATAGGGCTAATAACTCACTAGTTCGATTTCCTTTTAAATAAAAAGGGCACGAATTATCTTGCCTTGAATACAAGATTCGCACGCACCATAAGATTCAAAATCAGATGGTTTAGGGATAGTTGTCAATACTAGCCTCTTAATGTGCTACACAATCCAGAATTAAGATTAGATTAGGGTCACCAATTTTGAGCCTTTTACAATCTATATGACAAGTAATTTCTAGTTTAGGTCAAGAATATATTTACCTTTGATTGGTATGGTTATAACCATGGACCAAGTAAAGGCATAAAAAGATACAACGCTTGTTCCATTCACAAAAGTGAAACACTTGCGTCGTACACTAAAGTGGATACTATATTCTTTATTTAGAGGTTATGTACATAATAACGTTTATTGAAGTATACCTCTAAGTCCAAAACTAGATTGATTACATTATAACTTTTCTATGTCTCTATAGAAATAAAACTACAATAGTTATATTTCCCTTGTAGGTCGACATTTAATCATGGTTAGTCGTCGCACGAATCATTATTATATGCATTGAATACATTGATGAAAACCATAATGGGTATCTAATACCCAAAAATTGCATTTAGCAAAATAAATGTCGATCATATAGATATTATGGGTGAAAATAGTACACCCAATTTCTAACTCTTTAGAAAAACTTGGGGCAGATTATTTTCTTGTGTCCTACACTGTAAAATATAATCGTCAAAAGTTGGGTTCGACACCTTGCTTGGGTTTTGACTTTTACTTTTCAAAATAGTCTTGCCTTTTTCCTTTGCCTTGTGTCAAAGTCGAGCCAACCTACTCTTGAACCTCGTCTTAACAATTAAGAATATAAACATCATTCTTAGTGCTCCCACTCACTTTCATGAATATCTACTTAGATAAGTATATTAGAATTATTGTGAAGACTATTCTTCATTTCATTCATGGTTTTACCTTCAAAAGGATAAACCTTTCATGAAATGACTACGGTATTTGGTTATTCACGATTTTAAATAAATCGATTAACCTAGTCGTCCCAACTGATTTGGCCTCTTTTGAGGTAAGCCTCGATAAGGAGCATAATGACGACATACCAAAATACAAATATTTTCTTTGGAGCAAAAATTTGATGTACCATTGTTATAAGAAGACGTCACTAAAAATCAAAACGTTTTTGACTAAGTGTGACTTATTCATTTACTCTTCATAAGAGACATTTGCAAGGGTAAATATGAGGATTAAAAGATAAAATTCATTTTGTCTTTAGCTACGGTGGTTTAAACGGAGATTGCAATCAAAATGCTACAGTATAAAATAATGGAAACCCTTTCCACGATTGAACGAATTTACAAGTTCATAGAAGGATAAAATATTTGTCATTTGCGCGTATAAAATAAATATCAACGGAAAATAAACATTCATCGCTTAACTATAAATTACTTGTAAAACAATTTTAAACAAGTCACTCATATAATGACCCCTCACGAAATTATATAAGTGATTCCAAGACCCATCTTTAGAAAAAAAAATAGTCATCGCATGCTACCTTTATCTAAAAATGGTAAGTCAATACTTGACTAATTCTACACTTAGAACTCTTGGTTGACGGATTTCAACTAAATCCATCTCCTAGTCCCAAGATAACGCTTATCTCGTTGAGTCCAATCCAATTTTGGCTTGTGATCGCATCACCCTACTTACCCGAAGTAAAAAGGGACCCACGAGCGTGGTAGCCCTAATGAACACGGGGTTCATAGGTGTTACTAATTGGTAAGGCTAAATCTCAATTTTTTTTTTTTTTTTTAAGTTATGTGAGAGGTCTTGTCAATTTTGTTATTAATTCCCTATAAGCGAACTAAGTTGGTGAATTTTGAATAACTTTGAATTGACAATCGAGAAATAAAGATGCATGTTGGCGATTTTGGCATGAGCGGAAAAATAAAGCAAGCAAATAATAAATCCTAGTATGGCCACCTAACTAATCTAATTAACTAGTAGATTACAAAATCGGAAACCAACTCCTTGGCCCCTTGCCTCTTCATGGCACCGTCTTTTGGAACACCGACTTCGGGAATCTCCGTCTTTATAATAATTAATTACAAAAAGATACAAATAAAAACTCCTATTATACATTTGATCTAAAATGAAATTAAATTATTACAAACGGCGATACGAGATCGCAAATAAAATTACAACCGAATCGGTATTCCCTTACATTACGGGTAATACCGATTAAAATAATCTAGGCCATACTAGGTACAACTTGCATTAAAAAATTAAATAAATGACATTCATTCATTCAAAAATAACAACATAAATAAAATGCTTTAAAAATCATGCCAAAATCGCCCTTAACACTTATCATGCTCATTCTAGCTCGGTTTTATGGATTTTATCGATTTTTACCCATTAAAAATCAATAATCAACACTTAAATCATATTTAAGCTCGAACTAATTATCTAAACTGATTTAGAACTCAAAATTAGTCCCCACTAATTTTGTTTATATTTAATTAGTTTGAATTGATCGTATTTGCTAAATATAGAGGTTCAATCATAACATTTATGAAATAAACCCAAAATAAAATATAAAACTCATAAAAAGTTGAAACCAAAAAATTTAATACATTCTGGAACATTTTCAGGAACTATAAAAAACAGAAAAATTTGCCCAAAAAATTTGAATAAATTTTATGAACAAATAACATAGTATTCAACGGTTTTATCAAATAAAAACCATTAAATATAGTAAAACAGTGAAAAAAATTTCACCAAGATGATATAAATCAGATTATAAAATGTACCAAAAAATTTCAACACCAGAAAAGGACGTTTCAATTTTATGATCATAATAATCTCACTTTATTGACTTTTATCTTATAAAAATCAATCATCATGCAAAACTTAATTGAAAGTCACGAAATTTTACATACAGTATGTAAAACATGCATGTGAAATCATATCAAAATTTCATGGCCAAAATCAACATGCAACTATTTTTAGTTAACTTTTAACATAAAATATGCATATTAACATGATTTAAAGGCCATAAATCAAAATAAATAGCAAATTAATCCATAAAATCACCAAATTTGACCACGACCATTTTGAGGTCAGTAGGTATTCATGCAAATCAAAAATTTCGTGCAAACCAATTTTTAACACAAATTTTCAATTTTACCCAAGTTATCGTATAACTCGATTTTAATGCTTAAAATTGACATGCATGTAACAATTGAGCTCTGATACCACATGAAAGTCCTAGACCTCTAATTAGACTCCTCTAATTAATTCATTAAATTACATTAAATTAATGATTTAGGATCTAGTTATCATGCATGCAAATATAAAAGCATAAATATAAAGATAAGATGAAATTTTCTTACATTGGAAAATTTCGGCAAAATGGGCACAATAAGAAACTCTTTCCTTATTGTTCTTGAGCATGAAAATAATGGATGATCCTCCATAAAACAACCTCCAAAGTAGAAGGTCTCCATCTTGTTGCACCCAAGATTAAACCCAAATAATCTTAGCTTATTATTAACTAGATAATAAGTAAGAATTAATACTACTAATATTATTGTATTACTACACTATTAATATGATATGAATATTAGTTTGCATGTGAGTTTAGAGAGATGTTGGAGGTTTTTAGAGAGAAGAAGGAAAATAAGCAAAAATGAAGTTGTACAAATGAGAACAACTCTTGTTCTCTTATGTAGCCCTATTTGGCCGGATGGTCAAGGCCTTTATGGCTCTTATTTTGCTCATTTTTTATTCCCATGCAAATGACTTGAGTGTTGGTGGTAAATGTAATGATCATGGTGTCATAACATAAGGTGGAGTGTAGGATTAGATGAGAACAATCATCATTGATCTCCACTCAAATAATCCGGCCCCAACTAGTGTTATGTGGTCCATTTTGATTTTTGATATTTGTCCCACAAATACTTATAATCATATGTTTAATTATCTTGTATAATTAAGTGTTAATTTGATCATATAACAATTATATGACTCAAATTAATAAATAATATACACTCAACTTTAAGTAATATTTAACCATTATATCAATATATAATGGGTCCCACAATGTCCAGTTAATTTATTTTACAACTCTTTGTAAATATAATTAACTAATACCTCTACCTCAAATATATGCATAACCTCAACTAATTTAATGAATTAACGATTAATCATTAAATTAAATCTTATTTAATCGTATTAAAATAAGACGTAAAATTTATTCAGTCAGTTATCGTATAATTGACTAATAAACTTAAGTGGAATGAGTTCGCAACTCAATTTCCAATAAATAACTCTCGTAACTAAACGTACATATCAAATATATGTAATGCTCTAATTAAACTGTATCGTATACAAATAATTAGTATTCTATTTGGGTCTCATCCTATAGGTGTGACCTAAAGGGATCAGTTGATTACCGCCGTCATACGAAAATAACGTCAAACTCTAGTCAGCCAAGCGTTACCGATTTACGTTAATCAACTGACGTGGAGTATCAAAATATACTAATCATGCCACGTATATTCCAAATGAGATTTATTATATAAATGCACTATTATGGAGGACACTTACTCCAACAATGGATACTAACTCCTTGTGGGGAATTATCAAACCAATCACATTTAAACAATATGGCTTTATAAATTCTGTGCTCGGTATAATAAGAAAGCTCAACTACTTCATTAAGGGTTCCGTAATAGTTCAACCCTTCAGTAGAACTCACACAAACCCCATTGCTTATAGTAGCTTTCGGAACATCAACTCCCTCCTTAAAAGCACGAAATTTATAGCCATTGATAGAATATCTTCTCCATGTCCTCACCCAGTTACTTGGACCCCCTGCTAGAGCTATTATTAAAGGATCCTTCAATCTATAAGCCTATATATATATATCAATAAAACAATATATTAATTATATTAAGATGTTATATTCTCAATATTAATTATTAGTTAATAAGAAATTGAAATGTGATCTTACTTCATTTCCCAACCATTTTGAAAAACTTTTGTCATGTTTGCTCCAAACATCATCATAAGACGTGACATCAGGATATGTGAGTTTGATGTACGTCTCGAATTCCCTAATAATAAGACGTGACATCAAGACATGTTTTAATTAGTAATGTACGTTTTAACTGTAATGAATTAATTTTATTAATAAAAGTTATTTGTGTAATAATGAATCAACAACTTACTTTTCATAAGTCTCTAAAAATTGCCCACAGTTTCTTAGCACATAAAAATGAGCTTTTTCAAACTTTTTTTTCATTTAAGTACCTCGTTATACATTTCCCGGTTGTATTTCTCAAGTCATCATTGAACAACTCGGGTATATTTGAATCTAGTTGGTTATCGGAATTCACACCAACCTCCAAGTCCTTCGCTTTTGTGTCAATGTGATCTTCAAAATATAGGGAACAAAAATTAGAAATTTCTTCTAACAAAAAAGCGTTGCATATGGAACCCTCGACCCGAGCTTTGTTGCCAACCTTCTTTTTCAAATGATTAAGGAACCTCTCAAATGGATACATCCATCGATATTCGACAGGTCCTCCAACTTTCGCTTCATAAGGTAAGTGAATAGGTAAATGCTCCATGGAATTGAAGAAAGAACGGGGAAATATAATTTCTAACTTGCATAATATCTCCGCAATTCTTGACTCTAGATGTTCCATGGAATCAACTTTAATCGTAGAAGTACACAAGTCTCTAAAAAATTGGCTTATCTCAGTTATAGCATTCCAAGAATTCGTCGGGAGTAAATGTTTCAATGCAACAGGAAGTAACCGTTCCATAAAGAAATGACAATCATGACTTTTCATGGAATGTAACACCAAATTTCTATGGTCAACACACCGACTCAAATCTGAAGCATAACTATCCGGGAATTTCAAACTAGCAACCCATTCGCATAGAGCCTTCTTCTCCGCTGTCTCTAAAACAAACCTAGATGATATGGGTCGTTTCAAGCAATACTCAAGAAAGTCAGCTTTACCCTTAGGGCCAAATGAAGTTTTCTTTGTTACATTCATCACCGTGTTGATAAGCTGTTCAAAAAATTTTTTCTCAATGTGCATAACATCTAAGTTGTGTCGAATCAACAATGTCTTCCAATAAGGGAGTTCCAAGAATATGCTTTGTTTCCACCAACCTTCAGTTTTGTCGTCTTTCAATCTTTTCATTTCTTCAGCAGAAGACTCGACAACTTTTGGTAAACCTTTTACCGAATCCCAGACTTCAGCACCGGTTAATTTGATTGCAACTGTGGTATCCTCAGTTTTCCTATTCTTTAGAAAATGCTTACAATTGTTGCGGAAAGGATGATCATGTTTCAAGAAAGTACGATGACAATCGAACCAACAAACCTTTCGACTATGTTTCAGGAAAAAAGATTTAGGATCTGTTTGAAGACAATAAGGACAAGCACGGTATCCGGCTGTGGACCAACCGGAAAGCATGTCATATGCAGGAAAATCATTGATCGTCCATAGTAATGACACTTTTAATTGAAAGTTACGTTTCTTAGAGACATCATAGGTATCCACACCGGTTTCCCAAAGTTCTTTCAACTCTTTGATTAACGGTTGGAGGTAGACATCCAATTTTGCTTTAGGGTTATTAGGACCTGGAACGATCATAGATAAGAACATAAATTGCCTCTTCATGCATAACCAAGGGGGTAAGTTGTACGGGGTTACAATCACGGGCCAACACGAGTAAGACTTCCCGAATTGGCCATAAGGTGAAAATCCATCTGTACACAAACCTAGGCGAACATTGCGAGGCTCACTTGCAAATTCTGGATGCTCTCTATCGAAATGTTTCCACGCTTCTCCATCACTTGGGTGTGCCATTGTCCCTCTTTCTCTTACTCGAGAGTTTTTATGGTGCCAACTCATCTCACCTGCTATGTGTTTGGTTGCAAATAGTCGTTGTAACCTTGGCGCAAGCGGGAAATAAGTCAGTGGTTTACAAGGTATTCGCTTCCGGCCACTTAAATTCTTTTTACCTTTATACCGAGAGGCATGACATTTGGTACATTCCTCAAGATCGGCATTTTCTTCCCAAAAAAGCATGCAACCGGTAGGACATGCATCGATTTTCACATGGGGTAGTTGGAGTCCCTTAAGCAAATTCTTAATTTTTTGAAAATTTCGCGCCATTTGATTATTTTTTGGAATAATGTCACTAATTAACGACATAAAACCATTGGCGCATCTAAGAGATAAGTTGTTCTCACATTTGAGTGCTACCAACCTAGCAGCCACTTGCAACAAACTCGTACTACTTCCCTCATACACTGGTTGTTCGGCTTTATTTAACATTCTATAAAAGGCTGAAACTTGGGGATGTGGGGGATAACGAACTTCTTCATCGCTAAGGTCGTCGGGATTAAGTCGAGCCTCCATTATTTGCTCAACATTATCACGTAATGCATCTTCAACCAACTCCCGGTAAGGATTCTCACTAACTACGATAATACTTGAACTCTCTTCGGTAGCCAGTTTCTCACCGTGATACTTCCATACATAATAATTATCAGTAAAACCATTCGACCATAGATGATTTTGAACCTCCCTTTTCGATTTAAAAGCTAAGTTATCGCATTTCTTACATGGACACCTCATTTCACCGCCTAAATCCTTAAACTCACTAGATTGTTCCGCGAATTCAATAAACTCTTTCACCCCATTTGCAAATATCAGCGTGGGTTTCTTTTTTTTGTCTAATCTTTCAAACATCCACCGTCGTTCTAATCTTTTCATGTTATTATGTATCTACATTTAAATATATATATGTTATATAAATAAATTATCAGAAATTAACAACAATGATAATCAATAATCACACATAGTAAATTAAACATTTATTCTCATCAACAAATAAAATTAATTTTCTTCAATTGGGTCCTTATCACTCCAACCTAAATCCATCAATCTACGTTTCAAGTCACTAGCAAACACCACTTGTAGTTTATTAATGAGGAAAAAATTCGGCAGCAATTCCCCTTTGTTTTCTAAATACACAATGTTGAATAAATATTTACTCAACATATGCATTCAGAAAACATTAAAGGAATTGTTACCGAACTCTTTCCTCATTAATAAATTACAAGTTATGTGTTTACTACCTAAGTGACTTGAAACGTAGAAAGACAGTCCCAAAACGGGGACTATTCAAAAATTACTCTGAACGAGTAATTCTTGAACGGGTACTAAGTCAATATCAACACATGTAATAATTTGGACATAGAAAACACATGTAATAACTAGCTACTAACAACAACAAATAATTTATTATCAAATGATTAAGACGCAGGGCGAAATTATATTAACAACAACCAAAATTTCATTATCAAAAACAATAATGGCTACTATCCTACGTCAATTAAAGACAAACAAATAATTAAGACGGAAGGCGAAATTAAATTAACAACAAAAATTTCATTAACAAAAAAAATAATGGCTACTATCCTACGTCAATTAAAGACAAACAAATGATTAACACGGAGGGCGAAATTAAAATAAAGGTAAATATATTACCTAAAGATCAAAATAAACAAACACTTTCCGACAAGATGCGGCGGCGACAAGTAGCTAGTGGTGGTCGACGGTCGGAGGTAACTAGTGGTGGTCGTCGGATCTACAACAAACAAATAATAAGCACCATATAAATTAACAAAAGGAGAAAAGAGAGATAATGAAATAGTTAATTAAACTTACCAAGGATGTGGTGGTCGGAAAGTGGTAGCCGGAGGAAGGTAGACGGTGGTAGACTGGTAGTAAGGTAGCCGGTGGTCGGAAATGGGGATTTAATTGATTTGGGGGTTAGGTTTTGGGAAAAATGAAGAATGAAGAATGACGGACTGATTCGTGCGATTTCAACATAAACAGATGATTTCTGACGGAAATTCCGTCAGGAATCCGTCAGGTTCCCGAGATTTCAAAGACGTTTCTGACGGAATTTCCGTCAGAACCTATGTTTGACTGCGTATTGTTTGACTGCATTATTAGTGTATACTGACGGAAATTCCGTCAGTATAATGGAAAATTACTGACGAATTTTCCGTCAGTATCAGTTTTTACTGACGGAAATTCCGTCAGTACCCGTAAGTGAATTTTGCCGCCTTTGACTTAGTCAACGCGCCATTTTTCACTGACGGTTACTGACGGATAATCCGTCAGTTTTATTTTTCCGTCAGTAGTCCGTCAGTCATAAAAAATCACTGACGGAATTTTTTTTCCGTCAGAAAAACCGTCAGTTTACCGAGATATCGTTGTAGTGTGTTAAGCCACCTAACTTTGTAGGGGTGTGGGTGCTCTTAAGTGACTAAGTTCAGCATATTCACCAGGGTGATGGAAGTCACATTAGTACAACTACCTCCTTCAATAAATAAGTTGCAGGTCTTCTCCTGAATTATGCACCTACTTCTGAATATTAAGGATCTTTAGTCATCTTCCAATGGTGCTTGGTAGAAATTCATGACTCTCCATAAGACTAAGTTGTGGCATGTATCAGGGTGAGCAATAACTAAGTCCTGGCCTTGTCCCTCCTCAGTTGTTTCCTCCTCTAAGACCATGCTCTGATCAACCGCATACTCAACCAGCTCTTCCCTCTCTCATTCTTCTACCTCCTTGACTGTCATAGTCCTCTTAGAAGGATAGTCCTTCTTGAAATGGACATAGCCTTGACACTGGAAGCGCTTTATCTTGTTTTCATTTGGGTGGGGTTAGGTTTCGGGTTCACAACTCATTTTCTCTTATCAGTGGTGGACTGGGTGGTTGTTTTAGGGTTTTCTCCATTCTTAATGCCACTGTAGGTTTTGTACATAGGTCTAGTAGCACGCCTAGACACGGTGGATTTGGTCTTTCTCATCTTCTCAATCCTTAGTGTTAGTTTAAAAACATCATCATAGGCCTCAACAGGTCTCTCTTCTTCCTTAAGCTTAGACAGTTTAATAAATAAGTCTCGGGTATAATCCTTGGTGAAAACATCATCATAGGCCTCAACAGGTCTCTCTTCTTCCTTAAGCTTAGACAGTTTAATAAATAAGTCTCGGGTATAATCCTTGGTGACAAACTTACTTAGCATTTTCTTTTTTAAGTTTGGACAAGGACCTAAGGGGTTCTTTCCCTTCTTTAAGTCTTTGGTGTTTCAAATTATCAAACCACAAGGAAGCATAGCCCTTTAGTTTCAACACATCAACCTTAAATGACTTAACATCATTGTAGCCTTTATATTCCAACACACTACAACAAACTGAAAACTTGGGCCACGATTTATGCCACGGAAATTTATAATTCGTGACTTAATTTAGCTTAAATTTAAATGACTTAATTTAAATGACTTAACAACCTTAAATTTATGCCACGGGAAAAATTTTATGCCGCGGGAAAACTTTTCCCGTGGCAAAAAGTCACTTGCGCCACGAATTTGGCAACATCCGTTGCTAATAATTAATTTAGCCACAAACTATATCAGACCCGTGGCGAAAATATATCTAGCCACGACTTGTTCCATAGCAAATATTTTTTTTAGTCACGACATACATCTGATCCGTGGCAATGCATTTTCTTAGCCACGAATTAACAAACACCGTGGCGAAGTCTCTTAAGACTTGAATTAAGATATATTTATGTTAAGTACAACGTAAACCTTGTTTTTTTATAAAAAAAATACAAATGATGAATGAAATTTAGACAAATATAGATAATATCTATGTATATTTAGATATAAAATTCTTAAAATACTTGATTATCTAATAAAAATCTGGAGTTGAACCTGCTGAGGATCCATGTCAGTCAAGAAAATGGGGTAGTCAATATGGTTTTCTTACTCTACTCTTGACTCTTGATTCTTCAAGTTGAGGAATAATGGTTTGTATTTCTTTCAGGTTGTTTAATTTCAGTACATTACACACTCACAACTCATGCCGCTATTTCTTTTTGGCTTTTTCTGCAGCTCCACCATATTCTCATGTACGAAAGAACAAAGATTTGTTGTGGGTCCTCTATTAGTCCACAATTATTATTATTATTGCACATTTGCACTCACATTTGCTTAAGACGTGTCAAAAATTATCATATGATGGTAATAAATATTAAACATTTTTATATTTTCTATGTAACAAGTGAATAATTTGATATGATTTCACCCGTCTTACATTTTAGACGATGTGAATCAGTCATTAATTTTTTTGTCAATATTACATATCAACTTTCAGTTTAAATGAAATGTATTTTCCCTCTCACCAGTAGAAATACTAACCTCAAAAAAGATTATATGTAATTGATATTACTAAAAAAATATTATTACTGTAATTGACATTGAAAAGAAGCCAATATATTGACAAACTATAAAGAATGTAAACGTTACACCTTGTATTAGACTATTACCCACAAGACTCCAAAATTATGCAATTGGACATACCTGATTACCTGCAGATTGTACATGTAACAATAACTACTTTACTTTTACATGGAAATAAAGCTAATATGGCCAAGTCTTTATTTTCTTGCATAGTAAGATTCTCTAAGGCTCTAATGTTCACAAATCACAAAGTATTATTTACACAATTGTTATAGGGTAAATCCATGTTTCGATAGAATAAGTGTGAAAAATCTTTATAGGGTGTGCATACAAAGTATAATAATACGAGTTTGGGAAGGGCCCAAGAGTTAATCTATGAGTGTTTGATCAGAGGGGACATTATCATACCATAATGGACATTAAACATCGCCGCAACAAAGGCCCAACAAAATATATCGACGTTTCCTAACAACAACGGCGACGATGACAACAACAACAATATGTATGTTTAAGCAACTTTTAATCTCTTAAACTTTTAAGCTATGTAGACCTCGTTTTTTAAAATCTTAATCATACTTTATTCGATTTACTTTACTTTCATACTCTCACAGTTTTGTTTTATCTTTTCATCAAAAACAGTCAAATAGAAAAATCATAATGAAAAGAAAATAGTTATAAGTTACAATTATTTATTTACCTTCAAATTAATTACAGATTACAAATGATAGAAAGATAAATATGTAATGGAGATGAAAAAAAGTGCTAAATTTTCAAATAAATTATGTGGGTATTATTTAACCTGTCAGTTTATCTTAAAAATTAGGTAGGGCTGAAATGAATTTGTAGTGGGTCTAATTTTGGTGAAGGAAATTGGGTATGTGGGTCCAAACTCAATGTGGGTATTATTTTTTGGACCCATATCCGACCCATACCCTATAGGGTCTAAAATCAAAGGACCCATATCTTGGACCCATATCCGACTCATACCCTATAGGGTATTGGGTATGTGGGTCCAAACTCAATGTGGGTATTATTTTTTGGGTCGAAATTATAATTTTCCGAAACTTCTTCTTATAACAAGCGCAAAAATATCAATTTTATATATAAATTTCGAAGATTTGACTGAATATAATCGCGGTCAATATTTAACAAGTTTGACTTTAAAAAATGAATGGGTAGTTTGGATTGGATTGGGGGGAGTATTATTCTGCAGCTCGTTTCACTGAAAACAGACACTATATATCTGTCACAAGTTGAAAACGAATAATGTCATTCTCACAATATGCCAGTGGAGGACAGGACTCTATATTCCCTCATCACTTGCATATTATGAGATAGACACTATCTGTTTTCAGCTTGCGACGGATAGTATCCGTCTTCACTGAGAATTTGTGATTATTTTGATATGTAAGACAAAAACAAAGCTTAGATATTAGCAAAAAAAAAATATCGTATTCAAGTAACATGCTATGTCTACTCTTACTAGCAGACATAAGTTTATGACGGGTCAAATACATGTCAAATCACCTCACTTATGTCCTCGAAAATACAAGAATTTTTGTCTGTATTATTACCGGCCACTTGACACTATTTGAAACATCTTAAGCTTTAGACAGATAGTTACTGGCTTAAGTAAGACTTTATGCTACACTTAATATTGTTTCATGTTTAATAAGGAATTTCACTTAATTTTTTAAGACGGTTGTACAAAAGTAAATGGCTAATTTAGCAGTATCATGTATCACGAGTTTGTGTAAGATTATCTGACACAATAATATGACCCATTTGTATGTAACAATAATTAGTTAATAGTAACTAGTATAGACCCCGTGCAATGCACGGTATATATAGAGGTTACTTTCCAGTGTATTACGCTTATAAATAAATTTTGGGTTTTTCTCTTGCGTACCCTCTTGTTTTTTCACTTTCTATGTTATACCCCTCTTTTTTGCTAATCTCTCTATTATACTCCTGAACTCTATTATATAGTGTAGAACGTGACCTAAGCTTGGTTTGACGTCTAATGTTCCGTCAACTTGCTTGTGTGGACTGCTTAGGTGACATTTATTTCCCTCCCCTCTCCCTTTTGTTTTCCCTCCACTCTCCTCTTTGTTTTCCCTCCATTTACATAACCCCAACTATCAATTACATCTTCATCTTCTTGACTTGGTACTTTTAATTGCCCCAATTTTTGGTCACAAGTGTTCATACAGATTATGAAATTTCTTGAAAAGCATACATATTCATAGAAATTCATACTAATTAATGAAGATACAATTCTGAAATTGATTAAATGTAGAAGTACAAATGTACAATTCAACTACTTCATAAGAATGACTAATACAAGGAAAGCAAATAAATATAAGATGAACTTGAAATAAAATTTCATAATCCTCGACAACCCCAAAATCTCTTCCTTCAAACCTAGAAATTGCTCCTTCATCACATCTCCATTTGATGCATTATCAGCTTCACTCAAATGATTTTCAATCCATCACATCACAAAATTATTGCAATCTAAACATTTAAAATATGCTTTATTTAGATTATTAATTTACCAGAATGTCTTAATAATAAAAAAATTTTGTCACATCGATTGCAAGCTTCATTCTTGAAATTAAAGTCTTCAATTGGGTGGGTTTTCCACATTGAAGATGATGTCGACATAAGTACAGAAAGAGAGATGAAAATTTAAGGGAAAATTTAGGGCAATTAAAAGTAACAAGTCAAGAAGATGAAGATGTAATTAATAAGGGGCCGTTTGGTTTGAGAAAGGGTAAGGGTATGAAATCAACAAAGGGAGAGTGGGGGAAAGAAATTAAATTGCCCCAAAATTAACTTATTGTTTGGTTATCTCACCAAAGGAAAGGGAATGAGTGCCATTTAACCCAACTACCAACTTCTCATTATATCTCCACCATTAACCACCTTACCACCACCACACCTTTCCATGTCATCCTACAACCAACTACCCTAAATGATCTCCGTCGTCGGTAAAATTACTTCCGTCGCCGGCGACATACCTGACCCCTGCCGTAGGCCGTAGCCCACTCAAAACCGCCATTCCCAAGCCGAGAAAACACACCCGAAAGATGGTGAAGGACAGGAGTGTTGGTGGCGATGAACGGTTCCGAGTCCAGAAACGTCGTCGGTGCAGGTGGTCCGGAGGCGTCGTCGCTAGTTGGAGCATTGGGTTCAGAGGACGGTGGTCGAGAGGCGTCGTCGGTGTGGTGGTGGCCGTCGTATTTTGGCAGGATATGGTGGGTGTCCAAGTAGTGTTGGTAGTAGTATCGAATTTTGGAGTATGGGTGATGGTGGGTCTTGAAGGTGGCGGTGTTAAATGGATGTTGGTGAGGGTGGGTCTTGAGGCGGCGATGAAGTGTCAGGGGAGGCGATAATTTCTAGTGATGGTGGTGGTCAGGGAGTAAGTAGCGGTGGTGGTCAGTGGTGGTAAGTTGGTAATTACTAATGAGGGATTGAAAGGTAACCCCAATTCCCTTGGGGGTGAAGGGTAAGGACTTAGACGTATATGGGGACAAGGGAGGGAATCACATTCTCTTTGTTTGTGTCAAACAAACACTAACAAAGGGATTCCTTGACTCTAATTCCCTTTCCCTTTTTTAAACACCCCTAACCAAACATCCTCTAATTGTGTTTATGTAAATGGAGGGGAATAAAAGGGAGAGAGGAGGGGGGAAATGCCACCTAAGCAATCCACACAAGCAAGTTGACGGAGCATTAGATGTCTAACTCAGCTTTGGCCACGTTTTATACTATATAATTAAGTTCGGGGGTATAATAGAAGGATTACGACTCTGAGGACGGTATAACATTGGTGTATCAAGAAAAGAAGTGTTGGAGTAGGTGTCCTCCACAATAGTGCGCCACATAATAAATCTTATAAGGGAATATAATTGAGATATTTATTGACTATATATATATATATGATTAGTCAGTTGATTAACGTAAATCAATAACGGTTGGCTGACTAGAGTTTGACGTTATTGTCGTATGACGGCGGTGATCAACTGATCTCTTTCGGTCACACCTATAGGATGAAATCCAAATAGTAACTAATTATTTGTATATGATACAGTTAATTAGTCCATTACATATATTTGATATGTACGAGAGTTAATTGTTAGAAATTGAGTTAAGAACTCAAATTCGATTAAGTTTATATTTCAATTATGCGATAATTGACTAATAAATTTATATCTTATTTTAATATGATTAAATAAGATTTAACTTAGTAATTAATCGTTAAATTACTAAATTAGTTGAGTTTTTGAGATAGAGGTAATCAGGTAATTAGTTAATTATATTTACAATGAGTTGTAAAATAAATTAACTAAGCATTGTGGGACCCATTATATATTGATATAATGGTAAAATATCACTTAAAATGTTAAGTACATATTATTTATTTATTTGTGTCATATAATTGTTATATGATCAAATTAACACTTAATTATATAAGATAATTAAGCATATGATTAATAAGTATTTGTGGGACAAATATCAAAAATCAAAATAGACCAAATAAGGCATCACATGGCCGGTCATATTGTAGTGGGAAGTGATGATGGTTGCTCTTGTTCATACTCACAAGTTACATGTGATTATGACATGAATAGTAAACCTAAAATCATTTCACTCAACACTACACTCTACCACTTTGCATGTGAATTAAAATAAGCAAAATAATAAGTCTCGTGTGAGGCTACAAGTGACCGGCCATATTGCCTATAAAATGGCAATATGGTTGTTTATTTTTGTTGTTCATTCTTACTTATTTTCTTACATCTCTCAAAAAACTCTTCTTCTCACTAAAACTCTCATGATACTACTATTTACTAAGTATTACTAGTGTACTAATATATACTAATATTAGTAGCATAATATCTATCTTATTATCTAGTTAATAATAAGAATAGATTATTTAATATCATCTTGGTGCAATTTGGAGGAGGTCTTCTATTTTGGAGATTGTTCTTGTTCATCCATATTTAGGAGTTCTTGTTGTGCCCATTTAATTTCCATATCAATGTGAGGAAATTTCTTCTTTTATATAAATGTCTTTATATTTGCATGTTACATAGATAATTAAATACTAAATTAACAAGTAATTTAGTAACTAATTAGAGGAGTCTAATTAAGGTCTAATTAGAGGAGTAATTTAGTAACTAATTTGCATGCATGTTACATAAATATGGTGCCAATAAGTTGGTGTTCCCTTTGTGAGATGGAAAAGAATATGAATATCTGCGTATCTCGTGAATCACTGTGGATCATCTCCATAGTCGTAGTTATGGCAGGTTTGGGGTTCATCTGGTTGATAAAGCTCATTTGGGCATTGAATCCATTAGGTATATTTACTTCTCATCCTCAAAATTCAAACAAAAAGAAGCAAAAAGCAGCTCGCAAGAAGAAAAAGCCACTAATTAATGCTAACAATGGTATATTTACTTCACTAGTCTCTTATTTTTGTTTCCAATTATAACTCCTTTCGATTCTATTTTTCTTTTTCTTGATTTTCAAAACCCTAATTCATTGTGAATTCTGGATTGTCAATTTTACTTGGTTTGTTTAGGTATCTGTAATCTGTTGGTAGTAGTAGGGTTGTTTACTTTGTTTAATAATCGTCGTGTTTTCCCTCTTTGTATTGCTAACACAAGGGTTAGTTTGCATACAGTCATACACCCAATTCACCGTCACCTCGCAATTTGTGGGAGCCCTTGAGGCATTTAAGTAATCTTGTTGTACTTATTCTTGTCGTCTTTGAAATTGCTTGCTTTCTTGTGATCACAATAGTCACTTCCTTAAGTAGAAGCTGCTTACGTGATTTTGATAAATTGACAGTAAAACTTCACTTGATCAAGAAATCACCGGACCTTCTAACATTAACAGTATATCTATCTCAGCTATGGCTAGTTTTGCGCTTAATTGGTTCTTCAACTTTATTTGGGTATTCACTTCTTGTTTCTGTCCTCAATCGTCAAACAAAAGGAAGAAAAAAGCAGCTCGCAGGAAGAAAAAGCCACAAAAATGCTAACAATGGTCTTTGCTTTTCACTTTTCATTCAAGTTAATTCAAATTTTCTTCATTTTTTTGTTTGTTGATTTTCGAAACCCTAATGATTGATCATGAGCTTTTTCTGGATTAGAGTACTTTTATGAGCTGCCTTATTAGCTTACGCCTTACGGTGCTTCTTTTCCCTGAATTATGGAGCTATCTCGGTTAACACCTTGTTTATGTAGTAATCATCCTGTTTTGCCTCTTTTATTAAAGCTTGTAAGTTGGTGTATCTCATCTAGAACCACTTAACATTTTACATTCCTTATTACCTTTGGTCTCCACTACCACTAGCAATAATATCTTCGTTATCACTTGAATCAAGCATAACAAATGTCTCCATATTACAAATAGCATCAACAAAACAGTCAACCAGTTTCCAGTCGCATGTTTGCCATAAATCTCGTGCAATGCATTCAAATGAAGAAAATCTTGCTCTTACAGGTTTTGTAATTTGGGTGAAATAATAACTTAACAAGTATCTTTAAAATTACCAACGGGAGCTGAAATAAATTTTCAATGATAAAAACACTTTGAATTTAAGTAAAACATATACTACGATATTCATATCTTACAATACTTATCATACACTTCTCTCTTGAATGAATTAAAGCCTGTCATCATCCCACTTGAAGCCACTTCTACCTAGTAGAACAGTAGCTCCAAACTGAGCATGCCTTAAGTTAAAATGTTCATCTGGTTTTCTCACTGCAGTTTCCAGTTTGTTGTTTCCATTCTTCACATTTGTTTCCATTCTACACGTTGCTCGTGCGAGGATGTTTTGTGCCGTATTGTTAGAATCTGTTTTTGAATGCTTGGCAATTGTTTCTATCTAGTAGTTTGGCAGATGAGTGTTCCAAGTTTCAAATTAATTACAACAATTACGTTACATATCATGCTTTACACCACTTTTTCTAGCCTGATTTGTATTGCATATGTCATTTATTAGATATGTTCCGCGGTTATCTTAATACTTTAAAGCAAGGTTTGTAACTCATGATGTACTTTTTATCTATCATTTTCACCCAAAACTTAATGCAAGCATTAGATTTTCTATGAGGAAGTATATTAACCCCCCCCCCCCCCCCCACATATTAAAGCGCCATGATTCTGGTTCTGTACTTCTGTCTATAAGATACAAATATTTACTTATGTTGGCTGTTGTGCACCCACAGTTCTTTTTATTTTCGTACATTAACGCTTTATACATTTTTTATTTTCTGCTCTTTACCATGACGGTTCTTTGTGACAGTTAATGTAAGATGACCCTAAATCATTCCGTATTCAGACTACTACCCTTGTTGTTGCTTCTGCTGCAAACTTGTTTGTTCAATATTTCTGCTTTCATGTATCTTCACATGAAAACATGTCTGCTCAATTAAAACTTTCTATTCACAATTATGCTCTTTGATTACTACCTATTTTCTTATTCCCCCTATCACTTATTTCTGCTTTAAGTACTTTTTCAACTTGTTGGTTAAATTCTAGGCAAATTAAACATTTAATTTCACTTATTTTTTTTCTCATATGGTCTGCTCAGTTTACAACTTATTCATTGTTCAGTTTTTGATTAATGTTTGTTAAGTCATTTGCTTGATATTTTTATAGATTTAGCTATTTTTAGTTGACTCAAACTTAGACTCGAGAAAAATTGGGTTATTTCTTGCTGAAGTTTTATCTTTTCGTTACAAATACTCTTTCAAATTTATAGATGCATCAGTGGTTGCCAACTCAGATGTGAACAACAACTCAGGCGTGAATGGCGATTCACTGCCGAAGGACACTAAAGATGGCAGTATGGAATCTATACGTGTGTTTACATATCAAGCACTCGCTGACTCAACTCAAAATATATATGAGCTGTCTTAGTAGCTTATAGTGCTTTTTTTGCCCTAATTGTGGAGCTATCTCGTTTCGCACTTTGGATTGTCAATTTACTTGTTTTGTTTATGTATTGTTTTGTTGATGACTTGAATGTAGGTAATGCTGTTTACTTAGTTTAATAATCCTCGTGTTTTTCCTCTTTGTGCTGCTAACACAAGGGTTAGTTTGCATACATCCAATCCTTCGTCACCCCGCAATTTGTGGGAGCCCTTGAGGCACTTGGGTAATGTTGTTGTAGTTGTTCTTGTCAGTCTTTGAAGATGCTTGCTTTCTTGTGATCAGATGTTGTGTAAGGGGTGACGATTAGCAACTCGTGTTACTTTTCATCCATCCAAAAATTGTTGGTCAAGGCTGTTTAAGTGCCTTACATTTTAATCCGATACCTTTTTACAACACTTTTAAAATACTCCCTCCCATTCTGTGTTTCGTACCACTTTCGTTTTTCAGCTTATTCACTGGATTCAAACCATTTTCCTTTTTAAAAGGGTAAGGTAGGGGTCGCCGGTGGGATTTTTCAAGTGTGGAAGTGGCCGGGGAAAGTGAGTGGAAAGTTTCACCGGAGGAGGGGTGTCGTGGTGGGCGGTGATGGTCAGACGCACGGTTTAGAGGTTGGGGTGAGGGAAGGGGCGCGTCGCTGGCTGAGGTAGGTTTCCGATGATGCCAGGGGATGACAGGTATTTTGGTTATTCACTTTGCTGATGCGAGGATGTTTTATGCTGTATGGCTCTTGCTATGAGCGCCTGATTTTTAAACTGTTTTCGAATGCTTGACAAGCTTTTCTATCTATTAGTTTGGCAGATGAGTGTTCCCATTTCAGCTCAAAGGCTCAATTGATTAGATGATTACAAGTATTTAGGTTAGATATCATGCTTTACATTAGGTTTCTCTGGTCTGATTTGCGTTGCATATGTCATAGTTAGATACATTGCCTGATCATCTCATTACTTTTGAGCAATATTTGTAATTCCTGGTGTGGTTTTTATACAACTTTTGTACTAATACTTGATGCGAATCATGAAACCACTAGATTCTATGAGGAAGTATATTAACTTTATCCTTCTTTTATTCAGCCATGATTCTGGTTGTCTATAAGATGCAAATATGTACTTACGTTGTCCGCCGTGTATGCACAACTCCAGTTAGTTTGACTATGTTCACATTTCACTATAAATGAAAATATGTGATGCTACCTCCATTATTTATTGTTCAAGCTTTCTATTTTGTAGATGTATCGCTGAATGGCAACTCACACGTGAATGACAACTCACAAGTGAACGACAACTCACAAGTGAACGACAACTCACAACTGAAGGACACTGAAGGTGGTAGTGTGGAAACTGCACGTCTATTCACATATAAAACACTTGTTAATGCAACTGAAAATTTCGCATTAGATCGGCGCTTGAGTGTTGATCATTTGGGACCAGTTTATGAAGGGAAAATAATTGACACTAATGAGGTGTGTTGGCTAATATCATCTTTCCGTCATTGTTTTTCAGTTTTGCCTTAGTCATTTTGGTACATATGCTACTAAATTTTTAAAAACTCATCATATTCATTTTTTCAATGTAGGTTGTAGTTATTAAACAGCTTAGTTATACTACAGTTCAGAGTGTTGAAGAATTTGTTAGTAACGTGATGTTACTCAGTCAAACAAATCATCAATATCTCGCGAAGTTGATTGGGTATTCCGTTCTTAAATTTACCACTAGATTCTTGGTGTACAAGTACGAGTCCGGAGGATCTTTAAAGAGTCATTTGCATGGTGTGTTATGTGTTTCCTTATGATTGCTTATATTTTTCCCTATATTTGATACAAATGTTGTATACTAATTATATTACATACACATTTTCTAGGTAATAAGACATGTTTGGGCTGGAAGTTGAGAATGAAGATTGCACATGGTGTAGCAATAGCGGTAGAATATTTGCAGGAGCACTTGGAGCCACCAATTTTGCATTGCTATATTGAGCCATCAAATGTCTGGCTCGATGAAAATTTGACGCCTAAACTATCTGCATTCGGAGTGGTTAGAATGTTTCCTCCTATTCCAGGGACTGATTATTGTTTTGAGACAAGCGGATCCTATTTTTATGGGGAACACGACAAACTGTTGATCAAACAAGTGACAAAAGAGACCGATGTCCGTGGATTTGGTATATTATTGCTAGAGATGATCACTGGAATAGAAGGAAGATTTAGATCAAAGGATGGTGTGCGTCGTAATCTAACCGACTGGGTAAGAGAAATCTGTTTTATAATCATTTATGTCACAATTTCTCTTATTTGTATGGGCTTATATTTTCGTTTTATTTTGTCTAAGATGCCTATTAAGTATTAATGCATGGTTCACAGGTTCGACCTTATCTGGAAGGTGAGAAGAATTTGGCTAGTATGGTTGATGCGAAGCTTGAAGGAAGATTTAATATTGAAGACTTGTACGACGTTTGTAACCTAGCTGAAGCGTGCATTGAGAAACAGCCTAGTAGTAGGCCTCGGATATCTGATGTTGTGAAAAGAATGGAGGAGCTTACGAAATAGAGACTGATCTTAAGAAGTCAAATCAGTTATTGTAACTAAAGAAGATTAGAAAAGTATAGTCTATGATGTTAGTTTAAGATGATTTAATCTACGGTGTAGTTATATTAGTTATGGAAGATTGTATGAACTTTTATCTAGTTATGAAGGATTGTATGACTCCACCGAGACAGTGGAACTATTAAATCAGACGATCGTCTTTTCGGCACTTAGCCTACGTGAAAAAATTAAATCGAATTTGTATCTCATAAGGGAAGGCAAAGGATTGTCTAGCAAAATCGATTACATTCTGATGGGGATCTCAAGGCTCCCTAAGTGTTGATGATACAAATTCTCAGGCTGTGGTTGCAATAACGAAACCTTGCCGTTCACAACGAGTCTATTATGCTACAACTGCCATGTACATTCCTTGTATCTTCTAAAACAGCATACATACCCCAGGAACAACAGGGTCTTTGCAGTCTCCAAGTACATTCCTTGTCCAGATTAATCAGCTTAACATACTCCACAAATACGTAATTTTAATCGAAACGTCATCATTTGCAACAGACCTGAATCAGCTAGCAAATTAGTTTGATGCAAGTATGCAACCCTGAAAAGTGAATTAATAAAGTTATATGGATTACTTCTGAAATGTATATTTATTTCACCATTTAATAACTTCTTTTAAACTCGATTGGTGAAGGAGAAACGGACGGATCTCTGGCTGCCCATCCGATACAATTTGCAGGTGAAGTTTCCAAACTCATGTTCAACTAGTCTGTTCAGAGTCAGTAGCGTAATTTATTAAACATTAAAGATGAATTAAAACAAAACAAAAATCATCATAAACTCCTTACTTGTCATATCAAGACATTGATTCTATTATAAAAAATGAGTCTTACATTTGCAATTCTTTGATTCTTGTATTAACAGTAGAACGTTTAAGTTGTCATTAACAGCTCTAAAACAGAATGAGACGACCATCGTAAACAAGTACTTGTTCGTCTAACAATCTAAGTCCATCGACGACTTCTCTTCAGACGATGACCACAGCTTGATTGTCCTATTATTAGAAACAGTCGATATATGGTGTCCATCGCCTGAAATGTCTAAGGATGTAACTCTGTCTTCGTGCCCGGAGAGTGTTGTCACAAGTTTGAAATCTCGAGACGACCATATCTTAGCCGTCATATCATACGAACCAGTCACCAAAAAATGTCCTCCTTGGGGTGCAAACTTGACCTTTGAAATAAGTTTTGAATGCGCTGGAATAACCATACACAGATTGTTTCTTCCTTAAATCCCAAATCCGGCAAGTATTATCCTCGCCGCCAGTAGCAAGAAGATATCCGTTTGGGGAGAAGTCGATACCAAGAATAGGCTTGATGTGATCTTGGAAAGTAAGGACAGTTTTCCCAGTTCGAAGATCCCATACACGAGCAACACAGTCGAAACCACACGATGCTGCAAGTGATCCATCTGGATGATAGCATATTCCATACACACTCCTGCTAAGTCCTTCTTGAAGAAGCAATTCAGTACCGGTGTCAATATCCCACATACGCCAAGTCTTGTCAAAGCTGGCAGTGCCCAAGTACTTCCCGGATGGATGGAACACAATACGAGTCAGCCGGTCTACGTGACCTGTAAATGTCGTCAATAGAGCACCACCCTCAGTGTCCCACAGCCTTGCAGTTTTATCTGCAGAGGCAGTTGCGACGATATTATTCCTCATCGGAGAAAATGCAATGTCAGTTGCACGTTCAGTGTGACCCTTTAAAACACAAGCCGTCGTAAACTGAGGCATATTCCATATCCTGCCAACTCCATTTAAAAATCACGTCGCAAGCAAATTCGCATCCTTTGAAAAAGAACAGCCAGTGAGACGACAATGATCATCGCCAATCTCACTAACGTCAAGGACAAAACAATTCCCTACTTCTTTATCATTATCAGGATTAAAAAATTTCAGGCGCTCAGAGGCTCTACGTAAAGAGAAGGTAACAATTGATTTACGAGCCTCCAACAATTGATTCGACCCGTGAGTATAAAATGGATATTGGGGAGTTTCATCCTTTACTTCTTCTTCATGGGCTTTCATTAGCTTTTCCAATTTCCCCTCAGCATCGAGCTTAGCCATTATCATTCGCAGACGGTCTCGTCTATCCATTTGTTTCTCGCCAAATACGGTCACTGGTTCACCAAACCGATCAAGTAGACCTCTAACCACCGTGTCATTCGTGGGCACAGCTAGGGCAGCACCACGTCGGTTCATCTTCAAATCTAGAAATTTTTTCTTCTGAAATTTCCGTAACTAATCCACTGTTTTTATGGATACTCAGTACTCAGTAACATACCAAGTAGACTCTGTATTACTCCGTATTATTTATAAAACTCCATATACTCTTTACTTTAGAGTAATTAGGACACAAAATTTATTAAATTATTTCTTTCCTAATCTTTACTCCATATATATAATATAGCACTGCCCTAACCAATCTTATATTACTTGCTGCATGCTTCAACAATCCTATCACCATCCTATTTCCTTTAGTGTAATCAGGAAACTACGACCTGAATTCCGCCACCGACAATAGTTGTTGCTTCAACGACCCCTAGTAATCGTATCATGAGACGACCTTCACCTCAAAACTTCGCTTTATCCTTAAATTCGTGTTTTTTGTGTGGGTATATCATTCGATTTAGTCAGGGTTCGACTTGGCACGTAGGATCATCACTAGGGCAGTAGAACTCTCCTTCATGAGTTTTAACAATTTTGCATTTTCAGGCTCGAACACGAGACCTTTGATTTCATGCGTCTTTAACCGAATAAGAATATAGTTAGAAAACACATGAATAGTAAATGTATACTTAAAGGACAATTGGACACCAGGGACAACAAATTGACTTATGCAAAGCTAGCATAATGTATTAATATGATGGTGTACACCAACAAGGACGATATCACTACTACAAAGCCAATGCATGCAATAACACATACATCCACTTACTTCAAATAATTCATTTTTGATTTTGACTACATAAAGCATTTATTGTTTCCACTTAGATTCCCATTATTTTTTTTTCTTTTTTACCCCTTCACTTGATCACATCCTATTTATTAGTGCCTTTAGTGGCAAGGTCGAGTCCAAAAAATAAGATAGTGTCACACAGTGATATCTGATATTCTAATAATCACCCTCTCGTAGATACATCGTAGTCTATACATAACACATTATGTAAATACATGTAAAAAGTGATGCTGAAACTCAGTAATATCAGGTGACGTGCAAATAGTATATATAACCTCAATTTACAAACTGTTCTACTCAATTCTCACTCACTATCCACTAATTTCTAGTGTTTAAAATGTCAATCAAACAAACAACTCCTCCACCAACTAAGTTAGAAACACAAAGTAGTAATCTTGATGAAGAAAGCCATCATAACCATAACCATAACCATAACAAAGACGTCTATGACTACTCGAGACGGTCGCAATGGCTACGAGCAGCGGTCCTAGGGGCGAACGACGGACTTGTCTCAACCGCGTCCCTAATGATGGGAGTTGGCGCAGTGAAACAAGATGTAAAGGCCATGATACTAACAGGGTTTGCAGGGCTAGTAGCAGGGGCATGTAGCATGGCCATAGGCGAGTTTGTATCCGTCTACTCGCAGCTCGATATCGAGGTTGCACAAATGAAAAGAGAAAGGATGAACTCAGATAACAACGAAGAAATGGAAGCGAAGACAAAGGACGAGGAAGAGCTGCCGAATCCAGCGCAGGCGGCGGGTGCTTCAGCATTGGCATTTTCTGTAGGAGCAATGGTGCCATTGTTAGGGGCCTCTTTTATAAGGGATTATAAAGTGAGGCTTGGTGTGGTGACGGTGGCCGTTACGGCCGCGCTTATATTGTTTGGGTGGCTAGGGGCTGTTTTGGGTAGAGCACCGGTGGTTAAGGGTTCTGTGAGGGTTTTGTTGGGTGGTTGGGTTGCTATGGCTATTACCATTGGTTTGATCAAGTTGGTCGGGTCGAGTTTGGTTTAGATTACCAAGCATATAATAAAACCGTAATTGAGGATCAACTGTTCCATTTTTTTGTCGTGCTATATTTCTAAATCACATTTCGTGACAAAGATCACGTTGATCACAATATATTATATCAAGTGAATTGTGTGTCGAAATATGAGAGGAGACACGAATATGAGATTACACTGGTAGTATAAGAAAAAGATCGGGGTGTGGATTTGTAATTTGACAAATTAAGTTAACGGGTTTAAGTGGTATTATACACAAACTCCGATCAGTGTTCGAGGTAAATATGTAATATGATTCCCAGTTGCTTATAAATGTTGCGTTCAATTTCCTCCTTACTTTTACCTAGCGGAAGAACTTTTTTATATCTAACAAAGCGCTTACTTAGTCGCAATATAATAGAGTGAAGATATTGCTAAATGCTAAGTGACAAAGTCGTAAGTACAAATAAATTCAAGTAATTAAATTTTCCAATCAACCGATCTTGGACTTTTAATTAATTGTTCATGATTAGACTATTTGACTTTTGTTAGTATAATTTTTATTAAATTTTCCCAACTTGAAATTACAAGTGTTTCGGATAAAATTTGTCTAATAATAAATAGAAAAAAGAATGAAAATATCAAAACTTCAAAAACTATAGAAACTATGGGCCATGTGTCACGTCCTTACTCTTTGAGAATATAAGGATCGTGTGCCACTCGAGCCAAATGCCTATTATGGCCGAGTAAGGCAATACTCAAACTCAAACAATAACACCAATGAGTATCACAACGATATGTATTTGAGAAGGGGTGATGATTACGAAACTTATGTAGTGCGGAATAATCGTAACATCACAAGAATATGGTAGTATATTATATATATGAATTACAAAGTATATTACAAGTATAATGTAGGGATTTACAAGGAAGAAGGATTGTAATTGTGTGACTAAAAGTGTGTGTGAAATGGTGGCCTAGGCAATCTATTTATAATGGGGGCCTAGGGGCGGTTATGGCACGAAGGGGTGCCATTCGTGCCTCTTGGGGTGTTGGCGGGTGTGAGCAAGGGGGAGGAACAATGTTGGTTCCTCTCCAAGTGTGGCGCCAAAATGGTGTGCAAAAAGGGGGATGTATGGGTGGTTATTTTAGGGAAATGGATAAGGACAAGGGTGGTTATTACAACCCTTCATGATATCCCACAATAACCACCTAGCTAGCATGGTGATACGATTTTACAGCGGAAATGAAAAGAAGATAGGTTGATTGGAGAGCTAGACCTATAGCTCGACAATCGCGAGACCAAGACAAGACCTATTGACTCGAATCTCAAAAACAACGCAAGAAAACACGTTCAAGCGAAGTAGGAACGAATTGTGCTCAACAATTCGGTAAACACAATATTATATGTGAGTTTTGTTTTGTCAGTTCCATCCCTTATTACAAAACAAAGCAGGCTATAAATAGCCCCTCAAATTAGCCGTTTTAGGCATTACAAGCAAATGAAGAGCTAACAATTAACTTATTAATGAAAGATAATAAAACAAGGACATTATTACTAATTAACTTGCTCAATTAAAGACCATAAAGCTTGCTCAAATCAGCCGCTGCTTTGCTCTTCCACTTCCCCGGCTTTGATTGCTAACCAAGGCCCACCCATGTAACTAGGCACACGTAATGGCTCCTTTGGTTTGAAGAGTTATGATCATAATCTAAGACGAGAGTGACGGAAATCGTATCATCCCCTCCCCCTTAGAAAGGAATTGACCTCAATTCCAGGTGCTTGAATTCACCGGGATCAAAGATGAACAAAAGAACAAATGAAATGACGTATCCCAACAACGAGTTTGAACCATCTCCGTGACCAGGCTGCAACTTGATCCGTCCTTTTGATTTCCATGCGTCCTTGTGCCGTCCTCCCCACCTCCCTCCGTGCACAAGCATAGACAAAGCCTCCATAACCAGGCTGTTGTATAAGCTCATACAACAAATTAAAATTTGCACAACTGCAGCAGCCCTTGGTACCTGAAATGCAACCCAATCACAAATTTTATGTACCAGGAACTTGTTAGCATCGATGGTCAGCGTGCTTGGCTTAACAACCACTTCGAACTGCTGGCCAGATTTCCAAGAAGGACACGGTTCCTTGGTCAGAGCACCCTCCGCTCCTTCATCACCATACAAGTCCGAGATAAGTGGTAGATTGAAGTCCAAAGATGAATCGATGTTGTCGCCACATAATACGTCCTTACCAAGACCGTCATCAAACCTGCCTATTGATAACATGGTTAGACTCGAATGCTTCCTGCCCTTAGAACATAAAGCTCCTTTAGACTCGGCTGACATAGGCCTCAACACGACCCTTTTCCCGTCATCCATCAACTCGTACTCGTTGCTCCTTCCTCTATGCAACACATCCCGATCATACTGCCACGGGCGTCCCAAAAGAACATGGCAAGCGTCCATAGGCACCACATCGCACACCACCTCGTCTTTATAAGAGCCCATTGCAAAGCATACCCGAACCTGTTTTGTGACTTACACCTTCTTACCGTCGTTTAACCAATGTAAAGCATAGGGCTTGGGATGAGCCGTGATTGGCAAGGCAAGTTTAGAAACCATCTCACTCGAAGCTGCGTTTGTACAGCTTCCACCATCAATTATGACACTACACCACTTATCATTTACTTGGCACTTCGTATGGAAAAGTTGAACACGCTGCTCAGATTGATTTGGCTCAGAATTTACTTGTAATGAACGAATCACCAAACAAGTATCGTAAGTTGGTGCTTCATAAATCACTTCCTGTTCATCCTCTAACTCGGGCTCATCAAGGTTAAACACTCCACCTCTAGTTTCGTCCTCCTCACAAAACTCCTTGCGGTACTCTAGAACCTCCCTCAAAGTCACCACCCGCTTATTTGGACAAGCATTCTGATAGTGACCGAACCCCTGACACTTGAAACATCTAACTCTGGAAAGACTAGTTTCCCTAGTCGCACTAGTCAATTTAGGGACAACAGTGGTGTTACTAGGGCTAGGGGACACGGTTGGGGTGCTATTGGACGCAGTTAGCTCCAAGGGAGACTCGGGTTTGGACCAAGTCTTGGTCTTACCATAATCCGTGCTCGACCCTCCCCCATATTTGGATTTGCCTTGAGACTCGAGTTTCAAACAAAGCCCGCAAAGCGTATCAAAATCCTCATAAGGATACAATTCCACAATATTTGATAAGTTAAAATTTAATCCCCGTAAAAACCTAGCCATTTTTTGTTCCTCAATTTCCTCCAATTCCCCCATTAAAGATAAATTTTCAAATTCATCGATATACTCCCCCACACTCAATTTTCCCTGGCTAAACTCCGCAATTTTACGGTAAGTAGTAATTCTATGGGTCGTAGGTACATACCGTTTAAGAAGTTTGCGTTTCAGCGATTCCCAAGATGCGATCTTGTCCTTTCCAGCCCGTGTTCGTTTGGCTTTCAACCCCTCAAACCATAATGATGCTCCTTTACCCAGTCGTAAAATTGCGTACCGACACCTTTTCTCGTCGCTAAGATCCTTGAAATCAAACATCCGTTCGATTTTCCGTTCCCATTCCAGATAACTCTCTGGATCGGTGCCTCCTGTAAATTCTGGAAGTTCAGAAACTTTGAACTCATCCTGTTTCGGCCTAGGGCCAGTTCGGCTACCCGTAAGACAGTTGCGTAACAACTCACGAAGATTTTCAAATAACATGTCATCGTCGTACTCTGCCATGGTGTATCTTTTCTCTGTTTTTTTTTTATATATATATATTTTTTTGGATGAACAGTACCTTCCCGTGAACAATATTTTTTTTTTTTTTTTTTTTTTTTTTACAAAACCGAAACCAAGGATCGTCTCGATTAAATGGAAAATCAAGAGCCGAAGTTCTGATACCACTTATGATACGATTTTACAGCGGAAATGAAAAGAAGATAGGTTGATTGGAGAGCTAGACCTATAGCTCGACAATCGCGAGACCAAGACAAGACCTATTGACTCGAATCTCAAAAACAACGCAAGAAAACACGTTCAAGCGAAGTAGGAACGAATTGTGCTCAACAATTCGGTAAACACAATATTATATGTGAGTTTTGTTTTGTCAGTTCCATCCCTTATTACAAAACAAAGCAGGCTATAAATAGCCCCTCAAATCAGTCGTTTTAGGCATTACAAGCAAATGAAGAGCTAACAATTAACTTATTAATGAAAGATAATAAAACAAGGACATTATTACTAATTAACTTGCTCAATTAAAGACCATAAAGCTTGCTCAAATCAGCCGCTGCTTTGCTCTTCCACTTCCCCTGCTTTAATTGCTAACCAAGGCCCACCCATGTAACTAGGCACACGTAATGGCTCCTTTGGTTTGAAGAGTTATGATCATAATCTAAGACGAGAGTGACGGAAATCGTATCACATGGACTAGGGGTGGACTAGGTAGTGAGCTACCCTAGTGGACACCAAAGACCCGTGAGCTGGCTGGACTTCAAGTGAGCTGCGTTCCACTTGAGTGAGCTAGTGGCGCGAACTAGTATGAGCTTCATGGGAGCTGGCCATGACTTGATTAGAGCTTGATATGCTACCCTTGAGCTGGCACGGACGTGACACGGCTTGATGAGGCTTAAGATAACCTCAATTTGGCTTGAAAAAGTGCGGGGTGTGACACATGGCTACAAGTTCAAGAATTTGCGTATCTACATAACGCAAATTCTCATTTAAGACCCATTTTCGTCTAAAACCTTTAGGCAAAATATATATGACCATTTTATAGTCTGATGCACATGATCACATTTTTCGAAAAATGTCACATTTTTATATATGGCCATATAATGGTTACATATGCCCATCTAAAGGCTTTAAACGAAAATAATCGTCTGAAATGAGACCTACTGTATATATAATTACATATCATCTGACCTAACTGTATATATATTTACATATCATCCGACTATACCAGTTGCTTGTATGTGCAATTGGTTCTCGATCTTTGGTTTTGGGCAAATTCTCATTTGTGAGATGCACTTCTTGTCACAAGCTACAAGTAAGAGAGTAAGTGGAAAATGGATTGTGAGAGGTTACAAGTTTATATAGTCACAATCGAGACTTTCTGTTAATGTCTAACAAAGATCCTAATCATGAAACATATAGAGTAATGATAAATCTACCAACGTTTTTATTAATGCAATTGAAACTAGAAAATTAATAGTAAGATACCTATTTAATTAACTTATTTTTGAGTTGCATTAAACAAAAATATAGTGGCATTATCATCGCTCTAAAATTAGAAATATTTAGCAAAGTTTTGGAGTTATTCATAGCAAGTTGCAAATAACTGACTTAAACTAAAGAATAATGATAAGCGTCACCAAATGGTAATGAGTTACAATATCACTCCACATATATACCAGTGCACGATAGAAATGATTAAAGCCTACAAGTGATACTGAAACTCAATACCATCGGATACGCTACCTCATAATCGTGTTGTGTTGGTGATATTAATTTGTGGAGTATTATTGAGAGCACTCAAGGGTGACAAACAGTGAAACTGCAACATTGATTGAATCTTTACCTTCCCTTTGATGTTGCTTCTCAGTCTTTCCAACCACCTTTAATAGTAAAGACATGGTCAAAATGTAGACCTTAATTTCAACCAAACTTTCATAAGATAATGACATAATCAAATTAAAGCAAGAGATCTCCACCATAAATTTATACTAATGCCTGATGATTTTGACACAGCATAACCAATCTTTAATTTCCCATGTAAATGAAGACAAGGGTTATACACTTATACTCCTATACAATAATATTGGCCTATCGAGAGTACTTCATAGTACGTGTGGGATATACACTTGTACTCCTATACAATAGCATTTTCCGATCTTTTGCTTTTGCCAACGATAAGAAATCGTCTTTTCCCATGAGCGTGTGGGATAAATAGGCTTCGTTACCCCAACCCCAATCAGTAAATTTAAAAGCAGTGCTGAACCCAGAATTTCAATTAGTTGGGGAAAAACTTGAAAAAAGTTTCATACCCTATTTAACAATTTTAGGAATTTTCAGTATCTAGCGAAGGCTCCTGCCCAATAGTAAGGCATATATATAAGCATGTTGAAAAAACATGTTTCAATGGACAATAAACATAAAATACTTATATCTGATGAGACGAGGTGCTAATTTAAAACAAGGCCTAAGGTTTGAACGTATATGAAACAAATCAGAAGGGACTGGAGAGAAACCGCCAATTCGAAGCTTATTACCCCGACCAATAACATTTGATCTGATCCCACCTCAAGCCGTCTTCTAGCACAAATGAGCCAATATTAACACACCTATAGATTCAAACATTTATACCTCGGTAAAACCAAACCTAATCCAAAACATACGGGATCACTACCAAATAATCTCTAAACATCTATTCAAAAGAGAAAACAGACAAGCATATTTTACTTCTATCGAATATTCAAATCCATATGGCCTCCTATATAAAATTTCTTCATACTCTGTTTGGGTGCTACCATACTCTGTTAGTAACTTCCAAATTACTTCCAAAGTAGTACTCTTTCTCCAAAATTTAGTCTGCTTCCATTATTTTCCGCTCTATATTTCTCCTCGAATGGCAACCAAGCAAACAATCCTTAATCCGCCATTAAATTAGAAATCTTAATAAGTACTAACATTCACACAATAACAGGTAGAGTAACATATGTAGCGGACTTAACTAACCACTTAACTTGCAACGAACCTAACCCACAATAACAAGTACAGTAACATATACAGCCGTTGACCAAAAACTTTCGAGCACTAAACTAACTTGTAGTATTTATATTCACTCTATTCTGTACCTCGTGATATTAAGCATGAGACGAACTACTACAATGGCCCATGTATAACAGTATAATCCACCCATATTAAAGGCCCCAATTTCTTCGAACCCTACAAAATGCAGAAAAGTACAAACCACAAACTATTTCTACCATGGATGAAGAATTGGAGTCGAGAGACATGGTTTCTTTAGATACTTGACAATTTTTGGCACTAGAGAACTGTCCAAACGTGTAAGGAAAATATTTCAGAAGTGCAAAGAACAAAGTATTAACATCAAATCACCCTTTGTCCCACCATTTGCGGAAGTCTTTAAAACACTAAGGCGATGTTATTGAGCAACCTAAAAAAGTAGCTCTAAAACTATAGAAGTACAACATAAAACTTTACTTTTTAGTTTTGGATGCAGATGACGCAAAAAGTATCACACGTAAGATTCAGATTGTAGCGAAACTGCCTGTAGGTCAGGCACATCATTCACTATTATTCAAAGAATTAGATTTGAACTTGCTCAAAACTTGGTTTGTCTGGGAAAACACTAGTACATTGCAAAAGCCACTGACCAGTACACAACCATAATATGTGATAAGGAATCCTCAAGCTCCCATCATCCAATACACGTACAGAACATCATTATTTCAGCCTCGCAAATAACCTGTTAGCAACCTATTTTTACAAGAAAGCATAATTCCAAAATGAGAATTCCAGGTTCTAAAAGTCGATGAATTAGTTTTGTGAACAGGTAAGCAGGAGATTAGTTTCGGGAACAGGCTAAAAAGAGAGCTTACACATTTATCAATACAAGAATAATAGTCGAAGTATTGTCCCGTGCAGTGCTTACTCCCACTTTCATCATCCTTGATTCTCTTAACGCATGCCTACATACCAGCTTATGTAATATTAGAAAGGTGCCCCAACCTATCCAATTAAAGACCCCTACCAAATAAATCTTTAGGAGAACTCAAACTCACTTTGTATTTTTCAAAGCAGATTTTGTTGAGCTTAATTAATTAATCCTACGACTTAGTTTACTGAACTTCTATGAGCTGACAATGTTTTCTGGCTATTAAAACTGAAACTTGACTGAAATAATGTTAACTTCTTACAACTCTCAAAAAGTAAGTTGAGAGTAACATGGCCAACACGCCTTACATAAACCACTGAAGTTAAATGAGATCAACAAATTTATGCTGGCAATAATGCAAAGGGACTAAATGTATCGTGCTACAAACTAGTAATGCAGCCCTAAAACATCTAGACATTCTCAATGCAAACTGACAGACGCAGACGTAGCTTTTTACAGTGAAAGTATGGTCAGCATAAACTGGGAATCTAGGATGGGCTAGTACTGTATATAAGACAGGGTTTTTTTTTCGTCCCAAAGAAAAGAGTAATTGGAAAACAATGCTGAGATCTTAAGACAATCATTACTCTATACAATACACTGATTCAGGTATCCAAATTCTACTATGGGTCATTCATATCAGTTTCAAGGTCCTTTATAATATACGTAAGGAGTAGAACTGAGACCTAATAATTACGTGAAAGGAAAAACTCCAGGATTAACACCTATTCGGCTCAAGCCCCTATCTACAACTGTTTCTTGCAATTAGATACCAAATCATCATCTCTCTCCACTTTCTGCATAATCTCCAAATAAATTCTCTCTTCCTACAAATAACAAAATCTAATATACCAAGCCAACTCTGTTCACGCGTAACAACCCAACCTTTAAAATTCACTTTGATCCTCGATTCCGCAGTGGTATAGAAACAAACTCCAGCAATATTTCACTAGGACCTGACTTGAAACATAATAACAAAAGAAGTGTAGCACCAGATAACCATAGTCCATTGCCTTGATACTAGCCATAAGTATCTTCAAACACTTGTAAATAAATAGGCTGTCAAAATAAGCTAAATTCAATCCTTCGCCACAACCTACACAAGAGGGACCTCGAAATTCTTAATAAGAACGTGCCCAAAGAAATACACCATACTGCATCGTTCTCCCTAATATTCATAATTTCATATAGACAATTGCTCAAGCATGAAACACCTCACACTCGCCTAGGTCCTCGCCCAAGCATTTCAGTCAGGACTAGGGATATTACTCGTTAATGCTCTGTTTTGAAACCATTCAGATCGTGAAGTAGTATTTTCTCAGAATATCTTTCCACAAGTATACAGACTAATGTGCATTCTAAAAGAAACAGAATTAAAACCCATCATCTCCAATATATCTCATAATATTCCGATGCCTGTTTTCCTTCCAGCACCATTATTAAATAAAAACTAAGATACTTCAGTATTATATAGCTTATGCTAGGCTTCCTTATTGACCAAATACATTAAAATTAGTGGTAAAGAAGTGGTAGTAGGTTTACCATAAAATGGGATGAAACTAATATTAATGGTCAAAATAAAAATATCAAGGTGTGAAGCCGAAATTAAACTCAACCAAGTTTATAAAAAAACGTTATTAGATGAAAAATAAGGAACATAATCCAGTCATCTTTGTATATTCTTGAAATTTCTTAAATATAATTAAAATCCACAAAACAACACTTTTCCAAGATTCCAGAGCAGATAAAACCCAGCAACAAAAAACTATTGTAGTTTTTTAAAATTCCAACTTTGCTTTTTTTTTTAGGGGAAGGAGCAATTTTTCATAACTAACAACTAAAGATAAAAGAAAGATGAATACAGCATCAAAGCCTTCATTCAAAAATGTTTTGGGAGTCGACTAACATGAAACTGTAGATCAGTAGATAAGATAAATGAAAAGAAAGAGAAGGAAACATGGTTTAAAAAAAAAGTCAGTATATTCACAAGTACATAAATTGTGGAGATTTTTTGAAAGAGTTGACAAAATCTTTAAGTTAAGCAACCAAGTGAAAATAAAAAAAAAATCAAAAAGAAAACTCAATTAAATAACACGGGGAAAATATAGAAAACTGAATGCAGACGAATATAAACTGAGAGCAAATGGATGTCCTAACCCAACTAAGAATGCACTAAACAACGCAAATTAATTCCCGAAAGTTCAAAATCTTAGTGAAACAGGCGGAATAGTAGGTTCTTTAAGATTCCGGAAATTCAGCAATATTAACCTGGTAGTTGAGTAAAGACTTCACACATTTTGGCTTGCAAATGCTTTCTTCAAGCTCCTTTTTGGGGTCAACAGGGTCCTCGTCAGCCCTGCAGATAAAAACGAAAGGTGTCATTTGTGTGAGATGTATCAGAGCTTGGCACTATTAATTGAATATGGTCATAATGTGAAGGTTTATACTTGAGCACCCTCTTTCTATCCTATAACATACAAGAGCTATTGAGGAACTGCATTAATGTTGTAGATGCAGCAAAGATAGAACTTTTATCACTATTTTTCTAAGGAGTGCAAGGAGGTGGGAGCATTGAACAAAAAGTTAAGAAAAATGGCTAACCAAATTCTGCTTTGAATATAACAGCATGAAGGGTTACAGAAACACAAGCATAGACACTTAATGCTAGTGAGGTCCTTTGTCCCAAAACGCTGTTTGAAATTTGAGATGTAAGAATCGAGTAATTTTATACTTAACATAAACTTCACAGTTTCCCCCAAAAGATGGCAGGGAAATTAACACAAACTGAATTTCCAGAGATTGGTGTCAAGAGGTAATTGGACTGGGCCAGACATTGTATCGTTGATAAACCCTATCCCTGTTGGAATGGAATAAAATAAAATCACACAATGAGCCATAGTGCTGCAGAGTTCCAACCATTTCCATCATATTTACCTCGGACGACAAAAAAGGACCTACGGCTCATCATAAAATCTTCAGAACCTTTCCACTTTTTCTACAAAATTATCTATCTTGTTCTTAAGAAAATATTGGCTACACCATTTCATAACGCCACTGGCCACCAACCCCCCAGAAAGGAACAAGGCATAACAGAATGAAGAGACTGATATGAATAGAATACTAATAGGCAAAATCCACAAGTTCACTATCAAAACCAATTTGGAAAAAAAAGTTTTCCATATCCATGTGGAACCGCCAAAAGGCCAACAACGCACATACCATAATTAAGGAGCAATTATGCCCATAAATACTAAGAACGGGGAAACTTTTTTAGCAGAGAAGATATTGATCCCAAGCACACAATAACTTCAGGACCGTAGGACATCTAGTATCTATAGCTGTTGAAGCTCCCTTCCCCTAGCTCCCAGAATACAGTCATCAATTCTGCACTTCTCGCATATTTGTTTTGGTACAGTTCAAAACCCGGCTTTGCCACAAGGTGGTCATACAAAGAACAACATTTACAAAACTAGGGAGAACAACATAACAGCCAACATACCTATAAACTACCGAATAAGTGATTAAAATAAGTAAGAAACACCAGTAGACCAAATCACCGAAGCTTAAAGCAAAATAACCATTACCTAGTTGTAACCAAAATACAAATAAAGGGGTATGAAGGAAAGTTTACAATGAAGTACGTGGCCTCGGAAAATGTAAGGGTAACTATTAGGTCATGAATAATAACACTACTAAAAGGAATAAAAATTAGGTTATGAATGAAGAGGGATATATACTCACATAGATATCGATGTGCCGGTGACTTCAACTAACACAAATAATTATTTCCTGCATTTACAAGCCAAACTGTCTTAGTTCAAAATAATAATCGCAATGATGAGAAAGTATACAAAATGGATACTGCATTGGCATGTATAAGCCGGGTATAATTAAATTCATCTTCTAAATCAGATAACTAGCACATTCTATATCTTGCCAAAAACAAATGTAATGAAATCTGCAACAATCATCAAGAAACTCTAAAGAGCAAGCGGAAGAAAATAAGGTAAGGATCCCATAATCAAATAGTAACTTTGGGAGGTCAACAATCCAATTCATAACCAAATCCGTTCCTAACCAAATCTCAAACCATGAATCATGAAACATTCGATTTGTAATCATAATGCCAGCCTGCCAGGCACATTCAAAATTAACTACTAATACTACTATTATGCATCCAAAAGGACACCAGGCACAAGAGAATAACAATCAATCCCAAATATCCATATCGATTCTCTAACCTATTTGCATAATTCAATAACCAAATGACCATCGATAATACCAACGCTTCGTTTATCAGCGCACTTGTCATCACCAACGCGTAAATTACTAAAAACGTATCGATGACACGAAAGTAAAACTAAACACGTGTGAATCAGTGTATCGCATACGAAACAAAACATCAAAGTTGAATCACAACCGCAATACATATAACCCAAAAGCAAATGACATAAATTTATAGCAAAATAAACCCTAAATCCAATTTCGTTGATTGAAAAATGAGGACATTCGAACAATATGACACAATCAATCGTATCAAACAATTGAATATCACAGTAATTACTACAATCGACAATATTACACCGGGAATTAGATCATGAATATTTTCAAAATAGATAAATCAAAATGCGAATAATACAATAATCAAGAACTAAAAGTAATTAGGGTTCCAAATGACAAGAAAATTAGAGCGAAGCTATAGATTCAAATTCAATCAACGAGATCAAAATCAAATAGATCGATTTGATAAGATTTGGGGAGAAAGAAAGATCGAAAATGGCGTAGAGGTTACCTTTAATTTAGGGTTCAGACCAAAAAAAACTGCGTTGGGAAATTTGGGAATTTTGATCCCAGTTTAATATATGGTGTCCCACTGTCCCTGGTTAAACTCGAATGTTCGAGGGACCAACCCGGCAACCCGTTAAATCCCGGAAATTGGGTGAACCAAAATCGACCTCACCCGATGCATGATGAGAATAGAATGGGTTAATACTAATTTATTTATCACAAATTCTTATTGAAATCGGGCACATCGGTTTTCAGTTAAGTGGGAAATCAAGTGGGAGTGAATGATAATTGACGTCTTTTTTTTGCAATGGTCAAATAATGTCTTATACATATGACATTTGACTCATTTGGTCAAATGTTCTTGTTTAATTTAAGAGTACACTAACGCAACATAGTAAGTACATCGGTAAATTAAAGAGTCTTGACGACGAACTGACTGCTTAACAGGAACTTCATCTCCTCTATTTTCTACATGCCTCCGGGTCTCCAAGAACCAATGAGTCTTTCGGGCCGCGAAGAATGAGCAAAGTGCACTTACGCCACAAGGACGTAGAAATGAATGGTGGAATGTCGTTCAGGAAGGTCGGCCTCCAATGGAGAGGAATCTTCTACATCTTGATACACACTCCCTTCGAACATGAAACTCATAGGCAAGGAACGTACGTAAGTGAGTAGAAAGGAAGTGAAAAAGATGCCCCTACGAACAACTCTCTAACTAACGTCATCTAAGAAGGCCAAATCAAGATGGGCACAACACAAACCTTATGTAAATTTATCATTGCGATTATTATCACCTCCCCACCATAGTCCTTGAAACTTGTTGCGATTAGAAACACGACACTTCGACTTACCTCCCTAATAATGAAGGGACATGACACCCTTAACCAATAGAAGGCTTTTATTAGTATAAACAAAACAATACGAAAGCAGGGGCGACGTCATTGAATTGATGCTAGAGACCACAACAACCAACACTACTCTCCAGCCCAAATAATCCCAACCCAAACCGAACCAAGACCTATGATAGGCACCAACACCAAAATACCCATGACCTGATGACCGTAGAAAACAAGAAATACGCCACGCCTAAATCCACACATACCGTCCAAAAAACCACTCACTCACGCGGCCCACAAACCACCATCAAATGATAATAGATTTAAGAGTTTCAATTATACGTGAACTCAATAAAGTTAGGTTGCTTATCAATATATAGATCGATAGTGTTTGTTAAAGGCTATAGTATAATATATGATTAATTACAATATGAATCTTACATCAATGCATTTTGATTGCACCTTTAATATCTATTGTACTCGTACTTACTCTCATGCAAGTTAAATAGCGCAAAATCTTGGATCACACTATAAACCCTTGATCACGTCGTACGTATTTTTAAAAAGATCAAACTAAATATAGATCTATTGATAAACGGGTACTTTTGTCTTATAATAATCTTCAAGTGCAATCAATTTGAATGTATATCATACACTAGTAACACTACAAGAAATACGTCGTTTATCGTCTGAAACTTATATTCAAATTTAAATACGGCTATTCAATATGAGCGAATTCAGGAGTCGTTTGGTTGAAACGGGAAATATTGCAAGATCATGTGAAATACAAAATCATGAAAAATAAACTCCATCGTGCAATTTATGGGAATTTTCCACAATTGTTTGGTTGGCAATGTGAGAATTTACTTTCACAGGTACTTCAACTTATCAAGCACGGTGTTGGTAAGCAACTTACTACATTTTTTTCAGTAAGTGGATTGTACCTCTGAGGTACTACCACATAGAATATAGTTTTTGAGCTTTACAATAAAGTTTTTGAGTATAGTACCAGTTTTACTATAAAATTTTTGAGTTTATTGATTTAAACATTAAACTCAAAAAATTACAATAACACTAAAAAAACATCATATATTAGATATAAAATTTAATTTATAAACTTTAAAAAGCTCGAAAAAAATGCATAAAAACTCAAAATCATACTACTCTGAGGTAGTACCTCCGATGTATAATCCTTTTTCTCCATTTTTTTAGGAAGTCAATTCAATCGGAAATGCAACTTCCCCCATTTTAAAAAAACATGGTGACCAAACAACTTCCCTTTGTGTAATTCATTCTTCATGGAAACTATCACTTCTCAGATTTATGTACATCCATCCTACTTTTTATAATATACATTTCAAACGCACAAATAGAGATGTTATAACTTATAAGGGCGGAGATGGGGACGGATACATGGTATAAATATGTAGGCTCTTCCGCACTCGTATCCACCAAGAAAAACTCATACTCATACACGACCCACTACCCCAAAGTCGTGCGCTCGAAATATAACTCATTCCCACCCATTTAACCATTAACTCGCCAACCAATTTTTTTTCTAGTTGTTTTTTTCATTAAAAATTGGCTTATGATGAACTTTCAATTTTATTATTACTTTATCTTTTTATTTAACATGTACAACAATAGATTAATAAAAAAGATTATAAAATACTCATAATTATATTATATTTTAAAAAAATATCTAGCCGGTAGCATGAATAAAGTGAGTATGATGCAAAATCCATCCCACCAATGACTATGAATGACAATCAGCACAATATGGATGAGATGAAGCCTTGGTCATATTCATATGGTTGTGGATAATGTGTACATGTATTATGCACGACCGAAAAAATATTATATCAATAGAGATACGAATTAACGAAAAATTATAAAATGGATGGCTCATATCCATTTCAAAATCACATCCACTAAATGGATAATGATGTAGAAAAATTATTAAAACAACAAGATTCGTATCCATTTAGTAGTTTTTCGTTTTTCTCAATATCCATATTTATTTAATTTTTTTTTATCTGTATATATCCATATGGATACCATATCAACCCGGTGATGCAGGTGGAATGGATTTTCGCTTTCATAATATTTTTTTTTATCATTATTCATTAGTTATTTCCTTAGATTTAAAGAATTAACCGTAATCTTAAATGAAGTTAGAATAAAGCTAAAGTATTATAAGCCGCCAAAATTCAAATAATTAGTTCAAACTAGTTTAGATTCGCGGATCGCAGTATATATAAAAGTTTTAATTTTAGTAATTATTTAAGGAGTATATATTTTGAATTGACTCGTCATTAATTTGTCAGACACTTCATTGTATTTCAATATCAGAAAAACAATGAACTCTGATTTAATCAAGAGAGTTTAGTAAAGATATAAAATGTATATTTAATGGGAAAAAAATTACCATAAAACTAATTATTACAATTTACTGTATAATTTTTCATGCGTTAAGTCATTTTTTAATATATAATATAATAATAATAATACTAAAAATCTAGGAATTTATAATTTATAAAATTATATCGAATTTATTTTATTTTAGTTAAAAGATTATAATTAGATTTAAATGAAAATGTTATTATTTGATTAAAATATTATATTTTGATGGGGATTTTTTGATTAAAAGATTATACTTTGATGGAATGCTAATACTTTAATGAAAGAAGTCTTTTGTTGTCTTTTTTAGCTGAATGCTTTTTGGAGGGAAAACTTTGGAGAAGTTTTATTCTCTTAGTATATAGGGGGATTATTCTAAGTTGAAAATTGTTTAGCATGGACAGTGAAAAGATAAAACCAATATATATAAGATTAAAATTGTAAGAATCATAGCGATTTAATAATGGACGCAAACAAGTAAACTAAAAAATGGGTCAATCGGGTCGGGGTCGGCCGGTTCGATTCAGGTCATTTCGGGTCTGTCAATTTATCGAGTTAGATTGGGCCGGGTCGGGTTTCTAAGGTTTTTCTTGTATGTTGGCCGGACCATTTTCGGGTTAACTGGGTCGAGTTATTTCGGGGCCTGGTCAATAATTAAGAGAGAAAGAAGTACGTTTAGTATTATTACTTTAGGTTTCATAATTGATTTTTTTTTTTTTTTAATTTAAATAATATGAACTGAAATAGTCAAGGGTTATTTAATAGCATTAATCCAACATAGGCTTCACCTTCTCAAATTAATCCAACCTATGATTTATCACATATTAATCCCCTCTTTACACTCATTTTTCACATATTAGACCGGCTTAAATTTTACCTATTGTAACAGGTGAAATTATTAACTAGTAGGTTTGTTTCTTTATTTAACAAATTAATTTTTCTTCTTCCACCAATGTCATTGTTAATCTTCTTCCCCTTTATTCTTTCTTCTTCTCCCTCAATGGTGTAAATGTGTAATAATACAAGAAAAATGAGTGCAATGATGAGATTAATACAAGATAAAGCATGGGTTAGGGTAATTTGAGAAGGGGAGACATAGGTTGGATTAATCTCTTTTTTTTGGTTAAATTAGAGTTATATTTTATTTAATTAGAGTTATATTTTGTTTAATTAGAGTTATATTTTTCCGGGCCATTTTTAAGTCGAGTGGTTTCAGATCGAGTCATTTAGGGGTTGGGTCAATTACGGGTCAACAAAGCTCGAATAATATTTGGTTTAGAAAGGGTCAATTTGGATTTCGGTCACATTAAAGGGTTGTAGTTCGGAATTTTTGGTTCACTCTTTTCAGGCCGGGTTAATCGGGTAGATTGATTTTGCTTGGTATACAAACAAGTAAATAGTTATACTAATAGTTAGAATTTAATTTTTTTTATAGAATTACGGTAATTTGTATCAAAAATCATTTTTATTAATAAAAACGAATTAGTTGAATTTCTCATTTAGGGTGGATATATGCACTGTGATTAAATGGATAATAATATATTACCAGAAATCAATTAATATTCATCTATATTCTTATCCTACCCTAAACTCACATGAACATCATCAATTTATCATCCATATTCCATCCATTTTAACATTAGGGTGGACCAACATCCATAAGTTGATGGAGAGATTGGCATCCACGGGCCAGATCTTCCCCATTGCGGCCGGTGTGTTCGCACTGGCCTTTGGAACTAAGGGGCCCATGCGATAACTTTTTGTTAAACATCTTTCAAAAGAAAACTTATCATGAGAGAGCCTTGAACTTATTAGGTTTGTATTAAAACATAGTAAGCAACCAAATTAAATCACGTATCTTTTTCCAAAGAAATAAAAAAGCTCTTGTAAATCATTAATTAATGATGAAATAACGCAATATCCAAAATGGATTTTCACCATAAAATTTTCGAGATTCCTAATTAGTTTGTTGTGAATAAAGTTTTTCAAAGATTAAATTGGCATATAGCTTTATTTCCAGACAACTATGATGACTAAAGACAAGTTAATTGTTATTGTGAAATATCAATTTATTGCAAGATTCACCCTCTGTTATCTACCCAACGTCATTAAAAGTTCAAAATCTCCCCAATAATAAAATCAACTAATCGAATCGCTTTCCTAACAAAGCCAAAATCCACAAGATCGTAATAACTCCTTTGACTCAATCCACCTTATATACACGCACTACCAGCATCACTACAACACACATTTCGTATCCAACTAACCCAAAGAAACATGAACACGATCACCACCACCAACCAAGTCACCCTCGAGTCAACTAACCTAACAACACTGAGTCACCGCCGAGTCCAATCGAGCACACCCTCATACAACTTGGAAGAAGACAACGACTTCCTCTTTGACATCAATAATTCAACCTTCTCCGCCCTCGACATCATGTCGGCGGATTCCGGTGACTTCGAGTCGTCGCTCTGGGCGCCGCTGCACCTCTGGAGCCTATCTGCCGACGCCGCTTTCTTTGATGACTCGTCTTTCACCAGCGACGAAGAAGGAGATGGAGAAGGTAGGGGACATCGAAGGTCGAGATCAATGGATAGTGGAGGAGAGGCGAGGTACGTGATGTTGGTTTGGGTGATTAAACCTACCAACCGTAAAATTACTCTGTAGTTTTTCTAATTACAAGTTGATTTAATATATGTAAAGTTTCATTTTTTTAAATCTTTATTCTTTAACATTTTCAAGAAAAAATTAATAAAAACTATATAAAATACTTATAATAATATTAAATTTGTATATATTTGCCGAAGTAGAAGGAATAAAGTGAGTGTGATGTAAAAGGCACCCCACCCAATCACCGACCCGTATCATCCTCTTCCTCCTCCTACTCTCCACTGTCGCAGCGTCCCTTTTCAGAATGGTGGTGGTGGTTGTAGGGTCGTGGTGATGGATGGTTATAGTTATGGTGGTGATGAGGGTGGTGGGCTCATATTCTCATATTTTGTTTATTTTGTTTATTTTTTTCCTTTTTTTTTTTATTAGGGGTTTGGAGGGGGGGTCGAATGGTAGTATGGTGGGTCGTGGCTGTGGTGGTTGGTGCGTCCCTTTCTATTTTTTTTCAAATCTCTTTTTTTTTTGTGGTGAGGGGGGAGGGTGGAGGCGAGGTTTGGGAAGTGGTTGTTGGTGGTGGTAAGTTAGAGTGGAAGGAGGTCAGGGTAGATGTAGGGTCATAATGGTTGTAGGTGCGGCTGGATGGTAATGGTGGTGGTAGGTGTTGGAGGATGCGGGGGTTGTTGTTTTTAGTGGTGGTTGGTGGTGTTGTAGGACATAAATTACACTATAAAGGACTCAAGTTACATAAACATGTCTTAACATTATATAAATTCAAATAAATTTATTTAAAATCACATTTTAGTATAAAGTTATATTATGAAGAACTAAAGTTACACACTCGTAAAAAATTAAAGTTACACTCATAGAAGACTAAAATTGCATAATCATGTCTTAAATATACATAAATTAAAATTAATAAATTCAAAATTACATTTGTATAAAGTTACACTATTAAGGATTAAATTTACACTCGTAAAAGACTAATTTACACTCATAAAAGACTAAAATTATATAAACTTGTCTTAAGATTACATAAATTCAAATTAATGCACGTATTCAAAATATTTTAGTATAAAGTTACACTATTAAGGATTAATGTTACATTCGTAAAAGACTAAAGTTACACTCATAAAAATACTATGGAGGTGCGTCGGAATAGGTAGTGGCGTAGTGAAGTCGAGTAAGCGGAGTGAGGATAAGAAATTGAAATTTTATTTCGTCCTATGAGAGGGTCTGCGAGTGTACTCAAACTGTGAGAGTGTGAACAATAAGATACCGGGCGTTAAGAAAAACTGTAGCAGCGTTATCACACCCCTATTTTTTCGTAAACAAATAACTTAGACGGTTTAATAAAAATAATATCTTCTAGCACGCCTAGGATCAACAAGAGCAAGTTCGATAAGTTTATCAAGAGCCATAGCTCTCGTCACTTCATCCACACCACATCCCCCATTTCTCCTTCGCTATCTATCGAACCCATCCTCCGATGCACACTCCCCTCGATCTCTTACACCATCATCGTCTCCGGCAAAGGACAATTTGTCGAAAAAAGCGGTGTCGATGGAGAGGCTCCGAAGGTGCGGCGGAATAGCCAACGGCGGAGTGTGGGCGAGTAGGCGAAATCACCGAATTCTGGCGACATGATGTCGAGTGCGAAGAATTTGAATTTATCAGCGTCGAAGACGAAGTCGTTTTCTTCATTGTATGAAAGGGTCTCGGACTGGACTTGGCGGTGACTCGGTGTTATTGGCTAAGTTGACTCTACGTTAACTTTGTGGTTGGTCGGAGTGGTATTCATGTTTGTTGAGATTAGTTAGACAGGTAGTTTGTGTTGCAGTGGGTGTATTAGTGGCGCGTGTATATATAGGGTATTGAATTGATTCTAGTGTAAGATCCCTTTTACACAACACAAATACTCGGATATTGTAAACCTGTTTAAACGTAATTATATTAACACAAATTCTTGTTTAAGATGGGTCACATACCATATCATTTCCATAGATAGCAAAAACAAAATGCTTAAATATTAGCAAGAGAGTGTCTTATCTATGCAAGCTGTATGATATTTTACTCGTTTTAATCTTAAGATGGATAAGAGAAACTTATAGTTAAATTAATCACCCGTTTTAACCAAAATGAGACAAAATGGTAGAATGGAAGACCATACAAGAATACTAATTTGCGGGAAGATTCAATAAGTCGAAGTCCAGACCAAACCGGTTAGACCGAAATTTGTCCATACCCTTCTACTTCTGTTAACTTTATAATAATAAGTCTTGTTAGTTTATAAATATAAAATTAATGAGATATTTATTTATTTTTGTCGTATAATAACGATAAAGTAAACATATATTAAGATCATTTATAAAAAATTGTATGTAAACTACCCTAAGAAAAAAATGTAAAAACATAAATTTCGGTCATTCTGGTCTAATCCGGTCCAAACCAAAATAAACCTTGTCCGGACCAAACACCGTAATCCTTATAAGGCTTGAAACGGAGACCGGGCGGATATTTTTAATCCTGCTTTGGTCGATTCTGGTCCGGATCGGTCCAATTATCTTGTGGGGATCGGATTATGCACACTCCTAGGTGTGGACCAATTTTACTGTCCTCATCGGTCCAAAATAGAGTCAAAACTCGACCTGCCCGACCCGATGTGATGGAATAATGATAAATTTATATTAAATGTAAAAATAACACGTATAAAACAGAAATATTATTAAAATTTTAATATTTATAAATTATATTGAAAATAATATTTTAAAAATTATTTTAAATTTCAAACGCAGTTAAAAAACAATTTTATATTTTAATCTTATTTGATAGTAAAATAATAATTAAAAACCTAATTTCTATAATTGTTTCCTGTAAGTAATGTAAACAATGAATAACATTAAAATACTAATATGATTAAAATATTTGATTTTTTAAAATATTTGTTTAATTTAAGAATGGTATAGAAGGTTTGTCGAAGCACTATTTTTGACTCGTATTCTGACACTTTAACATGGTTCGTAACTTGTAAAATCTGATTCGTATTTGACCACCCCTTTTTAAACCCGCCACCGCCAGAGCCGACCCTTCCACCCCGTTTGACAAGTTTAGTTGTTCATATGACTATCATATTTTGATTATACGTACAACAGTACAACTTGTATAGTTTTCTGCTAATCATATATCACCTCCGATTTGGATGACTTACCTAATATTTATGTAAAAAAAATGCGTGAAGATAAAAAATATGACAATTTCTAAAAATCAAATGAAATATCATATTTTCACAAAATTCACCGATTCTTATCTACCAAACATCATTAAAAATTAAACACTCTTAGAAACACAATCAAATATGATCACTTTCCAAATAAAATGTTAAAACCCTCCCATAAACACAATCAACGCCTTTGATCACTTTCCAAATAAAAACATAATCCATAATGACTTCTTAACTCAACCTACTCCTCATCCTCTCTCATACCATATCACAGTTCACATATCCAAATACTTGTATAAGACGAGTGACACAAATTTATTCGATATAGACTTTAGCGGAGCCAAGATTTGAACTTAAAGAAGGCAAAAAAAATGAAGGGGGTGAACAACTAATGACATAAAGTACACTCAAAAAAATTTCGAAAAATTTAACTAAGAACTTCAGGGGGATATCTCATGTTAGCCCCTACGGAGTACAAATTTCTTTACTATTCCCTCCATTCCGCTATTATCTTCCTAATTTGACTTTTGACTTTTAAGGTCAATTTAATAACTTTCACCATAAATAAGTGTTAACTAATAAAAAAAACATGTAATAACAAAATATTTACATTCTAACAAAGTCTTTTGTAAACGATTTTTTTAATGAAAAAATATGAATAAAATGAAGAAAAACCGAGTCAAGGTGATGTTTTGGTGATTATGCAAGTCAAATTAGGAAGAGTATTATAGTACATAATTAATTAATTTTATTACGAGTAATTAATTTAATTATTAAGTCTCTCTTAAGACGGATATATCCATATTATGTTTAAACCGGCTAAAAATCATACAATTTGCATAGATTGCAAGTCTCTTGCTAATATCTAGACAATTGGTTTTTGTCTTAGCTATACAAATAGTATGGATATTTGACCCGTCTTAATTTAAAATGGATTATCCGTCTTAATATTCAAACGGTCACATATAATACAACTTGCATAGAAGACAAGTCTCTTGCTAATATCTAGACAATTTGTTTTGTCTTTTCTATACAAACGGTGTGGATATTAAACCGGTCTTAAGTTTAAAACGAATAACTCCATCTTAAATAAGAATTTGTATTGTGCAAAACGGGTCCTACGCTAGAGTAACTTACCTATATATTCAAGTTGCATGCACCACTATCACTGTTTAACATTTACACACCGCTAGCTACCACTACTACACCCACTGCAACACAAACAACCTGTCCAACTACTCTCAACAATCATGAGCACCAACCCCACCACCAACAACCACCGAGTCACCGCCGAGTCGACACAGCCAACAACAACGAGTCACCGCCGAGTCCAGTCGGAGACACTTTCATACAACGAAGACGACGACTTCGCCTTCGACGCTGAAAACTTCAACTTCTTCGCACTCGACATCATGTCGCCGGAATCCGGCGACTCCGCCTCCTCGTCCCACACTCCATCGCCGCCTATTCCGCCGCACCTCCGGAGCCTCTCTGTTAACACCACTTTCTTCGACGGACTGTCCTTCGCCAGAGAAGATGTTGGCGTAGGAGAGGGGAGTGTGCATCAGAGGACGGGTTCGGGTTCGATGGATAGCGGAGGAGAATCGGGGGATGTCGTGGTGGATGGGGTTACAAGAGCTGTGGCTACTGATAAACTTGCTGAACTTGCTCCTGTGGATCCTAGGCGCGCTAGAAGGTTTTATTTTTATTAAACTGCCTTAATTATTTGTTTACGATAAAAATAACTGTCATTGGTATCGTTAGATGGTTTTATTTTTTTTAATTTTAATTATACTTACGTAAACTGTATCAATTATTTATTTATGTTCGATTAAAATACCCTTAAAACAGTCATAAATAATTTAAAAATAAAGTTAAAGACAATTGGGAGGGAGGGAGGGATTATAAATTTACAATTATAATTAAAAAAATAACTCGTCATGGTTATTTATGGACCTGTCAAAACATGACCCGATCTGTAAACCCGACCAGTAAATACGAACCGATTCGACCCCTTTTTTATGTCAAAGACCCGTAAATCTTGACCACGACCCAAAATGAACGGGAACCCAATCCGTTCGACCTAATGGGTCACAGATAAATTAAGATATTATCAAAATATTAATATTTTTTATATTATTATATTTGAAAAAAATGTATATAAAATTAATTATTTTAATATTTTAAATTTAATTTAAAATTTAATTTTAAATTACATTTATATCATTAAAATAATAAAATAATTATTAAGATACATTTATTTCAATAAATGTCTTATATATATATATTAAGTAAGATAAATACTGAATATAATCATATCATTAATATTTAATATGATTTATTTTAAAACATATGTTTTTTTTGACAAATACATAATAAAGTAACAGACGTAATAAACTTGTTCTCTAACTGTATTCTAACCCTAACCCGACCCGAGACCTGTATGCCTGACCCATATTTGACCCGATCAGTATTATGACCTAACCCATGACCCGACCTGCCCGACGCGTTTGACAAGTCTAGTTATTTGTTTACGATAAAAATACCCGACATAGATACCGGTAGATGGTTATTTTATTAATTATTAAACTTTATCAGCTATTATTTTTTTATCTTTGATTAAACTTTCTGCAAGGCTGTCATTAATAATTTAAAAATAATGTTAAAACAAATGGACTTGGGGGATTATATAATTACAGTAAGAAGTTGTTTGGTTCGCTATAGGAAGATGGAATTCCCGGGAAGATTAAATTCATATGAACTTGTAAACCATGTGAATTGTATAAATGTTGTTTGGTTGAATGTGAGAACTTCAATTCATGTGGGAACTCCCGCTTACCTAGGGGGACCTAGGTAGGTGACTTCCTACATTATGTATGAATTGAAGTTCCATAGGACGTTCCACTTCCCATGAATTGGACAACCAAACAAGATATCATTTAGCCAATTCCCATGATTTTCCAATTCACATGAATTTAAAAGGCAACCAAACAATCCTTAAGTCTTGCATGTGACCGTAAAAAAGAACTCTCACAACCTCTCCCAACTTGCTCCCACTTGCTCTCCCTCCTCAGCTTGTGAGAGATCTTTTTTAAGTGACGAAAAGTGTATGTATTCAATGCGAATTTGTATTATAATTATGGCTCATTTATTTATTTATGATTAAAATACTCATAGACTATCAATCAAAAAAGCCGTAGTCGTACACAGTTTACTAAACTATCTCGTCGCACATGATAAAAAAAAGGCGATGATAACGCTACTACCGTTTTGTCTAATGACACTCAAAATCAAATACAAGTTAATTATAAGGGTATCTTGCCATTAATTCTCTCACAACTTGAATGACATTATTAGTAAAATAGTAGTGGATTTATCATTACCCTAAAAAAAACAAGTTAAAATAAATGGGAGGAAAGGATTATAAATTTATAATTGTTATTAATAGATTTGTTTATCTTTAAGTAAAAAAATACTTGCCAAAGGCTAAAATTAAAGAAAAGGTCAACAACTGAATTGGAAGGATGGAGGTCACGTACATAGATTATACATCTTATATACTACAACACATAATCTAGTTTTTGAGTTTTATAATAAATTTTTGAAGTTTAGTATTAAAAATTATGAGTTATGGAGTATATACTATGAAGTTCTGAGCTCGTTTATTAAGACATTTAACTAAAAAATTAAAATGTAACTAAAAAAACATCATTTATAAGATTTAAAATGTATTATAAGCATTAAAAAACTTAGGAAAAATACACATAAATTCAAATTCATAAAAGGTATGCGATCGTACGACAAATGCATAATCCTTTTACCCTACAAACTTAGTCTAATCGTATTTTATAGAAGTAATGGTGTTTTTTTTATTCAAACAAAAATAATGTTCTTAAATTGTGAAAAAATGAAATTTTTTATTTTATTTTATATTTAAATCATTATTTTTTATTACAACATTTTTCTGTTACCTCATTAAACTTTATGTAATCAAAATTAGGCACATATATTTTTAGAGTTTTCACCTTTTTTAAAAAAAAAAAAAATACTCCCTTCATCACGGCCAATTGTCGTCCTATTTCTTTTTGGGGTGTGTGTTCAATGACTTGTGTTTTTTTCGATATTAGAAATATTTTCTAAGAGTAATTTAAACACTCAATTGGACTATTGTCCACTTGTCATCTACTAAGTGAAACCCAAAATGACCCTCACTCTTTCCTTGCTTTTTGTGCCAAAATGAAAGGATAACAATTGTCTAGATGGAGGGAGTACAAAAGAACTGTTAACAATTTTAGGAAAAATATTCAGTTCTTTTATAAAATCTAAATATAATTCTTTTTTTATAACAAAATTCAATAGCTTATTTATTTGATGTTAATTTATTGTAGTTCACGATTTCATTTGTTATTTTTTTTAATTTAATTTCATGGTAGATTTTGTAAAAAGTATAATCAATTTTGTATAACTTTTGAGGCATAATCACTAGAATTTAAATTTAAAGGATTTAATTCACGATTAGGCAAGTAAGGTGGCTTCATTATCACCATTACGTAACGTTTTAAATTGTTTTGAATGTGATTTTGAAAAAAGAAGAATTGATGTGTTGTGTCATGTGTGTGATAGAATTTGGTAGGATAATTGTTTGCTAAGGTTTTTTTTTTTTTTTTTTTTTTTTTTTTTTTTTTTTTAACTAGAAAGCGAGTGACAGTTACAAGCGGATAGCTCCTTTAGCTAATCTATGAGCTATCATATTGCAGTTTCTAGGAACGTAACAAAATAAAATACAATGGAAACTATGAATCATATTAAAAATGTCTTCGATGATGATCTTCGTTCTATGATTAGGCCGATTAAGTTTAATAACTTGGGATAACACCTGCAGGCAATCAGAGAAAAGAGAGATATGAACAAAGTTATATTTCAATGCAGCATTTAAACCATCCCGAATAGCCACAGCTTCAGCTTGATCCGCACTTTGAGCAGTAAAACTACGGTTGCCCTGTAAAATCACTTCACCAGATTTCCTCCTGATAGACCAGCCAAGACCAGCTAGCAGAGAGGTTTTTATACCACGAAGCATCTACAAACAATTCAAGCTGGTCACAATAATTCTTAGCAGAGATAAATGGAAAGGATATACTTTTTCTTAGATCATTCAACTCATTATCAACAGGAAGGTCATGTGACGCTCCTTGAGGATTCAGCCTACCACTTCTGATTTTCTCAGCTTCTAACACCAGACTATAAGAATTTTCATAAACCTTCATAGCTCCATAATGATAACCGCACTATTTGCGCGTTTTATAAGCTAATAATTATGCTATTTATTCCCTATTTTCATGTGTTTTGTGTTAGAATCACGTTTAGAGGCTTTAGATACGTAAAACCCGTCTTCCGGGTGTGTTGTTTGATATTTTTGTTTCTTTGGGTTGTTTAGGAACAAGTTGAACTCAAAATGCCCACATCTTGGCATGAGCAAAGCCCATGGACCAACCAAACAGCCCATGCTTCAACAAAGGAAGGAAAAAGAGGAAAAAAGGCGGAAAAAAGGCGGAAAAAGGAGAAAAAGCACGGCCGTGCGTTGCGCTATTCGACCGTGCGGAACTAATGCAGGACTGGGTCAACCGTGCGGTTCACACCGTGCGTAACACAAGTGACCTCTTCTTTGACGTTTCCACCGTGCGGTTCTGACCGTGCGTTTCTCATCTTCACCGTGCGCAGCTCCAGATTTGAGCACAGCCTATCCGTCTTTTAAACGACCTCGTTTTGCGTGTTTTTTGCCTCTTGTATAAATAGCTCAAACCTGAAATTGTAGAGGGAGGTTTTTATTATTAGCTTTCCTAGAGAGAAAACAACAAAAAATCAAAATAGCATTCTAGATCTATTTTCAATTGTAATCCAAATTTCCAAGCTTTAATCTAATTTCTTTCTTTTCATCTCTTATTTCCCTCATAGTTGGTAACATCTTCTTCCTCTTAACTTTCAATTATGCTTTTGTTTATGTTTTATGTCTTTCAAGTTTGAATGTTTAGATTGCTTATAGGTAAAGTTTCCATCTTTGAATTCATTGTTTGTTTAATTTTAGTCTAATAGATTGAATTTCATCCTCTAGTTAGTAATTGCATGTTATTAATTAAAAATCTCATCTTTATCATGTTCAACCTTAAATATTCAACCCTTATTACTTTCGAGTGTTTAGTAACCATGTTTAGTGAGTAGTAACCCTTTCTAGGGTCCGATTAAGTCTAATTATGGGTATTGATTGGTGATTGGTTAAATTAGCAAGTAGCGGTTTATGGGTGATAGTTTTTGGTTGAGGTTGTTTTGTATTGACCCTTTATTTGACCCTTGTTCAACCCTTAGAGGCTATCAATGGGAGTTGGGCCAACTTAGGGGGCTACTTAGGCTATCGATGGGAGTCGGGCTTACGGTAGTGGACTTGGGTAAGTTTAGGGATCGACTGTAGGTGGGTTATTCGCGGGAGCGAGACCCCTTAGAAGAGACTCCACCTTTTGGCTAGGGGATTTGATGAACGGTCTGTCGCGTACCGCCCAAGCAAAAACAATTTGTAAAACCCAACTAATGCGATAGCGGAAGTCGGGGTCGAACCACAAAGGACGGTGGGGTTAGGCTATAAGTCTCGGTTTTGTTCTAGTTTAGTCAAACAAACAATGTGAGGGATAATAATAAGCTAATGAATTAAAAACTAGTAAACATAAACTAAACAAAGAACACAAATGAGGAGAGGTGGCTAGGGTCTCGGGTTCACTTAAGTAGGTGGGGTCAAGTCTAAGACAAAATGAGAGGTGAAACGAAGGATGAGGTCTAGGTGTGTCTCCATCTTTCAATGAGAGAAGGTCCTTGAGTCGAGTCTAGCCAAGCTTTCGCCTTAGCCATTCTCAACCCACTTGACAAGCGCGATCAACAAACAAGTCAAAGCTTTCGCCCATGACGAGTCTACACGATAAGAAATGCCAAACTTTCATTTAAGCAATTCAACAAACATATTAAATGCACAAGACAAGAGGAAAACATCCAACGCTCAACATATACAAAATAAGGTAATTAAGATGGGTACAAGTCTAGGTAAAGTCTCAACCTTCCGGTCTAAGAGGTCCCTTAGGTCGGGTCTAAGCAAGCTATCGCTCATATTAGGCCAATCCTATCAAAATCATGCCGTCTAATTACTACTAGTCTAAGCTTTCGCTTTAAAGAGTAGTGAATAAAAATAGAGAAAGACTCAAGTTTTCACTTCAAGCATTTCATCGAACATGGAGTGTGCAAAAGATTAAAGACAAGTAACCCACAAAATTACTCTTAACAAAACACAATAATTAAACCCATCTAATCCCACTTAAGATCCCCTTTAACCCTAGCAATAATCTACTCTAACATGGTGAAAACTAAAGTAATTAAACCACTCACTAACAATAAAAAGAACATAAACATGATTTAAATAACAAAGTAACAAACTTTAATGAAATTAACAACTAAAATAAACTTAAACAAAGACATGAGATTAACAATAATAAAATTAAAAAGGAAAGAAAATTATACCCAACTTGAAGGAAATTGTGTAGTGAACTAGAATGAAGAATTAATTGCATAAAGATTAAATCTTGTCCCGGAATAATTAGTCTATTACATATGATAAAACTAGATCTAAACTAATTTTGAGAGGGAAGAAAATGTGATTTTCTCCTCTTGTTTTTCTTCTGTCTCATGGTATACCTCTGTTTCTCTGGAGTCTATCTCCGTATGGTCCCCTCTTTTGTCTGATCTCTGCTTTTTAGAATGTGGCATGAATAACAAGGCTGACAATAGGGATCTTGATATTGGACTCAGCCCACTTGAATTTGTCATTACTTATGCGGTACCTCCACCTTGGGCTGTGAATTTACTCGTATTTAATTAAGTTTTACGTACGTGCCTGCTAACCTACTTACTTTTATTACTCTTTCGACGAAGTGAATACGATATTGGACCGTCCTGCATATATAACACTACTTTAGTAGATATCCGAACTCCATTTAAATGGGTAGTAACTAAATGATCAAAATACATATTAAAAGTCTAATTTAGCTCACAATAATATAAGACGGTTTAAAAGCTCAAAACACAACATAACTATAATATTAGCTTTAAAATACGAAAGACGACATTAAAAAATATAATATTAAGAGGGTAAAAATACGTATAATTATCGACTTATCAAAATTCTATTTTATTTCAAAAGGAGTGAATAATGTAATAGTCGGGTCACTAATCTAACGAAATAAGAGACAAAATAAGGGACAAAAACGAGTAAAATATTGTGTTATCAGGATTTCATCCGCGGGAGTGGGAAAGACCCTAGTTGGGACCTTAGTGTTGACCCGAAATGCCTTGGACTCGTGTAGGGGTTATCCATGGGAGTGGGACCCTTTATCGACCCTAGAGGCTACCTATACTCGGGAGGGTTAGGTAGTTAGTATAGATAACACCGTCTTGCTTGAACCCATATTTCGCCACTTGTTGATAGACCACCCACCGTTACAACCCGTGAAATAAGACTTGATCGGATCCTAGTTACCCTTAATCTTGATTAAATCCCGTATTTTCCATAGCTATTTGTTTAGTTTGCATTTTAGTCTATATCTTATTTATCGCATTTAGTTGTCGCTAGTTGAATTCAAATTTTCCCCTCTTATCGACTTAGCTAGCATCCCTTGAAACCGACTAGTAATCGCTTTGCTCTCCGTGGAAATCGACCCTCAAGTGCTACTTTGATAACCGTGCACTTGCGGTATTTAAAACCACATCACATAAGGTGTGATAGGTTCCTCTTGAAAGATCTTTTTACAGCGACACCCCCAAATAGTCCATAAGGTGCAAAGAAAGGAAAGAGCCAGCGACTCCCAATCTGGAAGTTTCTGAATCAGAGATAACCAATTTTTAATCCATATTTGGATACTTAATTTTTTTCCGATATGAGCATGGATCCCTAAAACACTTCCAGCCCAAACTTTATTAGCAAACACGCAATCTCTAAAGAGGTGATCACATGATTCCACAGTCTGACTGTCGCAAAGATGACAATTAAATTCACCCTCAAAACCCCTTCTAATGAACCCTTCACCCACAGCAAGAGAATTAGTTAAAATTTTCCATAACAAAATAATCCATGACTTGGGACCTGGAAGGTGCCAAAGATTCTTTCTAACGAACATCTTTAACTCTGCTCCAACCCTACTACGATCTTTAATTGTAGCCTGAGCATTCCAAGAGAGGTTGAAAGCAATGGAATAACCCTTCTTGACATCATAAGAACCACTAACAGATTCCGTCCAGTAAACGGAGTCTTCAAAATCCCAACAACTCAAAGGGATCGCCAAAATCTTAGCTACCCAATCAGGATCAAGAAACATACCAATCCGGTAAGAGTCCCATGAACCATTTGCCCGAATTAAATGCTTAACCTTAAGATTCTTTAGTGATGGAGAAGTTGAAATAAGATGATGACAGAGAGGTAAAGGAGAAGCGCCATCGACCCATTTAGAGTCCCAAACATTTAATTCAGAAAAACGGTCAACCTTCCAAGCAATAAAAGGCTGAATAAGCTGAAGACCCCAAAGAATACTTTTCCAACCCCAAGAAGAGTTAGAACTCTTCTTATAAGTAAGATTTCCATTTAGGCAATGCAATCCGTATTTAGCGCCAATAGTTCTAGAAATCAAAGAATTTGAGTGGTTGATCATCCTCCATCCAATCTTAGCTAACACCGCTTGGTTAAAATCCTTTGCTTTACGAATACCCAAACCTCCCAAGCCCTTTGGTTGATTGATGAATAGCTTACTACACCAACTAATAGATTTCGATTTCTTCAACCCAGCCCACCAAAAATGTGACAGAAGAGAGTCAATCTTATCTGTCACACTTACCGGTATTTTGAATACCGATAGAAAGTAAATAGAAAGGGAAGATAGGATAGAAGAAATCAAAGATAGTCTACCCGCAGATGATAGCAAAATCCCATTCCACGCTGAAATTCGACACCTAATCTTATCCAAAATAATTTCAAAGATTTCTTTTTTGGTTCTTCCAGTCTCCAAATTACCAATATCAGAAGAAAAACCAAGATAAGAACCCATTGCGCAATTACCAGAGACTTTGAAAATCTTCATACAGTCAGAGGCATAGGATAGACTAGAACTTGGACTGATCATGATAGCCGATTTATTATCATTAATCTTTTGACCCGATGCACTGCAGTATTTGTTGAGAGTAGACGCCAAATGAACACAACTATCAATATTGCCTTCAGAGAAGAACAAAGAATCATCCGCAAAGAGCAAATGGGAAACCGTGCTACTAGAAGTACTAATCTTAATACCGCGGATCAAATTTTTCTTCTCAAGCTGAATAATATTCCGAGATAAGACTTCGGTACATAAGACAAAAAGATAAGGTGACAAAGGATCACCTTGACGAATACCACAATTTGGAATAATTCTTCGAGAAGGAACCCCATTTATGAGAATTTCATAAGAAACCGTAGATACACACTTCATAATGAGAGTAATAAGTCTTTCGGGAAAACCCATCATAGTCAAAGTACCTCTAATAAAATTCCAATCCATTCTATCATACGCCTTGCTCATGTCAGCTTTAAATGCCACTCTCCCCATTTTACCACTCCTTGAAGACGAAATTTTTTGGAAAATTTCATTAGAAATAAGCACATTATCTCCAATAAATCTTCCAGGGACGAAAGCATTCTGAAAATCACCCACTAACTTACTCATAAATCCCTTTAGTCTATTCGTAATGCATTTGGTTACAATTTTCATGATCACATTACAAAGACTTATCGGCCTATAATGTTCCACAGATTCCGCTCCATTAGATTTAGGAACGAGGGTAATAAAAGTTTTGTTTATCTCCTTAAGAATATGATTGTTATTTAAGATATCCAAAACAGAATTTGTGACTTCATTTTTGATAAAGTGCCAACACTTGTGAAAGAAAATAGCATGGATACCATCAGGGCCTGGAGATTTAAGCGCTCCAAGCTGGAAAACCGCTCTTCTAACATCCTTATTAGAGAAAGGTTTAGCAAGAGAAACTTGATCATCTTCGCACAAAATATCTCTTGAAACACTAAGAAAATTGAATTCTCTTGAATAAAAATCACCAAAATTCTCAGAACCTTCGTTTTCCTTGAAGAGCTTGGAGTAGAAATCAACAAAATTTGTTTCAATTTCATCTTTATCGAATGTCCATTCTTGGTCTTTGTTCTTAATGCCCACAATGAAATTTTTTTCGGCTCTTCCTTTAACACAATTAAAGAAGTAATTGGTACAAGTTGATAAGTTGATAATGCAATGTTGTAAAATTTGGATTTTTCATATGAAAACTTCCATTTTGGTGAGTTATTAAAATAATTGTCACAAAAAATTTAATAGGACAGAAAAAGAGAGGGAGTTATTATAAGACTTCATAGTTATTACTCAACATTTAAGTAATTTGTTTTAAAGGCAATTTCGAAAAAGAAAGAAATGATTTGTGTTAGTGTTGTGTAGTCGTGGTTGAATTCGGTATAGGGTAATTGTTTGGTTGTACTAATTTGCTAATACAATTTAGTTAAATTGGCGATTTTTTCATAAGAAGAATGTGATTTTGGGGGATTTAAACATTAGGGAAAGAGGGTTTTTGTTATTTAGGAGCACTTTTTTTACCATCTTTATCACATAGTGTAGTTTAATGGTAACCACTAGTTTAATAATTATATCGGTTTGCTAATGCCTAATACCACAAATGACCCCAACGCCTTAACAACTCCCAAAAATTGCAAGTTAAAAAGGGATCGACTGTACACAACATTACCATTGTGTTAGCAACACAAAAGGCTTTTTCCGAATGACCGACGATTAAAATTGCTACAAGACTTGTATTAACTGACTCCATTTCACGATAAAAAAAAGCGCAACTAATTTAGTGAGTCATTTTACTATATTCCATCATTGTTTAGAACGAAAGAATAGTGAGTCTTTGGCCCTATCGGTGTGCTAATACAAACATTTTGTTTTCATATAAAGAATATGATTTTAGTAGAGTTATATGGGATAAGGTTGTTGATTATAAGGAGTATTTTGCTTATCATCTTGGTTGATAACTATTTGTTTGGTCACCTTTTGCTGGGATTGCATATTGAAATTTTAGGGTCAAAGCCGGCATTTTTTTGTACTCTGACATGAAATGTCGTGTTCTTTGAATGAGAATGCTTAATTTCACAGGGTTTATTTTGTTAGAAAACACATTGTTTTCCTCTAATGTTTCAGTAAAACCGCAAATTCTATTATAAGACAGTCGCACGTGCGACGAGAAAACAAGAAATATTCCTTGTCTACACATGACCGTAATTGATACTATCACTTTAGTGTATGTATAACTGATTTAGCTTTAGGTTGATATTACTGGCTTAGAGATTAACCAATACTTTTGTCTGATACTCTTTTGATGTTGTGTGTAGGATACTCGCTAACCGACGATCTGCGACACGTTCAAAGGAGAAGAAGGTAAAATACACTACCGAGCTGGAGAAGGAAGTCCAAACGCTTAAGACTCAAGCTACCGATCTCGCTACAGAAGTGACTCTAATAGAGGTAAGTTGGTACTTAATGTGTGCCTATGTTTGATGTTTTTCACTTATTCACTGTTGTTAATACAGATATCGTAATATCGAAGCTTTATTCTTATTATTGAACTACTAGGAAAACTACTAACGCCTTAGGTTAGCGGGCATTATAAAGAATTAATTATACTCTGTATTTCCTTAGTTCAAACAAGAAATTGTATTGTCTATGTATCATGCAGAAAGATGCATCAGGGTTGAGTGCTGAAAATAAGGAGCTTAAATTGCGTCTGCAGGCTTTGGAGGAGCAAGCAAAACTCAGAGATGGTATGTTGTCTTAAATTGGGTTTGTATTACTCGCTGGTACTAGATTTGGTATCACCATACTCACCTCGAATATTACAAGGTACAAAATAAAATTTGTATTTGACGGACTATTTTCACGCTTTCTCCAAACAAATATGGAGTACCTAATATAGATAATAAATGTCATTCGACTAGCTAATTAGGCACTCTGTATTCAGAATGGTACCAAATTGTCATTTCCGGCTAGAAAAGCGAAATATTCCGAGACTAAGACTTGTAGTTTCTTTCTAAACCTTTACAGCATGCCATCGAAGACTTAAATTAAATAAGCTTGGTCTACTTCGTTCGGAGTAAATCTATTTTCATTACACTTTTGTTTTTCAAATCATTACAGGCTACAACTCAACACTTACAATGCACCAAATATATTTCTCCTGGACAAGTTTTACTGATTTTTTTCTAACTGTTTTTTTGTTACGACCTATGACAGCGCTGAAAGAGTCTTTGAGGAACGACGTGAATAGGCTGAGGATGGAATGCAGGTTGCCAATATCCAACAACGGTTCTGCAGGCAGCGATGTCTTTCATCTATTTCCCCCACATATTCAGAACCTACTTCAGCAACAATTCCAAAACCAAAACCAGGCATCACCCAGTGGGCAACCGAATCAACAACAAGAAGTCCATATGCCAAACCAAAACCAGGCATCTGCCAGTCAGATGCCATCACATCCAAACTGCTTGGGCTTCAATGAGCGACCTTAAGGTTTCATCAAACCTTTCTTTAAATGTCAGAAATTTGTTATATGTAGGCTTCAATCATTTGCCAGTTAGGTTGCTTGTCAATATATAGATATTTTTTGCGTTAAAGGCTACAATATAATATACTCTCTATGTCCCAGTGAGTAGTTGAGGGGGAAATAAAACAAGTGTAAACTATTGACTGTGACGGAGGGAGTATAATTAATTACAATACTAATCTTACATCAATGCATTTTGCTTGCGCCTTTAATACCTATTGTACTCGTATTTACCTTCACGCAAATTAAATAGCGTAAATTCTATAATCATGCTATAAACCCTTGTTCATTTCATACGAACTTGTGAAATTGAGTAAAATAACAAAAACTTAAGCACATTCAAGGGTCGTTTGGTTGATGCGGGAATTGCAGAAACACGTGAAGTATAAAATCATGGAAAATAAACGCACCCATCCAATTCATGAGAATTTTCCAAAATTGTTTGGTTGGCAATGTGAGAATTTAATTACACAAGAACTTCAACCTATCAAGCATGGTGTCGGTAAGCAACTAATTCACTTTTTGTAATTCATTATTCATGGGAAATATCACTTCCTAGATTTCTGTACATCCATCCTAGTTTCTAAAATATACATTTCAAACCCATAAATAAAGATGTTATAAGGGCGGGGATGAGGGCAAGTATAAATATGTAGGCTCCTTCGCACTTGTATCCACCAAGCAAAACCCATACTCATATACGACCCACTACCCCAAAGTCGTACCCTCCCCATATGGGTCGAAATATAAACTCATTCCCGCCATTTTAACCATCAACTCGCCAACCAACTTTTTACGTTGTTTTTTTTCATTAAAAATTGGGTTAATCATTATTAACTTTCAATTTTATTATTACATTATTATCTTTTTATTTAACATGTGCAACAACAAGTTAATAATAAAAAATATAAAATAGCCATAGTAATATTTTTTTAAAAACAAAATAGCTAGTTGGTAGCATATCATAGACATGGGGAAAAGGGCGGGTCAGCCCGGCCCGGCCCGGCCCGACCCGGCCATCTGGCTATTATGACCCGGCCCGGCCCGGCTCGTTGCCAGACCCGTTCCAGCCCGCCCCTCCCCCCTGGCCGGGCCCGGGTCCATGATTATTAGCCCGGCCCGCTCCCCAGCCCGCCCTCCTGGCCGGCCCGCTCCCCAGCCCTCCACATTTAAGTTCAAAAAAAAAAAAAAAATCGAACTACTCTATTGGCCCGGCCCGGCCCTGAATAAACCCGCCCACCCCAACCCCACGGGCCAGGCCCGGGTCAACACTCAAAGAGCCCGGCCCGGCCCGGCTCAGCCCGCCCTCCCCAACGGGCCTGGCCCGGGTCAGACCAGGTGAACCCGGCCCGCCACCGGGTCAGCCCGGCCCGGCCCGAACCCGGCCCGGTACCATGACTAGCATATCATGAATAAAGTGAGTATGATACAAAGTCCACCCCCACCAATGACTAGGAATGACAATCATCGCGATATGGATGTCACAAAGCCTTAGTTATATACATATGGTAGTGGACTTGTGGATAATTTGGATATGATTATGCACGACCGAAAAAAGATTAAATGAATATAAATACTAATTAACGAAAAATTATTAAGTGGATGACTCATATCCATTTCATAATCACATCCACTAAATAGACAATGATGTAGAAGAATTATTAAAAGGGCAATATTCATATCCATTTAATAATTTTTAGTTTCTTTATATCTATTTATTTAATATTTTTTTTATTTGTCTATATACATATGGATACCATATCCACCAGGTGAAACAAGTGAACTGGATTTCCGCTTTCATAATAATTTATCATTATTCATTAGTTATTTTCTTAGTCTTAACAAATATACCGTAATCTTAAATAAATTAGAATAAAGCTAAAGTATTAAAAGGCACTAAAATTCAAATAATTACTGCAAATTGCTCTAAGTTGAAAATTGTTTAGCATAGACAGTGAATGCAACACCCCCATTACGCGGCCAAGGTAAATGGAAGTGCTACCATCTCGGTTTTCCGAGTTAGTACATATCATGGCGTCAATCCCAAAACAATTCATTCATTTTAATAAGTGAAGGTACAAAAGATACAAATTAAAATCCAAATCAAATTACAATTCTACACAACGACTCAACTAAACACTAGCATAATGGATAGTGTCCGCGTCCAAGCTCGTCATCACGAGCCCAACAAGAAAACATCATCAACATACACCTGCCAACCACTACTCACCATACGTCGTAAAATATCGTATGGATCACTGTAGATTTTAAATTATTCCAACACACGACCAGTCAACATATACATAATCACTCACAATCGATATCGTCGTAATACAATAAGCACATATATTCGGTGCCATCAAGTAGCGCACCTCGGTGTCCAGAGCACACCGTAGACACAATGAGCCCTACCGAAGTAGATCAACCCCAGACCCAGGTCACAATCACGTGCACTGTCTCTTCTATAGGGGGCCATGAAGAGCGACCCGCAGAGTCTATGGAGCCGGTTCCCACAACCGCTCCATATAAACAACCACACTAAACACCAATATCAATCACAACACAATCAATCATCCAAAGTCCAGTCATCACAACCATATCACAATATACATCAAAGAATCACATATACATCAATTGAGTAGGATTCACCTACCTCAAACAATCCAAGCATAATCATCGCCAACAATGGCTATCCGACACAAGAGCCAACAACAATGTCAATCTGAGCATAGAAATCATCAACAAGCACAAGAAATATGGAGCTAAGACTCCTCTTCTATAATACAATCCACCTACACAATCACAATAATAACAATTACTACTAAACAAGACTCATTAAGACTAATTACCTCTAATTACCACTATTCCCCTATTTCTTACACCAATTAGGCAAATAGTCACATTCTAGGTCGAATTCCCCCAATTCTTATCATAATAACCAACTAACTATAATCTACAACACTTTTCCTCAAATTTCTAGTTATTAGTACCTACTAATTACCATATTATACATACTAATTTCTAATTAAACACCCAATAAGAAACCCCCCAAAAGTTAGGTTCAAAAGACTAGAAAAAGGTAGATCTCAACCGAATAACCAACATAATAATTGTTCTCATACCAATTAATCCAAACCCTAACTTGAAAGGTGAAGAAATACAATTAAAAGATAAGAGATAAGTCTAACTACCAAATGAAAAACAAGGGATCCAAGAAGAACAATCTACTCAACAAATTCTCAAGAAGAGATTAGTAAGAGGTTTAAAGAGGTGATTAGGAGTTTAGAGAGATATTAGAGAGAGGTTAGATAGGTACTCGGTTACTATAAGGAGAATGAAAGAGTAAGGAAGAAATAGGGTTTGTATTATAATAAACCCAAAAGGTTAGGCTGATAAAACAAGGAATGCTGAATCCGACACAAACTTGGTCGAGTAACAGACCAACTCGGTTGAGTAACAACGCAGTTATCAGCAATGACCACTTCTTGTAAAATAGTCATATCTCACTCGTTACTCGGTCGATTCAGGGGGGAGTGACCTATCGCTAGAATCATAAGAGGACAAGCTATCACCTCAAATTGGAAAACTTAATTCTAATGTTTATATCTCAAGTTATGACCGTTTAAAGACGACTCTTATATAGACGGACATTATAACAACTCCACTAAGTTTAGTATAAGTTATAGTCGGTACACTTATAGTCATACCTCACTCCTGAGTAGACTTATCAAACCCGAGTGTCCTCTCATGCATCCCAGGGTTCCTAAGCGGTCCCAAAATATCCGGGTATTACAGTGAAAGATTAAAACTGTAGAATCATAGCGATTTAAAAATGGATACAAATAAGTACACCTGAAAAATGGGTCAATCGGGTCGGGCTCAGACCGGTTCGGTTTGGGTAATTTAGGGTGTGTCAAACTATTGGGTTTCTTTAGTTCGGGTCTGGCCCTGCCATGTTTCTAATGTTTTTCGGGTATGTTGGCAGGTCAGGTTATTTCGGGGTTGGGTCAATAAATATGAGATAAAGAAGTATGTTTAGTATTATTACTTCAGTTTTTATAATTGATTTTTGTTTTTAACGTAAATAATATGGTTTGAAATATTAAAATTCAATTACAGTTATGTTTTGTCATGCCATGATGTGTGCTATTTTTGTATGATTTTATCCCATGATTTAGCTCAGTTTTACATGTCATTTACACTCTTTAAAGTGATTATGTAAGCTAATATCTGAAGAGTATGGATTCCTAGTACCTAAGAGGGGGAGGGGGTGAATTAGATACTATTTAAAATTTTCAACTAAGTCTTTATGAATTAAAGTGAGTTGAGCGGAAGTGTAACAAAATTTTCTGATCGTGGTAACAGTTAGTTGGACTGTTACCAGTTCCTTTCAGAGAAATGCGAAGCTGTAGCTAACAGAATTGAAGACTGTTGCTATGCTTAATCAAAGTACGTAAATAAAAAGTGCAGCGGAAATAATGAAAGGAAAGATCAACACACGATTTTGAATTGGTTCGGCCTTCACTCTAAGGGCCTACGTCCAATCTTCATTATATTGCTTTGTTAATAAGAAATCTACTCCGACAACTTAAAAACCCCTACAATAAAATGACCAACAACCTACTCCGGTTGCGAAAGAGTTTAAGAACACACTTGTTCTAAAACTCGACTCTTGAACTAAAAAGTTACAGGATCTTTGTTCCTCAAATGTTGTTCTCAAAAAGAACTTGTGAGGACAATTTCAAGATCTAACTATTCAAGTAACAAGAATATATCATAATGGCAACAGTAGTCTGGACTGTAACTATTGAAGACTTTAGAAACTTTTGCAAAGAAAAAGGTTTTGAAAAACACTTAAAACAGTTTGCAATTGAAAGATGATGCTTTGGAAAGTCTTAGGAAATCTGAACATTTAAAGTCCTCTATTTATAGAGGTAGGGAGTAAGCATGAAGTGTTATTAAATTATTATTATTTGAAGTGTTGATCATTAAAACGTATGGATGTTAACAAAGAAGTAAGCTTGTTGAAAGAGATGTTTCATAAGGAAAGTAAGGCTACCAAAGGTAATGATGGAGAGGTTGAGTGATAGTACATAAAGTTTATAAAAGTATCTTTGACCTTTGGTTAAAACATGGAAGATATAAACTATGTTAGCTTTTTCATAAAGCATTTCTTTGCCTTATTCTAAAAGGTAAAACATTCTTCAAATAATTTGATAAATCACTTCCCAGTTCAGATTTGTTTATAAAACACATTTTTGACGAAAATAATATTTGAAAGGACAAAATGGTTTTGATTCAAGAGTTGCAGACAAAAGCAACAGTTGTACTTACTGTGACCAGTTTCCATAAATACAACTGTTATTTTCCAGACGTTGAGGCAACAGACATGCTCACTGTTGCCACAAACTATTGCCACAAGAAGTATTCTATTACTTTTACAATTGTACTCACAACCTAGGACAACACCAACTACGAAGGATTCTTGACTTGACCTTTGACTTCTTTCGTGATCAACATTGCAAATGGAGAGGCATTGAAACCTAAGAAATAGTCACTTGATAAACATGTTAAATTGGCATGTCATCATCAATATGAACCCAACAATATCGTTCCCTATAGGCATTTCTCGTGTTCAATTGAGTTTTGTAGGTGAAATGACGATTCTGCGCCTTTTTCCTATCAATTCAAGCATATATCTTAAAACATGAAGATAGAAGAAGCGATGCTTGGCGAACTAGAGGTATCTAGGGATTATTCATTTGTCCCGAAGAAGAAGAAGTGAAGTCGGACCACATGCCTACGAAGAATTGACTAAATAAACAAAGCTAAGTCAAAATGAAGTCAACCCCTAACCTCAACTATTATGCCTTGGGGTCAATGAAATTCAAGGCTATACACTCAGTTGAGCTCTCAAAGAAGGATATTACGTCCCCTATCGAGTTTGGAGCATGCAGATCTGAGTAAGGAAGAAAAACAAAGCAAAAGGGCATAGAAACGTGCGTCCCTGTCGAGGACACCTAAACCCGGTCGGGTTCGCAGGTTCAAAGTCACTCCTCGTTTGAGCTCCCTCCAATTCATTAAGTTATTGAATTGCATTAATCTCACGCGTCTTCCAGGTCCTATATAAGGATGGGATTGCAGCACAACACATCACATCTCTCAACACAAAAATCATATATACATTCTCTCATCTTATATCCCTTTCTAGTTGAAGTTCTTTTATTTAGTTTTTGATCCTTTGCAAGCATTGTTTGAAGAAGTTTGGTTGTTTAGGGTATTACATAAGTTTCTATAGATTGATCATACTCTAATTGAAGCCTTAATTCAAGTAATAATTTCGTCCATTTTTTAGTTCTTATCATTATTCAATTATATATCTTTAGCCTATGTCATAATCTAGCTCTTGTTTACATAAATTTGCAATTGTTGTTATCACTTTAGTTCATTATCATCATCACCTTAATAACCTTTTGTCTTTCAATCATAAATCTAAAATGACTATTTTAATTCGTCTTATCATAACAATCGTATTAGCATACTTAAACATGAGTGAGTACATTTAATTCTAGGGGTATAGGGTGACCATGTTAGATTAGTAATTTGGAATTGTTGGAAAAAGAACTATTGCTTTTGTATCATTGTTCTATTGCATGCTTGGATTGTAATGTTGGTTAATGATTCTTGATCACAATCGTTGACTAAATCTGATGTTCTTTCATGAGACCGAAAGACGGGAATTGAATAGACTAAGCATATCATGGTAGTTCAATCTAGTTAAATGTGAAAGCTCGCTAGAAATTGTCCTATATATGGTAGCAACAATTCGAAAGATGTTGTATGACCTTAACAATGAATCAATTGCATGTTTTATAAACTCTAACTTTGTCATAAACTAATCTACATGTGTAAACCTATCTCCCTAGATTTTTTTTATTATAATTGTTAACATCATCATTTCACTTTTGTTTGTGTTTTTATTTTGTCCACCAAATCTCTAAATCAACCTTCGTCCTAGATAGAATCTTTATCACAATATTATCACAATAATAGCTCCCGTCTCACTGAGATCGACCCCTTTCTTCCCTAATTACATTCATTGTTGTTAGCCTAGTCCAAGGGTTATTATCTTTGATTTGAGTACGCGACAACCCTGACGGGCCATTTTTAGGTCATGTGGTTTTGGATCAGGTTATATCGGGGTCAGGTCACTTACGGGTCAACAAAGCTCGAATAATGATCGGGTCAAGTTAGGTCACTTCGGGTTTCGGGTCACATTTGAGGGTTGTAGTTTGAAAATTTCGGGTCAGCCATTAGGGTCAGGTTAATCGGATCAATTCGGATTTTGGATCTCATTTAATATTCACTTATATTCATATCCTACCCTAAACTCACATGAACATCATCAATTCATTATCCATCTCCATTCCATTTTAACATTAGGGTGGATCGATATCCATAGGTTCAGGGAGAGATTGTCATCCACCAACCGGTTCTGGCCCACTACGGTCGTGGTCGCACTGGCCTCGAGAGCTAAGGGGACCAATGTGATAACTCTTTGTTAAACATCTTCCATAAGAAAAGGTATTATAATAGAGCCTTGAACTTAGAATTAATTAGGTTTGCATTAAAACATTGTAAGCAACCAAATTAATCACGTATCTTTCTCCCAAAGAAAAAAACTCTTGTAAATCATCAATTAATGATTAAATAACGCAATATCCAAACATTGGATTTTTACCACAAAAGTTTTGAGATTCCTAATTAGTTTATCGTGAATTAAGTTTTTCAAAGATTAAACTCATTGGTATATAGTTTTTTTTTATGGACAACTAAGATGACTAAAGACAATTTAATGGTTGTAAAATTTCATTTTCTTACAATATTCACCCACTCTTATCTACCCAACTTCATTAAAAATTTAAAATCCTCCCAAAAATAAAATCAATTAATCGAATCGCTTTCCTAACAAAGACAAAATCCATAAGATCGCATTAACTCCTTTGACTCAATCCACCTTATATACACACACTACCAGCATCACTACAACACACATTTCATATCCAACTACCCAAAGAAACATGAACACAACCACCACCACCCACCAAGTCACCCTGGAGTCGACTAGCCCAGCAACATCGAGTCACCCCCGAGTCCAATCAGACACACCCCCATATAACATGGAAAAAGACGACAACTTTATCTCTGACATCAAAAATATCACCTTATCTTCCCTTGACATCATATCGCCGGACTCCGGTGACTTCGAGTCGTCGTCCTGGGCGCAGCTGCACCTCCGGAGCTTCTCTGTTGACGCTGCTTTCTTCGATTTCTCATCTTTTACCTGCGATGACGACAATGGCGATGAAGAAGAAAAGGGAGAAAGTAGGGGTCATCGAAGGTCGAGATCGATGGATGGTGGAGGAGAGGCGAGGTACGTGATGGTGGTTTGGGTGCATAAACCCGCCAACCATAATCTTACTCCGTAGTTTTTTCAATTACAAGTTTATTTAATCTATATAAATTTCCAATTTTTTTTAATACTAATTCTTTAACTTTTTCGATAAGAAATGAATGAAAATTATATAAAATACTTATAATAATATTATATTTGTATATATTTGCCGAATTAGAAGGATCGAAGTGAGTGTGATGCAAAGTGCACCCACCCAATCCACGACCCGCCCCACAGCAGGTTAAAAATCTCATCTTCTCCCTCCTCTTCTCCACTACCGATGGGTAAATTTTCAGAATTGTAGTGGTGGCGACGGGGTCTTGGTGATGGGGAGTCATGGCGGTGTTGAAGGTGGTGGGTTATTTTCTCAAATTTCGTTTATTTGTTTTTTTTTTTCCAGATCTACTTTTTTTTTCCCGGGTTTGGAGAGGGGGTCGAATGTTAGTGTGGTGCGTTGTGGCTAGAGGTGGCAATCGGGTCACTCGGGTTTGGTCAAAGCGGGTCAGGTCAAAGCGGGTTAGGTTATGTCGGGTCAGTGTTGGGTACGAGTCGGTTACCGTTCATGTCGGGTAATCTTCCGGTCGATTCATCAACGAGTCAAGTCGTGTCGGGTCATTAGCGGTTCGGAATCGGCTCGGGTTATCAGCATATAATTTATCCTATATTCCTATGTATTTAGGTTTTGACGGGTAATTTTATGTTTAAACAATGTGTAGGTGTATTAATTGTAGTTTTAAGTAAAAATAGTTATGATAAATGTGAATTTGGTCTTATTTACACCATTATTAAAGTAGTTCATTATAGGGTCATCCATCAGGTGAGTCAATAACAGGTCACGGGTCGGGTAGGGTCGGTTAAGGTCGAGTTCGGGTTGTGAAAAATAAGGGTGCTATCAGTTACGGGTTCAGGTCAGGTTGAGTTGGGTCGGCTTTGGTTCACTAAATTTTTCGGGTTCTATCCGATCGAGTTTCGAGCGATTCAGTACGGGTTTCTGTCGGGTAATCTTTTGCCAACTCTAGTCGCGGCGATGGTGGTTGGTTCGTCTCTTTCTATTTTTTTTTGGGTGGGGTGGGGGGGGGGGGGTTGTTAATGTTGGTTGGTGGAGGCGAGGTTTGTGGAGTGGTTATTGGTGGTGGTAGGTCAGAGTGGGAGAAGGTTGGGGTAGGTGTGGGGTCATGCTGGATTTAGGTGTGGCTGGATGGTAATGGTGGTGGTTTGTGTTAGAGGAAGCGTGGGTGGTGGTTTTTGGTGGTGGTTGGTGGTGTTGTAAGACTGAAATAACACTATAAAGGCTATAGTTACATAAACATGTCTCAAAATTCCATGAGTTCGTATTAATGTAATCAAAATCACATTTTAGTAATAAAGTTATACTATGAATAACTAAAGCTACACTTGTAACAAAATAAATTACATAAACTTGTATTAAAATACATAAACTCAGATTAATATATTCAAAATTATATTTTAGTATAAAGTTACACTATTAAGGATTAAATTTACACCCGTAAAAGACTAAAGTTACACTCATAAAAGACTCCGAAGGTGCTGCGGAATAGGCAGCGGCAGAGTGCGGGACGAGGAGGCGGAGTCGGCGGATTACCGCGACATGATATCGAGTACGAAGAAATTGAATTTTTCCGCGTCAAAGACGAAGTTGGCATCTTCGTTGTATGAGAGGGTCTCCGAGTGGATTCAAAATGTGAGAGAGTGAACAGTAAGATACCTTATATACAGCTTGTATTTGAGTGACGTTAAAAAAAAACTATAGTGGTGTCATCTCACCCCTATTTTTATGGCAATCACATAACTAAGACAATGAAAATAAAACCTTCTAGTACGCTTAGGATCAATAAGAGTAACTTCAGCAAGTTTATCAACAGCCATATCATAACTCTCGTCACTCCATCCACCACCACATCCCTCGCTTCTTCTCCGCTATCCATCGAAACCGTCCTCCGATTCACACTCCCCTCTCCTAAGCCACCGTTGTCTCCAGCAAAGGACACTCCGTCGAAGAAAGCAGTGTCGACAGAGACGCTCCGGAGGTGCGGCGAAATAGGTGGCGGCGGCAGAGTGCGGGACGATGAGGCGGAGTTGCCGGATTCCGGCGACATGATATCTAGCGCGAAGAAGTTGAAATTTTCAGCGTCGAAGACAAAGTCGTCGTCTTCGTCGCATGTAAGGTTCTCCGACTGGACTCGTCGGTGACTCGGTGTTGTTGGCTGAGTCGTCTCGGTGGTGCCTTTGTGGTTGTTGTTGGTGTTCATGGTTGTTTCTGTAATTCTGTGATTGTGTTGCAGACTGCAGAGGCCAGTGGGTGTATATATAGTAGTACGTGGTGTAGTGGTGCATGTATATATACGGGTAGTGATAGTATCGTAGGATCCGTTTTACAGTAGGACCCGTTTTACACCAAACAAATACTCGGATATATTGGAAAACTGGTTTAAAGGTAATTAGATTAATACTGGTCAGATATTTAAAAAGTTTGGAACGGAGATTGGGCAGATATTTTTAATTTCTGTTCGGTCGATTCTGGTCCGGGACTGGATTATGTTCACTCCTATGTGGTCCAATTTTGTTGTCTGGATCGGACAATTTATAGCAAACTCGATCCGACCAGCTCGATGTGATAGAGCAATGATAAATTTATATTAAATGTGAATATAACACATTTAAAACATAAATTATTAAAATTTTAGATCTATAAATTACATTGAAAACAATATTTTAAAAATTATTACTTTAAATAACAAATACAGTTAAAAAACAATTTTATATTTTAATATTATTTAATAGTAAAATAATAATTAAAAAACCTAATTTCTATAATTGTTTCAATGTGAATAATGTAAAGGATGAATACGATTAAATTATTTAATTTTTAAATAATATTTGTTTGATTTAACAATGGTATAAAAGGGTTGTTGAGGCACTATTTCTGATTCGTATTCTGGCACTTTAATCTGACTTGTAACCTCTATAATCTGATTCGTATTTGACCACCCCTTTTTGAACCCGAAACCAGAGTCGACCCTTCCATCCCGTTTGACAGGTTTCTGCTAATTAATTTGCCTAACATTTGTATTTAAAAAAAAATGTGTTAATATAACAAATGGAACAATTTCTAAAGTTCGGATTACATATAATTTTTTCACAAAATTCACCCATTCTTATCTAAACTGCATTATAAATTAAACCATCCCAAAAACACAATCAACTCCTCTGATTAGTTTCCAAATAAACCCTCCCAAAAACACAATCAACTCCTCTGATCACTTTCCAAATATTCCAACTATTCCAAATAAGAAGTTAAAATCCTCCCTAAAACACAATCAACTCCTTGATCACTTTCCAAATAAAAACATAACTCATAATGACTCCTTAACTCAACACACTCCTAAGCTTCTCCCATACTGTATGACACAGTTAATAGACCCAAATACTTGAATAAAACGAGTTACACAAATTTATTCCGTACGGAGTTTAGCGGAGCCAGAATTTGAACTTATAGGGAGAATATCTAATAACACAAGGTACACTCGAAAAAAATTAAAAAATTTAACTAAAACTTCGAAAACTCATCCGCCATGGGGTACAGAGCACAAATTTCTTTAATATTCCCTCCATTCCGTTATTATCTTCCTAATTTGACTTTTAAGCTCAATTTAATAACGTTCACCATAAATAAGTGTTAAATAATAAAAATAAAACATGTAATAATAAAATATTTACATTCTAACAAAGTCTTTTGTAAACATTTTTTTGAATGAAAAAATACGAATATAAATGAAGAAAAACTTAGTCAAAGTGATGTTTTGGTGATTATGCAAGCCAAATTTGGAAAATTATTATCGGACAAAATAATTAATTAATTTACGAGCAATTAATTTAATCAATAAGTCTCTCTAAAGACGGATTAAAACGGGTCTAATAACAGCCAATTTGTATAGATAAGACAAGTCTCTTGCCAATACAGAATATCTAAGCATTTTATTTTTGTTATCCACGCAAGATATTATGATATGCTACTTGACCGGTCGTAAACAAGAATTTGTATTAATCTAATTACGTTTAAACCAGTTTTACAATATATCCGAGTATTTGTTTGGTGTAAAACGGGTCCTACGATACTATCACTACTCCTATGTATACATGCACCACTACTATATATACACCCACTGGCCACTGCAGTCTGCAACACAATCACAGATTTACAGAAACAACCATGAACACCAACAACAACCACAAAGGCACCGCCGAGTCGACTCATCCAGCAACTCCGAGTCACCGACGAGTCCAGTCGGAGACCCTTACATGCGACGAAGACGACGACTTTGTCTTCGACGCTGAAAATTTCAACTTCTTCGCACTAGATATCATGTCGCCGGAATCCGGCGACTCCGTCTCATCGTCCCGCACTCTGCCGCCGCCACCTATTCCGCCGCACCTCCGGAGCGTCTCCGTTGACACTGCTTTCTTCAGCGGAGTGTCCTTTGCTGGAGACAACGGTGGCTTAGGAGAGGGTAGTGTGCATCGAAGGACGGGTTCAATGGACAGCGGAGGAGAAGGGGGAAATGTGGTAGTGGATGGCGTGACGAGAGCTGTGGCTCGTGATAAACTTGCTGAACTTGCTCTTGTTGATCCTAGGCGCGCTAGAAGGTTTTATTTTTATTACTTGTATTACACTAGCTTAGTTATTTGTAGCCTTGTAAAAACATGGCGCAATCGGTAATAAATCCGATCGGATACGACCCTTTTTTTAGGGTCAAATACCCGTAAATTTTTTACCCACAACATGAAATGACGGGTTATTTTAGGGTCGAGAACACGTTCAACCTGCTGCGTCAAAGATAAATGAGGATATTTTTATATTATATTTGAAAAAATGTATATAAAATTTATTCGTTTTGGGCATTTGATTTAAAAAATTAATTTTAAAATCAATTTATATTACTTTTATATCATTAAAATATAATGATTATTAAAATAATTATATTTCAATAAATGTCTTAATACAAGTAAGATAAATATTGAATGTAATCATATTATTAATTTAATATGACATTTAAATCATATTAAATATTTTTAAATATGCTAAATATTAATACTTAATATTTAAATCATATGATATAAAAGTTATTTGGTAAAATTATTGTTAAATCATATTAAATATTATTTTAATATTTAAGATATTAATATCTAATATTTAATATATTAGATATTATTTAAATATTGTTTAAAATATTAAATATTAAATATTAAATATTATGTAATATGATTTAAATATTTAATATATTAAATATTATATAAATATTAAATATTACTTTAATATTAAATATTTTAATTATTTTACCGCACTTACCCAGCTTGGCAGACCCGTTGACAGGTCTAGGTATTTGTTTACGATAAAAAAATACCGGTCACAGGTACCAGTAGATGGTTCTATTTTTTTAATTATTATATTTTACCCGATATTTGTTAGTCTTTGATTAAAATACATGTCAAACTGTCATAAATAATTTAAAGATAATATTAAAACAATGGCAGAAGGGGATTATAATTACATTAAGTCTCGCTTGTGACTGTCTTTTCAAAAAGACCTCTCACAAGTAAAAAATGATAAACGTTTAATGAAAGGAAATGTAATTTCATTTGTTTCCTTAATTCGGGAAGTGAATTTTAGAGGGAAAACATTTGATTGTTTTTTATTTTATTGGTAGATAGAGGATTTGCATTATAATTATGGCTCCTTTTTTTTATTATTATTCTCAAAAACTATCATTCAAAAAAGAAAAACATAGCCGTAGAGTCGTAGACTAGGCAGTTTACTAAACTATCTCGTTGCACATAATAAAAAAGGGCGATGATAACGCCGCTATTGTTTTGTTTAATGCCACACAAAATCAAATTATAAGAATATCTTACCATTTATTCTCTCACAACTTGAATGACATTAGTAAATATAGTAGTGGAATTATCACTACTTTAAAAAAATTCAAAGTTAAAACAAATGGGAGGAAGGAATTATAAATTTACAATTTTTATTAATAGATTTATTTATTTTTGATTAAAATACTCGTCATAGGCTAAAATTAGAGTAAGTTAAAAAAATTGAATTTGAAGGATAGAGGGTTTGGGGTTATTGTATATCATTTGTATCGCGAAAGAAGTAAACTTGCCCCCTTACTTAGTCTAATCGTGAGATTCAATCACTTCAATTTACAATCAAATGATTTGTCCCCCTAACTATTGTAAAATGGAAATTAAAAACCCCGTATCAAAATCTCGCGAGAAATTCAATTTTCTCATATCGTAAAAACAAAAATTAGTTTTTTTAAAAAATAAAAAAAAACGAATTGTATTTTTAAAATGTAGACAAAACTAATGTTTTTAAATTCTGGAAAAATGAAAATTTTGGCTTTAGTTTTTTTTTTTTTTTAGAAAAATCATTATTTTTATTAAAATATTTCTCTGTTACCTAAGAACAGGGTTTTAAACATTATGGTAAACTAGTTTTAAACCCGCGCAAATTGCGCGGGGATGCCTTTAAAACATTGTTGTTGTCAAAAAAAGTTGAAACTATATGTAATTTACGCTACATGTCATTTTTAAGTTTTTATAAAATGCCATTTTTTTTTTACGTTTGTGTCATATGTAGTTTTTGCAGTTTACGTTATATATGTAGTTTATGTAATGTGTATAATTGACTCCCTCCGTTTCATTATATAAGACGTTTGACATTATTTTATAGTACTTAAGAATTAAGAAAGTATTGAGAAATGGTGTATTATAGTAGTTGTGTACTATAAATACTCTTTGAAAATTTGAAAAGCTAAGTATTTCCACCAATAAAATGGCTTAAATTAGCTCTTGATCATAATTTGTGCAGTGCCTTGAAAAATGAAAAAAACATTTAATAGATAGAAAAATGTAAAACGACTTATAAAATAAATTTTTTAATATTTACTAAAACGACTTATATTATGGAACGGAGGGAGGGATTATGTATTTAAAAGATTATAGGGTGTTTGGATTACTTAAAAAAAATAGACGGTAGAAAGTAGCAGTTGGAATTAAAGGAAAAAGTTGGCTTAATGAAGCATGAAAAATGTATGTGCTTTTATATATAGTTATATAGATGATATGAATTGGTTTAAAAAAATATTTTTAAAAATTTTAAATTTAATAAAGAGTATGGAAGAAATTTATAAAAATATAAAATATTATTTTTTTGTAATCTAATATGGTGAAAAAATTAACATTAAATATTCCACATTTATAAAAATTATGATTATTGATGTGGGAGTAAAAGCAAATGCAATCATTTTAGAGAATAGACTATAGATAATGGGGTGATGTCACATGACATCATTAGATGGTTAAATGGTGAAATGAGAATGATGTTGTTTCACCAAAATGCAAGAATTGTTATTGCTTTAATAGAAGAAAGATAGGGTGGTCGTTAATTAGGAGTACTTTTTTTTTTTACCATCTCCATCCTAGAGTGTAGTTTGATGGTAACCAGTAGTTCTTTAATAGTTATATCGGTTGGCTACTACCACAAAACATTACCACAATGCCTTAACGGCTCCCGCAAATTAGGAAAAAGGGTTATACATCTGAGATACTATCTCATACTATAATGAATTTGAGTTTATCTGTATTTTTTCGGAACTTTTTAAGTTTATAAGTCACATTTTAAATTTTATATATGATATTTTTTAGTTCTATTGTTATTTTTGAGCTTAGTGTTTAAATGAATGAGCTCAAAAAATTAATTGTAAAACTTATAATTTTTAATAAATAACTCAAAAACTTTATTACTCTGTATATAGGTCAAAAACTAAACTATTTGTGTGTATAATCCACTTACTGCCGCAAATTGCTAGAAAGAAGGGGTCGAATGTACATAGATTACCATCGTATTAGCAACACAACAGGCTTTTCTTCGAATGATCCATACTCAGAACTGCATTGAAAACTGTATTAAATAAATGCCCTTTCACGAAAAAAAAAGTACAACTAGTTATAATGTGGATCCAAAGAGTAATAAATCTTTGGGCCCTTCGATTTGCTATTACATTCGATTTTTTTGTTTGCATATGAAGAATGTGATTTTGGGAGAGTTATACTTATGGGATAAGAAGGTTGTTGTTTATTAGGAGTAGGGATGACAATGGATAGGGTTTGAGTAGGGTTCTATAGGATCCAGATCCAGATCCAGATCCAGATCCATATCTATATTACATATGTTGGATCCAGATTCGCCCCATATCCGCAGGGTCCAAAATTTTCAGATCCATCATATCCAAATCCGTGGATCAGGGTAGGATCTGGGTACCAAATGGATCCGATCGTTTTCAAAATACTTTATTAAATTATTCATCTTTTAAATGTAATTTTTATATTAAAATCACATAAAATGTATTAGAGTGTTTAATAATATTATAAGTATAAATTATATCGACATTTAACATGATAAAGTAAAAAATTACTACGTAAGTTATTATTTGGATGAAGAAAAAGTTAATTTACAAATATTTAAATTGTGTTGTAAATTTGGAATGACCTGTGAAATAAGTAAAATGACATATGAGAGTTGATTAAATTAGAAAATATCACCGTTATAAATTTTAGTTATTCTTATATAAGTAAAATAAATTAAAAAATAAAAGATATGGGTCCGTGGGTAGGATCTGAATCTTAATAACAAGATCCATATCCAGATCCGCGTAAATTTTTATGGATCCATATCCGAGCCATATCCATTTAATCCTTAAAAATGAGATCCATATCCGTTCCATCAGGGTCCGGATCCGCGAATTTAGGTAGGCTCCTTGGTCCATTGCCATCCCTAATTAGGAGTACTTTTCTTAACCATCTTGGTTGATAGTAATTTGGTTGTCACCTTGTGCTGGGATTGTAGATTGAATTTTAGGGATAAAGCCGAATTTTTTTTTGTTCTCTGACAGGAATGTTGCGTTTTTTGAATGATGAGTGCTTGGTTTCAGAGGGTTTATTTTGTCAGAAAACACATTGTTTTCCTCTAATGTTTCAATAAAACCGTAAATTCTATTGTAAGACAGTCGTACGTGTGACGAGAAAAAAAAATATTCCTTGTCTGACACATGACCGTAATGGATACTATCACTTTCTTGTATGCATAACTGATGTAGCTTTAGGTTGATATTACTGGCTTAGAGATTAACCAGTACTTTTGCTCGTACTCTTTTGCTGTTGTGTGTAGGATTCTCGCTAACCGACGTTCTGCAGTGCGTTCAAAGGAGAAGAAGTTAAAATACACTACTGAGCTGGAGAAGGAAGTACAAACACTTAAAACTCAAGCTACCGATCTTGCTACAGAAGCCACTCTGCTGGAGGTAAGTTGGTACTTGATGTGTGCCCATGTTTGATGTTTTTCACTTATTCACGGTTATAAGTGTTGTTACTAAAGATATAAAAGCTTTATTCTTATTATTGAACTACATATACCATGATGAATTTATACTCCGTATTTCTTTAGTTTAAACAAAAAATTGTATTATTGTCTATGTGTGATGCAGAAAGACGCATTAGGGCTGAGTGCTGAAAACAAGGAGCTCAAACTGCGTCTGGAGGCTTTGGAGGAGCAAGCAAAACTCAGAGATGGTATGCTGTCTTAAGTTGAGTTTGTATTACTCGGTGGTACTAGATTCGGTATCATCATACTCACCTCCAATATTACATTGTACGAAATAAAATTTGAAATTTACATGCTATTTTAACGCTTTCTCCAAACAACTATATATGGAGTCTCTAATATAGAAATTAAATGTCAATCAGCTACCTAATTAGGCACTTTTGTATTCAAAATGCTACCAAATTGTCATTTCCGGCCAGAAAAGCGAAATATTCCGAGACTGAGACTTATAGTTTCTGTCCAAACCTGATATAGCATGCGATCGAAGGCTTAAATTTAACAAGCTTGGTTTACTTCTTTAGGAGTAAATCTATTTTCATGACATTTTTCTTTTTCAAATCATTAGTGAATGCTACATTTATGAAATATGAAGTCTCCTACAGGCTACAACTCAACACTTACGATGCGCCACATACATTTATATCTCCTGCACAATATTACTGGCTTTTTTCTGATTGTTTTTTTTTGTTACGGCCTATGACAGCGCTGAAAGAGTCTTTGAGGAACGATGTGAACAGGCTGAGAATGGAATGCGGGTTGCCAACATCCAGAAACGGTTCTGCTGGCAGGGATGTCTTCCATCTATTTCCAGCACATGTTCAGAACCTACTGCAGCAACAATTTCAAATGCTGAACCAGAACCAGGCATCGCCCAGTGGCCAACCGAATCTACAACAACAATACCAGATGCCGAACCAAAACCAGGCATCGCCAAGTGGGCATCCGAATCAACAAGTCCAGATGCCTAACCAAAACCAGGCATCGCCAAGTGGGCATCCGAATCAACAAGTCCAGATGCCTAACCAAAACCAGGCATCTTCCAGTCAGATGCCATTGAATCCAAACTCCCTGGGCTTCAATCATCAACCTTAAGGTTTCGTCAAAACCTTTCTTTCGATGTTCAGGAATTTGTAATATGTAGGCTTACAAACTTGCTCTGCGTACACGGGTGTTTTGTGCTTTTATGCCCACCCTCTTTAAACTGGTTTTACCATTGGATGAACTAATATCCAATCTGTAGCATGGGTTTACCCATTTATAATGCCTTTATCGGAGGTTGAACCGATCAAATATACGAATCATATGATTCACTTCTATACTTCTTCAATCATAGTTTACTGTCTTACAAAGCACAGTAGTTGATCAAATTTGGCTGGGAGGTTATTAAGGTTTGTTCAGAGTTCAAACCTATGAGTCATGTTCAATGGGATATGTTGGAGGCCTGCTATGTTATTGCCACTATTGTGAGTTGTGACTAGATATTGATGTTTTAGATTGAGGGCTGGCTTAGGCCCTAGGGGTTCGTTTTTCGGAGCGATAAAATTAAGAGGGAAATAGAGAATACCGACGAAAGTCGATGATGATAAGGTAGTTTTTTTTTTCAAATGAGAGTATTATGTCACGGGTAAAAATCGAACCCCCATCCTGACGATTTAAGGAAGAAAGTTCTTATCACTTAAGCTAACTCCGGTTGATAAAGTAATTTTTAGAGAGACATATTGTAGAAGGTAGAACAAGTGCTATCACATGACAAAAAAAACTTTAGAATACACTGATTTTAACTATCAATTACTTTAATTTGTTATCCTATTGTCTTAACTACCCTCAGAAGGCGTAAATGTTGGGATAAATGAGATTACATCTATTATTTATATTTTTTTGACTTCGTGTTCAACTCTCTAAATACAATAAAGCCTGAAACGTAGCCATTAGATTTGTTGTTGTGCCTCATAAATACCGTATATCAACATTCCAAATTCGGAATATTTTTGTAACATAATGCTCGCTCATCAGCTGATATTTTTAGCAAAATTATGTCGTGCATCGTGAGCAAATTTTTTTAAAAAAAACATTGCAATTTGTAGGAATTGAAATATGGTATGCATACAACAGGCTAAAAACGAATCAACTAAGCTTGTTGATTTGCTAGGAATCGAACATGTGTATGCACACTCACACCGTGGAACACAAACCAACTAAGCTTATCGATCCGTTGTTCCTTGGCCAATACTAATTGGTTATTACTTGCAAATATGATTTTCTTCTTCAAAAGAAACGCCCCCTCGCTTCTATAAGCCACATAACATGACGCGTTTCTTTCCAAATCAGGTTTTTTAAAAACCCAATAGGTGTGTTGAAATCTTTTGCTAAAAAAAGTATTTCTAAACATCATTTTAAAATAAAAAATTACTCCTTATCAAATTCGAGGAAATTAGCTTCACCCATGGGACTTAGAATAGTACTATTGTTCAAACAAGCTAATTAATATTAGTAATTGAACTCTTGAAAAAAAATTGAAGCTCAAAACAAATACTCTACAGCTGAATTATCATTCCATGGGACTTGCACTTTGATCATACTCTCTTCATATTCTAATTCCATGTCTTCTCCATTCACTCTACACGCTTTCGGCCTCTTGGACGCAAAGACCCTCATTTCTCCTGCTCCTTTGACACCAACGCGAACACTCTGTCCTTCATTATCGCGAATGATGTCAAAGGACTTAACAGCCCCTCCACAGTTAAGCATGTTCACCAAACCTATAGGAGCAAACTGGATTGAATCCCATGGCAGATTTGTCACCGGAGAGACGACTATGAGCTCGTAATTAAAGGGTTTGAGTGATATGTCTACGGTTTCAGACATTGTAGAGAAGACTAGCTTGTTTCCCTTGCAAAAATACATTGCAAATAACTCCACTCCTTCAGTCGGAAATGGCTTGTGACCATTTTTCCATTCCACGTCTTTTGGCCCCGCTTTACATGTAATCTGTTTCGAGTACTTGGAGTAGCATTGATTCCTTCTAAATTCGCGGTTCCATCCTCCTCCTTGACAGTTGAACACTCCAAGCACTCCATTAAACTACAATGACAATATTTCAAAAACTACAATGACAATATTTCAAAATTCCGTAGATTCACAAAATCTAAGTAATAAATTCTCTGAGCATTTGATCAGTCAGTTTTGTTCTAGTAATTTTAATCCGATTTAATTTATTTAGCTCAATTAAGCTTTACTTAATTCCGTTTAGAGAAAGCAATCGAACACACGTAATTAGTTACCTTATTGAGGTTCCAGATTTTGAGCATTGTTTTGCCATCATGCAAAGGATCCACAAAAAGGCAATCCCTTGTAGGCAATGCATAATACTCGCAACGAATGATCGAGCCATCAGGCAATACAAGCTTCTTGAGCAGGGAAAAGTTGTGCTTGCCTACAGCATCACTGACATAGATTGGACCACCAGATATAGCGCGGGAAGCAGCATGAAACTCGGCACAAGGGTGCGTCGATTGGAACATATCCCAATCAGGATGTATGAAATTACCCATCCATAAGCTATTGTAAGCACAATGCACCATGTGACATCCCTGCAGCCAATATGTACCATTTATATCGCCATTTGGATCGCTTGGCCAAAAATCATCGCCTGTGATTTAGAACAATGCTGCAATCAGATTGACTGTACGTTCCGTTTCCAATTGAGCTAAAGATTTGGTATTCATTGGTTCTGGATTACGATATAACTTAAAATGACTCGCTATATTGGTTGAGCATATTTTATTTGTGGTGCATTCCTCAAAACATTTTTTTTTTCTTGAAACAACTTCTAAAAAACAATTTATATTACATATACGTACCAACACGGCCAAGACAGATGGTCTCGGTACCAAGAAGCATAAAATCGTTGCATTGTTCCATGCTAGCAATCACACCATTGCCTTTGAAGTGCTTTCTTACTGATTCAGTGACAGCCTTGTAGTAGGTTTTCGCAAGGTCAACTCTTCCTCCGTAGTCCTCTGCTATGGTTTCTAGCAACTGCACACATCACATAACATGAGTCGATTTCTTACGGATTCTGTGATTGACTAATGTCAGCTCGAGCCTTTTCTCAGCATGCTCGAGCTCATATTTCTAATCAATCTTGACTCCATCCAACAATCCAAGCTCAAGCTTTATTGTTATTGACTTTGTATCGCAATTGATGGTGTGACTTGTGAGACGTTGTCATATAAGTTTTTTTTTTGTTTCATTTTTATCATGTAGCTAGCACTAAGTTATAATGGCGAGCTGAGAATGTTTTCAATGAACAAGGCGTAATTGTATTGACTATTGAGACACAAACATTTGCCTCATTTTCCTAATGTGCCTGTGTAGGTCATTTGTCCGAGACATGCACCTCGGACATATGTGCTCGGTGCAATTCCTCTTTTCATTTGCGGTTGGATGATTTTCTTTGGGTAAAGGGAGTGACAGCCCAGAGGCCACAAGGTTAATAATATGTTATTGACGGGATTTTAACCAGGTCATGAGTATCACCCCTTGTGACTTTACCCTTAACTGTCCAATCAACATGTTATCACTCATCAGCCTGCGAAAGAAAGGAACTGAGTCCCTTCGATCTCAAGCCAGCTTTGATACATGACTTACTTGTCACATACTAATCTTTGCCGATGATTAACAATTGTTGTCTTAATCAGCCTAACCGAAATCATCCCGAGGGAAAACCGAGGAACAAGTGAAGCAACGATTTTTGAAAACAGACTTGACAGGCCTGTAATAGCCGGGGCCCGCCTTAGTTGACATCTGCACATTTGACACCATGAAAGCGGCTATTTGTTTAGCTTTTTCTTTTGCAGGTGTTTCATTCATTTGTTTAACTTTTCCATTTTAAGGTGTCTCAATCATCTGTTTATCGTTCTATATTGGGAAGGTTTTCTAACGAATAGTTTGATCCCCTAATGTGACTATTGTCCACTTATCATCCACTAAGTACAATCACAAATGGTACCCTACCCTACTCTTTTCTTGGTTTTTGTAATTCGATCCCCAATGAGACTATTGTCCACTTATTAGTACCACTTGTCATCCCCACTAATTACAACCCTGATAATGTCCTTACTCTTTCATTGGTCTTTGTAACAAAAGTAAAGGTAAATAAGTGATCAGTGCGGAAGGATTAATAATCGAAATTCCTAAACATAAAGGTAAGTTATACAATAACAAATCATAACTACATTAATAATTAAGCTAAAAAAAAGCAAAAGCTGATTACTTACATGAATAACATCAATTTTAACCCCATCAATGCCACAATCCTCCAAGTAAGAATGCAAACCTTCATACAATTCATGGGCCTTTTTAGGATGGACCAACCCAACACCATTATTAACAATCTTATCAACAGCAAGATCATCCATTGTCATCTCCAAACCCGGCGAAAGTCTCGGGTTTACGACCCGAGACTCGGGTAATCCGGGAACATTGGGCCTAACCCCACCCCAATAACCCATTAAAGCATGCCAAACATAGACATTCTCAACACTCTTGAACTCATCCTTCAAGTCCCTCACAAATGCACCCATTCCCTTATTGGGCCTATCGAATTGGCCCAAACCAATGTCTTTTGGGCTTACATAGTCCCTAAACTTATGGTTAGCCTCATACTTGATCAATCTACATGGCATTTGTTCACCCGCCGTGGTCCGGTTCATCCCTTGTGGGTCTGAAACCGGGTCATCGTCGTGGCAAATCGACTGCCACCCGTCATCAATTAGCACGAACCCAGGTGGGGACCCATTTTCAACTAGACCTTTTACTCCTTCCCATACACCTTTAGGGTCCACATTTAAGTAAAACGCGTCCCACGTACACCAACCAAACTTGTCAATTATATTAGGGACATGTTTATCCTTTAACAGATTAAATGTCCCTAAATGGGCCTGAATCACACCCATAGCATCCTTAACTAACTTAAACGGGTCAAACCCCGCTTTAATATATAACACAGCTTGAAACATATCCCCAACCACTTTAGTAGACCCACTCTCCACACACACATCAATATAATCCTCAACCCGACCCGGTTGAAGCGAGGCTCTAAAAGACCCCTCAATAACCGGTACAATCACAACATAAGGCCGACCCTGATCCGCAAAACCCAATTTATTTAAAATCATTATTTGTGTCTCATGCTCAAGGTCACGTCCATTAGACCCAACCCAATGCGTAGTCCACCAAACCTTAAACCTAAAAATACTCATAAAAGGTATTCCCTTAAGCTGGCCTAAGGGCACCACGTGTCGTGATTCGGGTTTCGACACGTGAAACCCCACAAAGAGACCATTTGAGTCTAAAATAGACGTGTCGACGTCTAAATTTGAAGGGACATCAGAAAAGATTACGTGATTATTGACCATAATGTTTGTTTTGTCTAAGGTAACATGGGTAGTTTTGGTTAAGTTTGGTGCCATTTTAGAAAAGTTTGTTATAATAATGCATGCAAAACATAGACAAATGTGAAGTAAATAAAATAACTAAATAATAAGTGATGTAAGTGTGAGTTGTGAGAGAAGGGAGTAAGAGAAATATTTAAGGGTGTGTTAGTGTGTATGTGTGTTATATTCAGAGATTTTGGGCATGAGAGTGTACACTAGGACGTCTTAGAGAATGTAAGTGATGAGGTGCAACCCATGCAAAGTTATGTGAGGTTCAGTGTGGGTAGGTAGGTGGAGAGTGTACTCCGTAGTTTCTTTGTCTTGTGTTGTGTCACGATTATTCTCACCAAGGCCCATTTAGGTCAGTTGGTGAAAGGTAATTGTTCTACTTTAATTTGAGGTCTTGGGTACAAATTTTGGTAATGCAGCTGTGTTAAACCTCGTGAATGAGCTTTACTGCCCTAATGGTCATACCCGGTATAAATTCGGATAAAATTGAATGTTATGTACCGGGAAAAAAAAAAGAATTACACGCTAATTTATAATGCTCAAAGAAACCATATAATGATTAAAATGATTCACCGAACTGAATTGAAATTGAGCCAAAGTTCATCATACTGAAACACCACCAAGCTCAAATGAATCTAACCATTTCAGTCATAACAAAATCGAGCCAAATTGAAGAAACTAAAATTGTCCTGAACACTCTCTTATTAATCATTATTTTGATGATGACAAACAACATAAATGTAATCAAATTCTTTCACATGCAAGTGATGCAATTTAGATAATACTTGACAAATTACCCGAATCTTTTCCAATTCAAATTTGACTGAAATCAGAGCTTTATTATCTACCTAAGCATAAGCAGATTAAGTATGTTTGACCAAAATGAATCGAAACTTTATCAAAATCAACACCCGTCGAAACGAAATCAAATTGAGTTAACTCAATCGATCTTCAAATGGCGTAAATGTAATTAATCCCACCTTGAAAATCTAAACTATCATAAAAATCTCTTAGACTTCCAACTATTACTCATAATAATTCGTAGCTCATAACTCTAGAAAGGGACAAAACTGCCCTTACCTTCATCTATTATTTACAAATATTTTCTTCACCTTTTTATCATATCCAAATCAAATAACTCGTGTGCTAATATCTAATTAAGTCCACCACAAACCCCGAAATTATCATCAATTTTTCTTTTTAATGACTTCAACTATTAGCTCGTGACATAAAGACCAAAAAAAATGCTCTTATCTTTCTTTTATCACTTACAAATATTTTCTCCATTTTGAAACAATAACTCTCTCTTGAATCTCACTATACTCGTATATTGCTACCGGTTAAATAAACGAGTTTTTAAAACCCGCTTCACATGCATTTACAATGATCCTATTTCACAAAGTGGATATTCCAAAAACAATTATTATATATGTAGAATAATAGACTTTTAACTCTGAATATTTTTTTACCAAGTGTGATACACCATTATACAAGATTAAGTGTCCTTTTATAGCACAACTAGCCTTTACATTGATTTGTAAAGATTTAATCCATGATGAAGATTGATGAGCAAAGCACATCAATTAATTGTCCAATACTTTCAATTCACCGATTGTTTGTCATAATGTCTCCCTTAAGACGGGCTGACCCGTCTTAAACTTAAGACGGGTTAATCCTCTCTCACAAAGAGCAAATGGGGGGACAAGTAGAGTGCTTCATTTGCCTCCCATCCTACTTACCCTTTAAAAGACGGGATTGACCCGTTTTAAGTTTAAGACATGTCGACTCGTTTTAAATAAAAATTTGTGATTGTTCCAACTTCCTAAGTCCAAGTCCAAGAACAAGTCATTATTTTTTCCTCTCTTTTTCTCTAAAAAAAACCTTCACATTCTCTCTATTCTCTCTCCTCTTTCTTCGGAACCTCCTCACCTGCTTCACTAATGGCGGACATCGTCACCTTCTCTCTCTCCTCCTCCTACTTCTCTTCCACGTCTTCCGACGCTTCTTCACTCTCTTGCTGACGTAGTGACGCTTTCGCTCCTCCATTTTTTTTCCCGACGCTCTTATTTTCAAGCTTACAAAAATGGAGTTTATTGAAGAAGTAGGAGAGAGTTCTTCGCCTCCTCGTAGCTATGGCGGTGTTGGTGCTATATTGTATGATATTAGGAATGATGTGTATAATCGGCTTATTGAAATTGGAAATGATGAAGCTCTAACTAATCCTGATTTTCGTGAAGTTTTGGATTCTCACTTTAATCGCTTTCCTTCTAGGTATAATTTCTTGTCAATTAATTTTATTATCGTTTGATTTTGTTTCATTTTTCGGTAATTTAGTTGAATTTAGTTTAGTTTTGTTTAGTTCGTAACTTATGAAATATTTAGGTATATGAATTTACCGCAAATATTTGTGTATAATTTAGTTTAGCTTAGGTTAGTTTTTTTCGATAATGTTGCGTAGAATAGGAATTTTTCGCAAGTATTTGTCGCTGATTTAATTAGTTTAGTTTAGTTTAATTGAGTTTGTAAATTGAGACATAGATTCAGCTATGTGGATTTATGTATCGACATTTGATTATGTTGCGGCGATGTTCGTGTATAATTTAGTTTAGTTTAGGTTAGTTTTGTTCGATTAATTTTGTGAATGTTGTGGAGAAAAGGAATTTTGCGCAAGTATATGTCATGATTTAGTTTATTTTATTTTAGTTCGATTGAGTTCGTAAATTATGAAATATATTCAGCTATGTGGAATTATGTATCATGTATCGTCATTTGATTATGTTGCGGCAAATAGGAATTTTACGCTAATTTTTGTGTATAATTTAGTTTAGCTTAGGTTAGTTTTGTTCGATTAATTTTGTAAATGTTGCGGAGAAAAGGAAATTTGCGCAAGTATTTGTCTATGATTTAATTTAGTTTAGTTTATTTTAGTTTGATTGAGTTTGTAACTTGTGAAATATATTCAGCTATGTAGATTTATGTATCGTCATTTGATTATGTTGCAGCGAAAAGGAATTTTACGGAAGTATTTGTTTATATTTTAGTTTAGTTTCGTTTACTTCGATGTAGTTCGTAATTTCTGGAATATTGGTATGTGGAATTATGTATCATTGAAAATTAGTTATGTTGCGGAGAAAACGAGTTTTGTGCAATATTTATCTATAAGGTTGTTTAGTTTAGTTCAATGGTGTTTGTAAGTTGTGAAGTATTGAGGTGTGTGGATTTATGTATCATTGAAAAGATTATGATATCTCGTGTGTCATTAGTAAAGGAAGAGGTGACGGTCTATCAGATAAATTTAGTTCGGTTGAATACACCACTGTTAAACAAATCTTGACATAAACATTTGTAACGTTGGACTCAAAAGTTTATGAAGCCTAAAGGAGAGATGAATTCTTAGTGTGATTTCATGAAATTAGTTACACCTTGAATTCAAGTTCATTGAAACGTACTTAGTCATTTCGAGCTTGTGGGTTGATATATGGTTGTATTACTAGTAAAAAGAAAAGGTTAAAGTGATGGATTATTAGTGGAAACTAATTCGGCTAAGAGTTGGGAGAAAGAAAGGTATGAGTGAGAGAGGGGCGGGGGGGTGAACTTTCATGAGTTTGTTTTAGGACGATTTTCATGTACTAATTATTTTTTTACAGATCGATGTGCTCAGTTTGACTGTTTTCAGATTCCATAGGAGAAAGAAATTTAATGTTTTAGGTTTTCTGTGTGATCAACTCTAGTGTTTAGATTAATGTTTAGATGCTTGGCTATGCTGACTAGGATTATAGATGGAAGGAGATCGAATTCTTAAGATAATTGCAGCAAAATAACAAAAAACGACTAATTAAGAATTTATGTAGTCATTTTTGTTCTTTCTTGAGTTGTGTGCTTTAGAGGTAGATACAGCGAGCATCTATTCGTACTGTCTTATGTAGTTTCGTGATGTGGGGTAGATAGTGTATTAAACCCCTGATGATTAGAATGTGAAGAAATCCCAAAGTTGTATAAGGGTGCATTAGGGCTGAGCTGTAGCTGTTTTTCGAATGTAGCTGCTGACCTTTTGAAAATATTTAATGAGAATTGAAATAAAGACTTGTGCTAACATGTGGTATTTGATTCTTTCTGCAGTTATGGTTTGGATGTTAATATTGATAGAGCAGAAGACGTTTTATTACATCGAAAGCTTCTTGCTATGGCAAAGGGTTCAGAAAAGCAACCTGTTTTCCATGTTCGTTTTTTGGAGGTAATATATCTAAAATCAAATTATCTTCACGCTTACATGGAGGAGACATTTTCCTCGAAGAACTACAATAAGGATTTTCTCCCTTAAGTTTGTAGTTTTTGTTTTTCACTCACCTAAGGTAATTTGGGTTTTTCTTTATGATTTTAGATTGTAAACCACCCCTGTAATGACCTTTTGATGGATAAGGAAAAAAGATATCGTTAAGACATGACTAGACATAGGAGTGCACATAGAGGTCAAATTATCCTTAAAGACGATGGAAGTGGACTAATGGACACACGAAAGCGTACTATGATTACATTTTTGAGACCATTGTTTCAATAGTTAATGCTGATTTCAATTCTAATAGTTAAGCGTACTATGATGACTTTTTTCTCCTTTGTTCCAAAGTCCCAAGGCAAGACTTCTTTATCCTTTAAGACTGCTTTACTGATGTGATGTTAATATCAAAAACGCTTCACCCAATCGTAAATACTAACTCTAGCTTTTGCCAAATCCTAAATAATCTAGTCCTTCACCATAGGCGTCATAGGAAATTTCATAATAATAACCATGTCATACAAAATGACATTATTTCCATTTTATACTACAAGGTGAAAACACCAATCTTCTGGTGCCCACAAGTGATACAAAATATTCCAGCATACTTTACTATATTTCCATGAGTTTGTGTGTCCTAACTAACTCTTAACCATTAGTTTTACTGAAAACACAAGGACATCTGTAACAGAAAAAAGGGGCCATGAAAGCAATGGTAAACTACAATCATGGAATTTAACTTAAATTTCAGTTTTAAAATAATTAAGTGAGCAAAAACATCCGTGTGCATATTATATTACAGCCACATTGGCTGCAATATTGCATTTGCGACTCTATAAAGCCCTTTCATGATCGTTGCCGTGATTGGTAGCTCATTCTTGTACCATTGGCTACAGTAGCATCAAGGTGGATAAAATATGCTCTTTGCTGCAGCATCTTTTTTGTATGGGTGGATAAAATTTGCCCTGTCTAAGTTTTTACAACCATCTCACTTACAGTCTTCCGTGTAATCTCTCACAATCTTACCTTTACTATGGACGAAGTCAAGGGGTTAACTGTAATATACTAGCATTCTTAATAATCAAGGTAGGGTCTAAATCTTGTGGTAAAAACGAGTTTAATTTCTCGTTTGTTGACTTATTATATGATCTGATTGGCATATAAACTATGAACCTAATCCTTCTTGGCTTATAAGTTAACTACATGTTGAACCAATGTGATGATATTAACCCTTTTCATCATGTGTTGGTGTTTTTTATATGGTTTTGGCAATCCTTCCTTTTGATTATTTCTTCTTTTATATAATTATATTTCCATCGTAGAACTTCTGGAATAAAAGTGAGAGTGATGAAGACCATGGTGGTGAAAGCGTGTCGTCTGCTTTAAGACCTCTCTCAGATGTGAACCGTGACACATGTGTGCATAACAGGTATTTAGACTCTTCCATGTTAATTTAAGGCTCTTAATGTTAACCAAAACTTATTTATTAAATTATTTGTTGTGTACATCCAACGCCCCCTACCTTGCCGTGGGCAGGACCCTTTAAGGCACTGGAGTAATGGTTGATTTATTTATTATACTAGTCTAGTCCCCCTCCTTGCAACATATGGCTTTCTATCTTTTGTTCCTAACTGGTTTCTACATAAATAGTTACTGCATTCATTATTTTGATTTGGAATAGTGATGAAGTGCGGGAATACGAGCCTTGTTCTAAACTTGGAGGCCTCAATTTGGAAGTTAGACAAAATTCGGAAAAGAGGTACCTAACCAATGCCCTGATAATTTGTTCCTTGGTCATTTTTGTGTATTTGTCCTAAACTCGTAACCCTCGGGAAGAGACTTTGGTGAGAGATGGTCGACCTAGTTTAAAGCCTGATCCATTAACTTGATGAAAATGAATGTTTTTGTATTTTTGGAAGGACATGGTAGGTTGCTATCAGCTAGTTTTCCTTATCCTGCTAAAGGTATTATTAGTATTTGTTATATTTTGACTGTTCAATGTCGGGTTGGTAACAGCTAAAGCTTTTGGATAAGTTGCATGGAGGTGCATTGTGCAAACAACAATACAACAGCGGCTTTGAGATTAATTTTTTTTGTTATTTTCACAGTTGATATGGTCTTATACATCATTGATTTGACATAATTTCTGTGTTGAACTAAACAAAAATTGGTTATGTGCCTAACTTTTGTGAGTCGAGTAAGGAGATAAAAGAGATTATTTCTGATTCTTTATTTTGTGGTCTATTGCTGGATTACAAAATCTTTGATCTAGTAGCAATGCAATTTTTCACATCGGGGTTCCTTCGTTGTAGAAAAGCAACTATGAAACTTTTATAACTAAATTACTTTCTTATTCTAATGCTGCTAATAGGTTGATGAATTAAGTGCCTGTGTATCCTGGTTACTGTGTGTAAAGTTTATACTCTGTAAGATTTGAATCTTAATTTTTGCTGTAATGCCTCTTGAATATTCCGACGATAGATTAATGATACCTTTTGAATTTAAGGTATACCAGAACTAAAAGTGTATAGTGGCCTTCTTTTTGGTTTATTATATTTTTTTCATCCTTATCCTTGTCTGGTTATACAATTGCATAAAATTCGGATAGTTAGCTAAGTATGGTTTCGTAAAAAGGAGGTTGCAAAAGGTTCATATGAAATACGTATGAAACTTTAATGTAAAATTTCAAAAGCTTTTGCTATTCATATGCAAATCAAATGATGAGCTTGATTTCTTTTACACTTTGTTTGGATGCAATAATAGAGGGAAAGGAGGGCCAGGGGAGAAGGAATAGAGGGAAAGGGAGGGAGGCGAAGAGGAGGGGGAATGAGGTGATGCCATTGTTCTTCTGAATATTTCAGTATTTGAATTTGGATTGTAGGAGGGAGAATGGATCCCTTCATTCCCTCCCAACACAATTTGCTAACCAGACAAGGAAGATCGTCCGGCTCCTTTCTCTCCCCTCCCTTTCCTTCTGAATCCCTTCATCCAAAGAAAGGGATAGTTTCTATTGTAGAACATATTTCAATGAATCTGACGAATGCTGGTACTGCATGTTGCCCCATCGGCCCACTCTTCTCCTAAAAAACATGGGTCCATGGGGCTAATTCAATAAGAGGGAGTACTATCTATCTATTCTTACTGTATACTGTAGAATGTAACAGCTACTTTTTTACTGCCACTGCGTGTTGATACTTTGGTTAGCTAGTTTCCTGCATGTCGGACCACATTTTCACTTAATATATCTGTTTTGGATAGATTAATATTCTATGTGGTAGGCTCCGTAGTGATTCTGTAATCACTGTTTGTGTAAATTACTTTTTTGCCAACTATAACGAACTTTTTCTGCAGGCAGGATCATGTTCTTTTTCACGAGGTGATATTCTCAACTCCAGACAAACCCAAGCTTCTTAGTCAGGTATGTTCAGATGAGAGTTCTGCGCCTATAGGTCATTCATTTTTTTTTCATCTCAAGCATGTGATATAATTTCATATCAGTGGTATAATTACCATAAAAAAATTCATAAATAAACTTGTCTAATCTCAAAAAATGTGGCCATTTGTTCTGTTGTGCAACTGTTCCTCCATTGTGATATTTGCTCTTACATGGTTCATGTTTACCAGAAAAGCTGCAAACATTTACTAATGATATAAGAGGGATTCTAGAAACATTGTCATGGAAACAGTATTATGAGCCTTACCAAAATAAGCACCCTGTAAATACTCTATACTAGAATGCTCTTGTAGATATTTGGTGCAGTGCGTAGATCTTTTCACCATTCAACAAATTTTACTGGATCTTGTACTCGGGCTTTTATTGGACACTCTGAAAAGACTATTAACAACTTCGTGATGTGTGATGTTTTCCAGCTTTCCGCGTTGCTTTCTGACTTGGGGCTTAACATTCGTGAAGCTCATGTATTCTCAACGACAGATGGTTACTCTCTAGATGTGTTTGTTGTGGATGGGTGGTCTGTTGAGGTACTATTTCTCTACTGCTTGAGTTTAGGGCATTGTGATATGAATTTTATAGTCTTCGTTCATGCTTTTTTTATTTGTATATATTCTTTTTCGTCTGTAGTCTATAGGTCTCATTGTTAGATTTTTCCTCATATCTGAAACCTGAATATTTTCTCAGCTTCTTTTGGGGTGGAAGTGAGAGGTGTTTTTTTCCTCTTGATTGGAGGGATCATTAGAAGTATGCCCTGAATCATTACTTTCTTCTGACATAGTTTTTTAACTTTAAATTATTAAAGAATATCGATCAAAGTACATGGAAGGGGTAACACCCATGTACTAAAAGACACCAACAGGGTGACACATTTACAGAAGAAGTGTTGGATGCTGAAGCTTAAATGAGTAATGTCATATTGTCATTTACATAAAGAAGCAAAGTCAAATGCTTTTTCTAAAAGTCACACACTCACGAGTAAAACATCAAAAGACAATCTAAACTGAGCCTCCTTTAATAGCAACCCAGAGTGTATGAGAGGTTTACGCATTTATTTGAGGGATTTTATATTCCACACGAATGTTTACTCTATAACATACCTCAAATGGAAGCTCTATAATCTGTAGGACCTCTAGGACAGAGGAGATGTTGGTTGTAGGCAAGAAAGGATCATAGGAAGAGCTACTTGACATGCAAATTAATCAAGGGAGTGGTGCTGCAGTGGAGTATCTGCTTTGGGAGTGGTCTAAGAAAAAGATGGTCTGGTGATGTGATACCATGGATTTAAAATGCGTTATTAGTGGCGAAAAATTGATATTAGGATATCACCAATATAACATGACAGAGTGATAGCCAGTGTGGCTGCAATTTTAGATGTGTATACTATATGCGTTGAACTCTCCACTTGTCTTAAAATCTGAAAATTAAATTGGTTTTCCCTGCTTGTAAAATATCTTCTCTTATTATTTCACAAATATAGCCAGCATTTGCTAATATTCAATACTCCGGTTTTATCATAAAAAGTTTTATGTTTCCTAAAACATTTCCCTATAAATAATACTCCCTCCTATTCTACGTAAGCTTCCCGATTTCCTTTTTCGTCAATTCGCATAAGCTTCCCTATGTCTGTTATTTTGGGATGTTTTGTGTGGTCCAAGTTTAATTGTATGTGGGGTAGTGTGTTTGTGTGATCCAAATTTAGTTATATGTGGGCTAATGTGTTTCCCTTAATTCTTGTGCCAAAAGGAAGAGGAAGGTTATGTAGAATAGAAGTGAGTAGTTATTATTTAATCAAACTGGGGTAAGTAAGTAACGGCAATATTTTGAAATATAACTTGACATAACGCGAGGGTGACTTGAAATTATGTTACATAACATAATGGCTATTGTCTGTTGCGCTATGGCATGTCAAAAATAATCCCAAGAAACAGTTAAAAGGAAAAATGAACTCAAGAAACAGTTAAAAGGAAAAATAATCTCAAAAAAACAGTTAAAAGTTTCATTTTACCCATTGTATAATTCTCCCTTCTTTCTGTTTCTCTTGAATCTTCACTTAATAGCATACCCAAGCATTATTTCTTGACTTTTAATCTTTTCCTGGATAAATTCTGTCTTATCCCCCTTTTATAATTTAATAATGTGCTTTGGTTGTTGACTTTGCGCTGTTTTATGAGATTGTCGGAAGTACATGTATCGAATTTTGCAGCATTTGTGTACCGTTTAGCCTTATAATAGAAAAAAACTATAAAGGAAATTTAAAAACGTTGCTGCTTGGATTAGGATGATAGGTAATTATTGCAAGGCGAGCTGGGAGCATATTCCCCGCTTTTTGTGTGTTGCTATCCTGAACTACTAGTGGAGACATATTTTATGCTTCAAGGGCTTGTCTTGTAATTGTATATTGCATTAATATTTGTTATGCAGCAGGATCTTCATTTCAGTCAAATTGTTGTTGACTTTGCGATGTTATACTCAGGATGCTGATAGCTTACACAAAGCTATGGAAGAAGCAATAATCAGAAGTGAGGTAAACATTTTACATTCATGATTTTATCTGATGTCTTGTTTCTCAGAAGCTTGTTGGGGTCATTGATTGCTGTCATGTTCTTGTTTTGGCCAATTTTTTATAGTTTTGCCTATGATTATGTCACCAAAGGGAACTTCAGTTGTGATAAACATGTATGAATAAATAGGGCTCGTGGTCTGGCTCGGTGCATTCTCAGTTCCCAGTGGATAATGCAATAGCTACTCAAGCTGAGCCGGGTAAATGGGAGATTGATAGAAAACTGTTAAAGATAGGAGAAAATATTGCATCTGGTTCTTGTGGTGATCTGTGAGTGAATTACTTCTCATTTTTGCAATACAAGTTTTGTTCTCTCTATCTTTTTTTTTCCCTTTTGCAACCTAATGTTTCTTTTTATTTCTTCGTTCTGATATTTGACAAAGGTATCGTGGACTTTACCTTGGTCAAGATGTGGCTATCAAGTTTCTCAAATCTGAGCATTTAAGTGAAGGGTCAGAGGATGAGTTTGCTCAAGAGGTTGATATATTAAGGTGAGGTACTGATGTTTCTTTCAGTGATTATCATTGCTCTCTAATGTCGAGGCATCCACATCATTCTTTAAAGTGACAGTAGACGAGAAATGGAGACCTAATGTTGCCGCACCTAGTGGACCCTTAAAAGCTCCACCGTTTTATACCACCAATCTAATGAGAAGGCAGCCGTTAACATTTTAGCTGAAATGATAGAGGTCCAATGACGTAATATCCGTAAAGGAAATATAAAAAGTTGAGAACATGGGAGAAGGCTGACATCCCAGTCTATCGATCACCACTTTAGCCGTATGCAAACTCCCAGTCAATCAACACTAAGAGGCTTATTCTAGATAACCCACTATAAGAATTGCGTTGAAATTGCATTGAAGGATATGTAGTGAACTTTTTGCTTTGTTGCATTATAATTTAAAATTAACGTCTATGATTGGGTAAACGCTCTGCAATTCAAAGCTAAAATTGAAAAGATTGCCTCTCCTAAGGCTGGATTTTCCAGTGTAGTTTAGCGTAATGTCTATTCTGCTTGTACTTCTTATTCTGATTTTTTTCATAATGATGAACTTGCCTTGATGTCTCACAATCTCCTGCCTACGGCTGGGTGGGAACAAGGAGGGAGATCTATGAGGGCTTATCCCCATGTTGAGAACATAGAGAGGTTGCTTCTAGATGATCACAATCAGAATTGCGTTGCAAATTGCACCAGCGATTGCTTCCTCAAAATGAAGATTTCCATATAGTTTAATGTGGAAAAAAGTGGACCTATTTTTAAATATATAAAGCAAAACATTCAAAGGAGCTTTTAGAAGCAAGAGTAATCGTGTGTTGGTACTTAGTAATATTCTTTTGTTATCAAGGTGCTTAATATTTTGTTAATTCTCAAGTATGAGGATATAGTGTAATGTGTTGAATGAAGAACCCCTTCTATTTTTTCTGCAGTTTCACCAAAAATAGTTTTTGTGTGCAGACAAGTACAGCATGAAAATGTTGTCCGCTTTATTGGTGCATGTACAAAGTCTCCTAATTTGTGCATTGTGACAGGTATCATATTCTGTTCTTAAATTTTAACAAGGATATGTAGGAAGTTTCTTTGATTAAGTTAAATTCATTGACTATTGCTATAAGTATTGTTGTGCTAGCATTGTGCACTATTGGCATTCCCTTTTACACTTTCGTGCTAGAATTTTATAGCGCTAAAAGATGTTGCACTAGCTAGCAAATTAGCAATACGTTGTGTATGCTTCTTATATTGAACTGGTCAATGCAATTCTCCATGCAATTTTCATTATGTCTCATATAATAACAAATGTGTTGAATTAACACAGGGGTGAGGTTATTCATAATTCATGCTTGTTTGTACCAAATAAGTACCTAATAATAAGTTGCTGTATGTGTTGGTTTTTAGTTAAAAGTTAAAACATAGTTGTACATTCAAATTTTCTATACGTTCCTACTTTATAAATATTATTAAGGTCATTTGCCAATCTATGAAGTCTGTTGCGTACTTTCACTAGATCCTATCCTTTGTACGCCTTTACTAACGAATAATGCTTAAACACGGGTTGTAGCAGATTATGTTGGATACAATATCATTTTCTTTATCGAGATTGCAATGAGAAAATTGTTTTGAAATATTTCGTGTATGTGTTTTGTTGTGGTGTTTTATGGAATATGTAGAACTGTGATATCAATTTGAATTGTGATAAAGTATCTAGCTTTTGGCTTAGTAAATTTCATTCCCTAAAATTTCTCATCAAGAATAACGGAACCGGAAATATGGTGTGGAGCAGTGGTTAAGGGAAATCAGCAATGCCACCCGTTTGTTTTTGGAATTTTATTTTTCTTCAGATAGATAGTTTGACTATATTATTTTTACTTAATATGGAGTTGCAAACATCCTTGGGGCCTCACTGTTCTTGACTGCATGATTATGATGATTCCCTTGCGTAGAGTACATGCCTGGAGGAAGTCTCTATAACTATCTTCATAGAAATAGAAAGAACTTGCAGCTTTCTGAGCTGTTGAAATTTGCAATTGATGTTTCCAAAGGGATGGAATACTTGCATCACAGTAATATAATCCATAGGGACCTCAAAACAGCAAATCTACTCATGGATACTCTTCAAGTAAGTTCTTTATATCTTACAGATTCTTACTTTTGCTCTGTGCTTACTTCACAATTTTTTTTCCGTCACTCCTTGCTTTCAAGCTTGATATTTTGCTTGACGTGATTTGTAGTACTGCATTTATCCTAATAAAAAACTCTAGGTTGGTCTTTTGCACCAGAATGAAGGGTTGAGTCTATGGATTGACATTTTGGTGGCGTTTTATCTAAAACTAGATTTTTTTATTATAAAAATGACTGTTGACCCTAGTGCCCTGTAGTTTATGCTCCTATGGAATTTGTCTTTATGTTACTCTTAAAAGAGTAAATCTCTGTGAGTAGCTTCCACAGTTAGATAGGCTGGCCTTGATGCTGCAATCTCCAAAACAAAACCTTATCATAGTTAAAACTCTGATAATGGGATACAACTGTCTAACATTGGCGATGTTCTAAAAATTCTGACGCATGGTCTTGAAATGTCGCAACTTCTATAGCTCTTTGCTATTCATTGCGTTCGAGAAAGTGCATTCAATGCTCATCTCTGATATTGTTGCAGTTATCTTTTGGATGTTACTAGTAGCCTAAGTGTGATAGAAGTACTAACTTCGTTTCACGGGGAAGAAAAAGGTGGAGGTGTGAGTGCAAGGCTTAGACTAAGGCTGAGTTGAGATGTGAGAATGGGAAAAGTTGCTCTATGAATTATTCATCTAGTTTATTTGGTGATTCAACTTGATGCTGAGATATTAATGCTGTGCTCTGAGTATTAGCCTCTCTCTTCCTTACTCTGCACTACAAAATATTTCTACATTAATTTGTGACCGTTGGTTCAACCTGGATTTCTGAGTACTGGGCTTCAATGATGTTGTGGCTTCAGTCCTCCATTCTTATTTTGAAGCTCTGAAAGTTGATTTGTACTTTGTTTCTTGAAGGCTGTAAAGGTGGCAGACTTTGGTGTTGCTCGTTTTCTGCACCAAGAGGGAGTGATGACTGCAGAAACTGGAACGTACAGATGGATGGCACCTGAGGTTTGATCCTGCTAATTTTAAGGAATATTTTAGGGGCAAACATTATTTGGTGTGTATCTGCTCGTTTTAAATTTCTTGTGGTGGGGTTTTCATTTTCGTTAGTTATTGTTTTGCCTTTTTGATGACCCAAAATGAAAATTGCGTCAAGAATTACTTTGCATGACTTCTACTTCGCAATAGAAAGAAGCGCAGCCAAGAGTCATTTGCTTTATTACCTCATAATTCAAAACCAAAGCATAAGCATCACTTTTTTCACTGGAAATCTGGAATTCTGTCGGAAGATTTTTTTGTTGTGTAATAAATGGGTCTATATCCAGGATTTAAAATCTTTTTTTTCCTCAAGTTTGTGAATAAGAATTCCTTATGATGTGCAAAGGGATTGCTACTGAACTGCCGAGTGTGATATTTCTATGTTTCAAGGTCATAAATCATCAGCCGTATGACCAGAAAGCTGATGTTTTTAGTTTTGCCATTGTACTGTGGGAGCTTGCAACAGCCAAGGTATTATATCAAATGTTCAGCTTTCCTCTTCCGAACAGTTTAATAATTTGAATATGCAGCTGTGCTGAAACAGTCCTGGAATTTGATCTTTAGGTACCATACGAGAACATGACTCCGTTGCAAGCTGCATTGGGTGTGAGACAGGTACTAAAAACATTTTGTATGAGCCGTGCAACTATGCAGATTTTGGTTAATGTACTAATGAATCTATTACCACTGTTTAGAATCTTTTTACCGTCCTATGTGCTTCTCAATTTTATTAGTAGAGGCTTATGGGCTATGGCAAACCCGCGTACTTGATATTCAACCTAACCCTGCTACAAATTAACACCCTTTTGTCCTGTTTTTTCTACTTGATAAAAATTCTGATTCTTTAAGGCGATAAAATTGCTAAGATCTTTTCTAAGCTACACTCCTCCAATATTTAAGTATTATACTCAGCTATCTATGAAAAAACTTGATGATTTCTGCTTAAATTGAAGTTTCTAAGTGTCCTACACATATACGAGTGTCCATAGGAACATTAGCTAATCATTTATAGGGTAAAATGAGTAGCTCTTGTCGATATTTGTCAAACTCTGCTAGGGCTAGCTTATTATGCAAACTCTGCTAGGGTAATTGGGGGCACGATTGCGCTTTCTGCTAGGTGACAAATGCACATTTGCAATATCACTTTTTATCTTATTGGTGCAGTTTGATGGTGAACAAATGCATTTATGACCTAATCATTTGTATTTATACATCACACTTATTTTAACATCTTTCTTTGTGTACTCTTCACAGGGTTTACGTCCAGAGCTTCCTGAAAACATCCACCCGAAACTGTTGAACTTGATGCAAAGGTGTTGGGACACCGTTCCTGCCAATCGGCCATCTTTCTCTGTTGTACGAGTAGAGCTGGAAGAACTTCAACTAAGTGCTCAGGTATACTGCAGTATATTTGGCACCCCTGCTTCAGTTACTCTATATCAATTTAGCCCGTTTATGAATTGTTTGCAGGAGTCTTCCTCTAATACAAACAGTAGCTGAAAATCGTGCATAGTGGAGACTGGAGATGACATATAGTTTGAATTGTAGAAACGGCTAATTTGATACACAATATATAGAGGTCGGTTTTTCGTTGTTTTGGGAGTTTCAGACTATGTTTGAAAGACACGTGACAGAGAGAAATAGTTTAGCTATGCACTGGTATAGAAAGATCAATGTCGAAAGGGATAGAAGATTGGCGAGGTATGCTGGCTTCTGCAGAAGACTTAACATTTTGAGCTCGTTTGTAAAAAGTTACTTTTTGACATTTTGATTCCCACGAATAGTTGAAACTTGAAAAGAATTTCCTGATACAGTTGTCACTTTATGGTTCAGCTGCACTTGTCATATGGTATCTCTATATGCAAACTTCAGGTTATGTTTGATAAAGTGCGGGTCCTTGCGTCATGTCTGCCGTGCATGGAATTGAACTACTGCGAGTCTGCCACCTTCATCGTTATGGAACATGTTTGTTAAAGCTTTGAAGTTAAGCGTAAAAGTATACGATAAAAGTTGAGGGGAGAGTGAGTTCCTCTCCTTCTACCACTGCCCAACTCCCTCGCTCTTCCCAGTGTACCTACCCCCTCACCCTACCCCCTACCCCCTCCGTTTTGTCGTCTTTCCTTCATCCTCGCATCAATGATAACAGCTGCCCTCAGTTAATTTATTGTCCTTTTCTAATTTAGACAGTGAGTAAAGAATTTTGTAAATAATATTAGTTGATTATAAATTACAATGTTGGTGACAACACTAGCGAAAGGCAATACCTAAAACTCCTTCTAAGACCACATATATTTTTGAAAAACCAAATGACCGTTACTTTTCATATACATGAATTAAAAATGAGTTTAACGTAGGCCCTTAATAATCTTAATATTATGTGGTGAGGGATTATAATAGTTTTCATTGAGTAAAAATTATCAATAGATAGTTCTTTCTTTGAATTTCCTCGTCTTTCTTTACGACAGTTTTTTTTTTCCCTCTTATCATTTCTCTCCTAAAAATCCCTTTTAGCTTCCAATATGCAAGTATGAAAATTCGATCTTAGACTGATTTAACTGATGTTTTTCAATACTCATTAGTCTTTACGTCCAATAGTAATTTCTTTTTTTTAACATCCTTTATGTTTCTGGGGCTCTCTCTCTCCTCTCTCTCTCCTCCTATCCTCTCAAAGAAACCCAAAAAAAATTAAATCCCTGCTCCACCACATCCGCCACCCACCCACTCTTCCTTCCTCTGCTTCTATCCCTTCGCCGGAGATGCGGCTATACTTTGGCCCATCTCCGGCGAACCTTCATCGTCACCCTTTAAATTAACACATTTTTTCTTCAACTTTTGTCCCTTTTGGTTTTCCGGGATGTGGTCCCTGTTCCGATTCTAATGTCCGTCGTCGATCGTTGCGCTCTCCGGCTTCCCCTCTTCATTTTGTCCTTTTAGCGGGTGTATCTACGCCGCTGGGGTCGTCTCCGATCATCGTTGTCTCTGATCGTCCCTGTACCTCCGTCGACGCGATTGCCCATAGTGCCACCGTCTGGTCGTCTGGTCGTCTGGTCTTTCCTTAGGAGGTGTTCCCCTTCCCCTCGCCCCTCCCCCCACCTCTTAAGGTAAGTTTCCTGTTAGAATTCCGGTCGTCTTTGGTGGTTGTTGGTTTAGTCGGGTCAGTCTTCCCCAAGGTGTCCTTGCATGTTCTAGTCTGGTGTTCCCCCTTCCCCTCGCCCCTCCCCCCACCGATTGGTCTTTGCATGTTTGTTTTTGGGGTCGATTTTCTTTGCATGTTATTTTCGTGGTCTTGTGTGGCAGTATTGGGCTTCATCGGTTGATCCGGGTTCGAAAGTGGTTCGGTCGGACGAGGTTGGTTCGGTCAGTGTTTTATTGTCTTGTCTTTTGTGTGTTGTTGGTGATGCCGGAGGTAGTATAACTTTGATGTACGTCTTATGTTTCGGGGGGTGCTCCCTGTTGTCGGGACAATAGTTGTTTGACCTGTGTTAATTTGTGTGATTGTGTCGAATGGGATAGTGTGGTTAAGGGATTGTTAGTGGTGTTGGGTGGGTCGGATGTGGTGGCTCTTCGTCAGAATCAATGCGGACCGTTAGCTTAATTTTCGTTATGTTATTAATAATAATCTCCCTCAATTGGATACTTTCCGATGGGATTAGCTCTGTTCTCCGTCTTTCCTTGTGGTATCTTATGTCTCTGTCAAATAATCACTTCTATAGGCCGATCGGTTGCTCGAACCTCATAGGTAGTGAAGTGTACTCTCTATGGAATAAATGTCTCTCAAAGGCGTTGCTTGTGATTATGACATTGGTCTATGGTGGTTCCACCTCGAACCCTTCTTCGAGGTCTTTGGTTGGAAAATTGCATTTGGGAGGTTCTTTGTCTTTTCTTAGCAGATTACTCGATTTCTTGGGCTGGTCTTTGGACTGTAGGGATCGATCACCACGGTGCAGGAGATCTTTCTCCACTAAAGGCAAGCTTGTTCAGTTCGCCTTTCCCATTTTATTTCTACGCACTTGTGGCGTAAGTGCACCTGGTCCGGTTCGTTGGCCTATGGGAGTTGTTAGATCTGCTGATGATTTGGATGAAGTTGCTCACGGCGCTATTTTCTTACACCATCACGTGGCTATTGTATGTCTTATCGCTAATCATATTGTAACGCTAGGTTTATTAGCTTTTGTGTTTGTTATTATGTTGTGTATCCTTGGATGTATCTATGGCTCCAAAAGCCAAAACATAATGTAGTTACATCTTTTACCGCTGCCAAAAAAAAAAAAAAAAAAAAAAAAAAAAAAGTAATTTCTTTTTACTTCTAGATCAACAGTTGATAACAAAACTGGTGCAAACCACCAACTCCCCCACAACATCTCTGCCCCTAACAGTGATACTCGGTCATTCAGAATTGGGCCTATCAACCTATTACATCACCACTCTCGGAAACTACCCACACGCTCTCGTCACACATCATCCTAATTCCTGCATATAAGGTTTTTCAGGTTAAGGATGGAACCGAAGTGGGTACAAATTCGAGGGCTATTTGGAGTTGGGCGGAGGTAGGACTTATGCCGGTCAATCTATTTAGGCCACTTTCAGAAAGGAGACAATTAAGTAAATCAAACAGCTTGACTAAGTATTGGCACAGTTGATTCATTTTCTGAAAACTACCTTCAGTTATCTGAAATTCAAAAATAACAATAAAAATGCTAGAAGTTACAATGGCTCAAAAGATCCTAATCCTACACCCTTTCATAACTCATAAGCATAAGCACAACAGACATATCAAGTGTGTCGCAAAAGCAACCTGAAATGAAGGCCACTGGTGATTGGCTAACAATAAATAAAAGGTTGCTGAACCACTTGATTTTCATTTAAAGACTTAACGGCGGCCATGTAACCCGGAACCAGATCGAGGGCCAGGGTTCCGAGAGAACTGGATGCGCAGATGAGAAGAGTCTCGATCATCTTCATCCACCTTGTACCCTGAAAGCATTTTACAAACACCATTACTTGTGCTGTCAAAGATACCTTGCTCATAAAGGCATTGTGGTAGGTAGTTGCCAGTATATATGCTCGAATTACCCTACCGAGTTCGAGAATGAACTAAGGAAACATGATTAATATAGCTAGCATCAACAACACAACAAAAGCCTTAATGCCACGGTAACTTTGGGTCCGCAAATCTAATTTATACTAAAGCAGAAACATTTAGAGGCTTATTGGTTGCACAATTTAAGGGAATGAAAAAATAAATTGACCCCACCAACATTTTTGTTAATTAATTACTCTCTCTCCTCCTTTTTAATTAATTATTCTCTACCTTCTTTCTTATACCTTTTATTTCTTGATTTCTACTCTATACAACAATTTTATAAAATCTAATTCAATTATAGAATTATACAAATTATGTAAAACATGAATCAATTAAAAATTTATAAATTAACGTGAATCAATTTAAAAACTACAAACATTATATGAACCGAAATCAAGTATTCTATTATCAAATGTGAGCTTTTCTTTTTAAAGGAACTTAACTTTTTATTTCTACAAAAATGTCCACTTCATTCATATATTAAAATTATAAGATATACATACATTCATATGCTCAAATTTACATACATTAAAATGGGGGAAAATCTATATATGTCTATGCATATGTTAAAAAAACATGATTGAATATAAAATAATAAATTACAATTACAAAAATTGATTAAACACTCCTTTTTATAGATTTGATAGAAATTAAAAATAAAAATCGTCACTCCTGTACACCATTACGAAATCCCATATCTGCTTATTTAAAAATTATGGAAATAATATTTTGAGTCGAAAACAAATCCTAGTCATTGTAAATATATTTATTTACTAAATTAAAAAATAAAATCACCATGGTATTAGTAGTATGCTACAACATAAAACTGAACTTTCGCAAGTAAAAATAAGAATTTTTTAAATTTGAAAAAAGCACCGAAATAGTTATATTATTAAATAACAATTACAGCAGGTCAAGAAATCCTTGCAAAACTAAAGTTGACATATAAATAATAATTTAAAAACGAAGAATATGCACTTTAAAATAGACAATTGAATATAAAATATATGTATATCAGCTTTGGATTACACGGAGTACAACAAATTTGATGTCAATATATCATGCAATAAAAATTCATAAAGGATATGTAGGAGTATGTGAGAAGCATGATGAGATGATGAATTAAAGTGAGATGAAGGGGTACGGTGAAGAGGAAGAAGAGTAGCATGGAGTGCAGCAGAAAGAAAGGGGGTGAGGGCTGAGAATTGAGAGTTAGAATAATTAACTGACGCCTTAGGATTTATACACATTACTGTTAGTGTTTTAAGCTCATTATATAATCTTACGAGTTTTTAGGGTAGTGAGTGTAACTGCCCAATAGTAATTGTTAAATCGATCAATAATTTGGGCTCAACGTTTAATTTTCAAATTAACGTTGTAGTTCAACTTTCATATTATAATGCTTTTTTTTCTTAGTGTCGAGATAACATGGTTGCTACTTTTTAGTCCCGTCAAGTGCAGAAGATTTATATTTAGTCTAACGTATATCAGTTCAACTGTAATATTATGTTATATTCATTAAATAAATTTCCCTTTAAATAAATTTTTTAATTAATTTTTCAATTTAGTGATATTCATTTATAAAAATATATTTATACTCCCTCCAATCCAATCCAAACTACCCATTTGCTTTTGGGTGGTCTTTGAAGCAACGCTTTGACCGCGTTTTTCTTCCTTTATATATAAAATTATTTTCCAAAAAATATAATTTTATGAAAGATATTTCCGTGACAAAACCAAATATATTACTTCCGTCTTTCAAAGTTCTATATATTCCGATCTATAAACGGTTAAAGTTTTGAAAGTTTGACCTCTAAAAAGTAAATGGGTAGTTTGGATTGGATTGGAGGGAGTTTAACATAACTCATATTTTGCTTGCTTTTTCCAAAAGAAACCTGTGCATTTTGTGTACAAAAATGTTTTAGATTACATATACACATTGTAACATATGTTGCATCAAATGGCAGTGATTAGTTATTTGAATTATATCTACGTCGAATATCTAATTATTAACTTATATATATTGTCATGACTCATGACGCCTATTATTACGACCCGTGCATTTTTTGCACGGGTTTAACACTAGTTTAATTTAATTAACAATGATAATGTAATATAGTGAAGAGGAAAAAAAAAGGAAGAAAACACAATAAATAAAAGGATTAATTAATGGGAATAATCCATATTATGGGAGCCCTTCTTATATTACTCCAAACTATGCATTAAATGACTATAATCCTAACTATATTACACCCTTCCCATATTATACCTGACTGACCGGCTACGTGAACAAAAGGTAACCCCTTTATATCAATGTAATAATAACTTTACTTCCTTATTCTCTTTCTTTCTTCCAGGGCATCCTTACTCTCTTTCCTTCTTGACCATTAACTTTAGTCATCTCCTTCATCTCTCACATCGATATCTCATTCCGGCCACTCCTATCAATTTTCTTTCTTCCTTAAACCTTACTTCCCCCTTTAATCCTTCATTCCCCCTGTCTAGTCAACACCTTATCCCTTTTCCTTATCTTCTGTATCAACCCTCAACAAGCTCCAGCAGTAATGCTCACTCTCATCTCTATCCTCTCTCTCCAAGACCAGGAGTTCCTCACTTTCAGACCTCTTCCTCGCCCTTTTTCAGCCATTTTATTGTGCATTTTCGATGGCAGTCCATTTTTTTCTTACCCGAAACATTCAAAATTAGACGGTCCATTTTTTCTTAGCTGCAATTTTTAATGTTTATACTATTACTAGCATCAAAATTCAATCTTTCTACATTCAAAACTTTTTTTTTTTCCATTAGTGCCCAAAGAATTGAAATTGTTGATGATTATAGTCTATAATCTTTATTTTGTTTTGTGATTTGATGTTGTGGGTTTTTATTTATTGTTGTTTGACTTGGAAAATGGTACGAGTAGGAAATCAGCTTATGCTGGGTATTTGTTGATGAGTAACACTAGTGAGATTGAAGGTTGTCGGTTAATGGTGGGTATTTGTTGTGCGGTTTCGATGGTGGCATTTGGGTATTTGCATCCATGGAAATAACGATTCTTCTACTGTGGTGATAGTGGATGGTGGCCAGCTTTGGGATTTCCGTAAGAGTGGTCCGTTGTGGTGGCCTAGTGGGTAAAATGTGGGGTCAATGGTGGTGGTTGAGTTTGGTGATAATGGTGTTGGATTAACAGTTGGTGGTTGGTAATGGTGGTAAAATGTTGATGGTGAAAGTGATGGTGATAATAATGGGATTTTTTAAAAAAATATACATTACCGGAATTAACAGGTAAAAAAATTGAACAAGTGCAATCAGGAAAAGGGGTAGGATAGTTAAGATTGAAGTGAGCTGAGATACATAGTTTGGATTAATATAAGAAGGCGCCCATAGTATGAATTATTCATGTTAATTAACCCTAAAAAAAGCTGTATAGTCCTAAAATAGTAGAGAAAAAATTCTTAACAAGAGGGTTAACAAAAAAAGATGAGAGTAATATGCATAATAATATGTGAATTATATAATCATAAGAAAAAGAAAATAGGGACAAAATATTAATGATAATAAAAAAGAGATTCGAGTGAAAAAAAAAAGGTAAAATAAGCAAATTACTCCATAATATTAACAAAAAAAATATAATAGTAGTAACCATCATGTACCCAGATTCTTCCCTTCAAAGTGTTTTCCAAAAAGAAAAAGAAAGACAAATGATTACTATAGAAATTACCTTGCAAAGCACTCATTGCTGTTGCAGCACAGGCTGCATCAACAAAATCCACAAAGCACAGAATGATAGGATCTCCGCTACGCTGCATAACACATAAAAAAACTTGTTGCCTAAGTGAAGGTAACAAGAACATAGACTACTATAGAACTAAGGAATAATACGAAGAAGATTGTTATGTGCCTTTGCAAATGGGTATTCACTAGCCACTCTACTCTGCTCTATACATTTGACACCTGTCTAGCTGTCTAAAACAATCTATACAATACTGGCAAATTCTGTAACATAACTTCAAGGGCCGATTTGCAAGCTAATTGCATTATTGGGCAAAGAGTAGAGCGATTAACCATTCGCAAAGGCACATGGCAGTCTTTTAATGCAAACAGGTCATCACAGTAACGTGAGTGCACTTATTAGAAGGTCCATGTTCACAATAATCAGAGACAGAATAGACAAAATTACAGCTAGTCTTCTTGTGACCACAGGAAGTGCGAAGTACCTAGCCTAAACCCAAAGCAATTTTCATTCATCATTCTTTCCACTACCAGATATCGAAGTAAACTTCCACAACAAAAAAAAATCATTGTGAATTGAGAAATGTGAATTCCATCCCTCACCCTTGTACTCAATTAGTATGCATGCTCACTAATTCATAAAAAAATTTAAGCGTGATATCTAATCCAATACTCAAAATCGCCAATAGCTAAATATATAAAAATTTATTGAACTTCTCTGTTGCAAACCATTGAAGATATTGGTGTGGGGGTGGGGGGTGGGGGGTGGGGGACACATAGGGCTGAGTATTAGTAACTAAGAGTAACACCACAGGGACTGCCAACGAGACGAGCTCTATGAACTGAAATTTTGACTTACATGTTTCGCATCCTTAATCACGAGCCGCACTTCTCTATATCCCACAAAAGGGCGAAAAATATCTGAACTAGTTAAAGAATGTGCAAAGCAAACCCAATTTGCAGTAGCAAACGGAAAGAGATTATTATCATTAATGTACGTGGAAAAGGATACGAGCTACTTCCCTTTTAAAGATATTTGAAGGAAGTCCTTCAACGTATAGCGTGTTTGAAGCATCAAAAGGGAGTCGCGCAGTTTCACGTACTGGTCTGGGCATAGTATCAACAGGGATCTGGGCACCAAAAACAACACCTCGTCCATTCATAACTACCTCTTGAGCAGCCGGTCCAGGACGCCCTAGGAGAGATTGTTCTCCCATTGAGGTGCCTCCTCCCATGTTAGCTCTAGAGAAAGTATTAGCCTCTCCTTGACCGTAAGACAAATTTTGCTTTACATACCCCAAAAGGGACACAGCAAAAAGAAGGCCAAGAAAATAAAAACAGGAGAATATTTTAGCATTTATGGATATGTAAAAGCCATTTATATAAGCCAAATTAAGTTTGACCTAATAGGATTAAATAACTACCGTGCTCTGGAGGTAGCGGTCATAGGCTGACCCTATTGATTCAGAGTCCTTCGCAAGCCTGTGCCCTGCCTGATTATCTTGTGATACATAGTCATGCATATCAGCCCCAGGTGCCATCCTAGAAGGTGGCAGGTCTGTGAAACCAGGATCAAGACTTCAGTTCAGGATTGAGTAGTGTTTTTATTAAACAAAAATGAATGGTAGCACTATTGAGTTGCTGGCCCCTTGGTCAAATTGTGTCCCTAACTAGTTGAATCTAGCAATCACGTACAAGCTTATCGGTATAACGTAATGGAGGGGAAAAATAATTATGAGTGATGCAAAATTATAAATGACAACTAATCACTGGTCAGAACAATGGCTGAAAAATCACAACTGATATTAACTGAAACACAATAACCATCACTAAGAAAATCTGTGCTTGCATAGTCACGTAAAACAGTCTATGCATGTACACAGTACCATACAAAAGATGGGAGGTGAACCACGATAGATAGGACATCTTAGTTTTAATAGATGTGAGGAGCACCAAGGCGTCGAGGACCCGTGGTGATAAAACACAAGGTGTTAGGCAAAGGGGCACAACTGATAGAAGGTACATTGGTTTTGCAAGCAAATATGTATTTAAAAAAAAATTGCTCCGCCTAATACTCTTCTTGAGCCTGTATATGAGTAGAGGGTGTAAAAGCTAGGTTTAATGGCGGGAGGGAAGGGCATAAAAGAAAATTGAGAAAATAATTTTGGAAATTGTATAGCATCACGTCTTTTTGGTAGCTCCTCATGCAAAAGGAGCGCCTAAAGCACCTCGCGACATTTTAGCTAGTGCCCTAGTAGTGGCGAGCCTTCAAAATAGAAGAATGCAAGGCTGTTTTTGAAAACTAAGTAGAAATAGCCTATAAGAAACAGATACTCTCAAAGCCTCAATGACGACAAATGTAAGATAAAACTACCACAAGCAAAATACTTGGGCCTTGGAATCTTGAAAACCAACCAAAAAACTTGTAGACTGAGAAGCGTAGAGAAGCATCCACAATATCAGATCTAACAAATGGAAAATTAAACGCCAAAATTACTCTTAGAGACTGGTAAAACGATTTGCTTGAACAAAAGCAAAATAGATTCTTCATCCTATCGCATTAGATTGATTTCATCTTTCTAATTGTGTTGCTCCCTGGAAATAACTTGGACAAAATAAACTCGTATATAGTCGAAGTTAGTTTTTTTTTTCCAGCACATACAGGAAAACAAAAGAAAAGAACCATACTATGAAAGGGTCTGCGATTAGGGGACGGTAATAGATTGGGCTATTGGTCATAACTCACGGTAGCATACTACTGGCAGGTGGTACGGACAATTGCATACTGATTAACATGGCTTGTTCTTGAACCGTTGATATCAACAAAATTGTGTGTGGTGGTGATACCAGACAACTACGGGCATACCATTTACCATTTAAAAAAAATCAACTACATTTTAAGGTCCTGGACATAATGGGGAATATTGTCCTGAAAAATGTTTCATTTAATAGCATGGATTAACCACCCATAGTACACTGCATAAGCCACGAACTAGGCACCTGAAATATCTAAAGCTATCAACATTTGACTAGAACGGCATCAATTTACAAAAGAGGTCACTGTAGCTTCTAGCTCTCTCAAATCCTTAGCATAGTTACTCTTAAAAGTGCGGGATTTACCTAACATCCTTACCCCCGAAGATGAGTTCACAAGTACTAGTTCGAACAAGTTATTCAGTAGAGCTCCAGATGATAGTAATCTTCTCAAAAATTATTAAACAAGGAGACTGGTCATGATAGCGAAGAAGATAACAATACAAGTGTGTTTACAACTTTGAGATCAAGATTGAGATCGAGGGAGAGACTGGGGGGCTTATTTTTATGTTATAGAGCAAAAACAATCCACAACAGGCAGTAACGAAATCTTCATCTCTCCCCCAAACTTTAATCAAAGTATATTTATGTTCCCCGGATATCATCTTATACATTAGCGATGCCTTCTTAGTGCCTTAGACCCAACAAAACAACATAAAACGCATTGATATAGACCATATCGAAATCATGTGCGGTTAGAATGTATTGGTTAAACAGAATTTTCTTTTTATAAGGTTAGTTTTAAAGAAAGTATCCATGATCCTTTTTAGTTCCTAATGCAACAAACAGTAATGAAAATCATAAATATGCATTATATACAACTATACAAGCAAGAGCTGGGATAAAAGCATCCACTAAATAAGAAAAAAAAAGGCTAGAAAAATCTTCCAGTTAACACAAGCCACTATAAACAATGAAAACTAATAAACAAATATTAAGGCAAGCCACTAAGCCCTTGGTTGTGAAAATTAGCCGTGACACCAAAACACGACTGAGTTATCAAGGTTTTTTTTTTTTAATATACTACCACTACATATTGATATGGACCGCATTTTTAGCGAGATAAAGTCTCAAATAGATATTTAATACTAGGAGTAGGACTATCCCATTAAAACACATGTACATGGAACTGAAAGGCCATTATACACAAATATAGGCCTACAAATCCACCAAATAAAACAGTGTCCCAGGTTCATTGTGCACCATAACCAACCAAAATTTGACATCCTATTCTTAATGTAATACAATGCTGATTCTCTCCAATACACCATAATTTTGCAATGCACACCTACAAATTTAGCTTGCTATTTTTTCCTCCATCCAAGCAAGGAAAACACATATTTGAATCCAGCTCATCTCAAAACCGAAACCAAGGCTTCCACAGTTAAGCACAAACAGAGTTATTTTCACCATAACGGCATAACCTGTCATAAGACTATTTTGCAACGAAACGAAAATGTATTATGGACCCATACTATAATTCTGACCAGGCCAAACATGGAGAGGCCCATCTTGCAGTTACCAGATTCACCTGACTATATTGAACCGAACTTCACACTACTCAACCATCTGATATGTCTAATTTGGACCAAAAAGAATTCCTTTTTATCCTACAATTTTGACTTCCACAGAAAAAAACAACCTTTAGATATTCTATTTTTACAGAGAACATGAGCAACACATATAAATCTGAGTTTAGCTCATAAGAAATTTTCTAATGGGAGAAACTTATAAACCACAACAACTAATAGTAGGAGAAGCTTTGATATTGAACAAACTCATGGAAATGAAAAGAGCAGCAAAGGATAGGACTTTAGAGAGTGTTCAGGTTAAGTGATTTTGTCGGAATGATTAGACAGGAAAGGTGGGGATGATGATTCCTTTGTATGGATCCCATTGGAATTGAGGACGGAGATCATTCAGACAAAGTTAAGAGAATTCATTTATCTCTCTCAACAAATCAAATCGTTCACTAGTTGACAAGATATTTACCCCCTACTTTATTCACTCATTTCCCGTCTCTATCTTCCAAGTTCCACCTTCCTCCGTAGATATTTTCTCTCGATTCTGTTCCTTTCTTTCCTATCTCTACTCTTCAGACTCCCTTTCCGCTCCTACCTTCCCCTAATAACCCGTCAATTACGAAAAGACTCACTTATATGAATACCCACCATTTCTTATCCATCACGAACACACAAACTAACACTCTAATCATAAAAACAAGCCGAAATATCGATTTTTGCCAATTCCAAAATCCCTACATGCTCTCATTACCGTTCAATCTCGCAACAGCGTACAATTCGAAGCGATAAATCAGCAACAAATACAATCATAACAGATCTAAACATCCCACAAATCAAACAAAACAATTATTAAACATGAAACAACAAAAATTACATCAATCAATTACTTGAGATAAATTAAAACCTAATAAAATTTCATAAGTAAAAACAAGAGAGATAAAAAAAAAGAGTACCGTATTCAGTACGAGGACGTTTCATGATGCCGGAAGAAGGAGGATACATGGAAGCTTGTCGACCACCCCAAACACCATCCGCCATATTCGATTTCTGATTTAGTGCAAGGAATTGTGCAGAAAACTAGGATGTTAGGGAATTCAATTGGAGATTGTAACGTAAAAATGTAAACCCTAATCCCCAAATGTTATATTAATAAGTCAGAAATGCGTTTGCTTGAAATCGATAGACAAGTAGTAGGCTACAGTGTGGTACTGAGGCGATGCCTTTCCCGTTTGCCAACTTGTTAATTGTGATTTGTGTGTTGTGTCTTCTATTCGGCCAAACTAACTACTTGACCCCACCGTTTGCCCTTATATGAAACACTAAGGTGATGCTTTTATCCTAGCTCTTTAATCAGTTCAGTTCTTATAAGTTTACTTTAGTAAAGTTCAGCAAATTAAGTTTAGTCAGTTCAGTTTAACTTGTATAAGTTCAATTTCGTTCCACTCATATTGACTGACACATTCTAAAAAGGAGTATGACAACAATTGACTTGGACGGAGGGAGTACATGATAGGCACGAGATGCTCTATTTTTTTTTTTGTGAAAAGTAGAGTATAGTTAGGGTAAAATTATTGGTGAGTATTGAGACAACTAGATAAGACACACATGGATCGTGAGACAAAACTCCCTCAAAACTTCCAATAATCTAACCAAGTTTTGACAAAGTCTTAAGTTAAGTCGTGGAAATCCAATACTCAACTTAAGACTCTTGTGGGTCTTAATACATTTATTTAAGGGGAGATACCCACTGAATATATCACATGTGTCATATTTTTTTTGTTCTTTTTTTTTAACCCAACATTTTTTTCTAGTGAATTGAAAAAGTAGGGTCTGAGACGAGTCTGACTGATAATATATAGAGTCTGAACTCTGAAGTGAGCCTAAACAATAAACAAATAATAAAAGATAGTGAAAAGTTGATATGGCAGAATCTTACGACTTTGTTAAGTCTTGCCAATAATCTGTTAGGTTCAATAACCTTCTCATAAGACTCTTCTTATGATAAACTAATTAACCTTTTAATTAGTTCCCTTAAATCTAGTGTATGCAAACAATGTAACGCAAAGATAAGGAGGAAAAACGATTCCTCACATAGCTTTAGCCGAAATAGGCACACGAATAAGACACCTTCCTATTCTTGTTCTTGAGTTATATTAATACAGTATGAACTTCATTAAGCTCCAAGTGTAAAAACACTTCTCTTAGTGGCACCTAAACTATCTCATAATCACCTCTTATCTTATAATACTAGATAATATAAGAGGCTCCCTTGATGCCATATATGTTATTACTACTATTAGTAATATAATGAGAATATAAAAGAACTTAGATTTGAACAGTTTCCTTAAGTTGTAACCTTAGAGAGATAAGTAATTTTTCATAAGCATAAATGAATGAATATGATGAGAACATATTCTCATCTCTTTTGTGCATGGGGCTGGCGGTCTTTGAAGGAATCTGTAACGATTTTCAACAGATTTGAATTACAGAATTCCAAAGAACTCATGCATGTTAAGTATTAAGATTACACAAAAAGGGTGATTAGCAAACATACTTGGATGCGGAAGAATTCCAATAATATGCTAATAAAAAGAAGTATAATAAAACCCAAATCGCAGCTTCTTGAATAATAATATAATCCGTGAGACCGTCTCACAATAACGCCCCAAGTGTTGCGCCTCTACCGGTATCCACACAATATGAGTGTGTATGCTAGTACAAACTTTATGGGCAATTTTCTTCCCTCTTAGTTCCCTTAGATTTTTCTCTCTAGAAAAACTCATGCTAAACACCTCCCTCTATATCTCTTTATATAGGAAGTTCAAGAGAATCCTAGACTATCTAGGATTGGGAAAGTATAATAAGAATAATAAATATTATTCTTATTTCTTTAATAATTAATCAATATTAATTATAATATTGCCCAAAACTCATCTAGTGTGTGACCCTGTAGGACTGACTAATACTACCCGAGTCCCAACTCATTTAGAACTCATACTACAAGCGGCTCCTAGCAGAACATTGTAGCCACATAGAATTAATCAGTTATACAATATTACGGACATATGGGCATACTAACTCCTTCAGTCTCCCACTTGCACTTATGTCCCATAAGGCACCATAATCTTTTTGCTTCTATCTCTTCAGATGAGAATAGGGTATGCGAAGTATCATCCCTATAAATCTCAATCTCTTTTCTCGAATTTCTAAGCTGAATTGTTACAACCGACGACTGACTTTCACCTCGTATGGGCATGGCCATGCACTTACACAATTCACACTCTTCGAGAGGCCGAAGATGATAAACTTCTTTCATAAAGAAGGAGCAAATCCCATCTTGTCTAACCACATCCTATCACATGTTCCATGACAAGTCCAACCATCACCTTTATAGCCACCAGTCACGGTTGACGTTTGGTGATGTCAAAACTAGCATTTCACATGTACAGAATAATGAAAGACTCAGGTCTAAAGACTACCAATTACGGTGAAAGAAACTTTGTTGACACTAAGCGAAACCTGAACAAAGTTCTTTGACGGGTCCATCTAACACATATTCCTAACATGTATCAATGTGCCTGGTTTGATATCGCAATATCAATGACTTACGGAACATAGTCATCAACCAACTCACATACTAATCATTATAATGCATAAGTGTCCCTTTCACTATGCCATGATTAGAGACTTATATAAATACATTATCTTATAAAACAGAGTTCCATAACCAAGTCACACACTTGGTAATCTGTTTAAACAATGTATACTATTTTGGGACAAACATTCAATTATACCATAATTAAATGCAGAATCAATTCTTTTATCATATAAAAGAAACATGTCATACAAACTTATCAATCATATCGAACATAACCTCCCACTGAAATGAAGACCTCTCGGTAGTATTAAGACCACTCGCTAATGCGTCTTATACAAATCGCAGTATTATGACTTTTCATATTATAGCCGTGAAAGAGGTTTTGTAAGGGACATGCAACCATTGCATCGGTCATTATCTTGCATATGTTTATTTTACCTTATCTAAATAAAGTAAACTCAATAACACGCGTTTGATTCATAAATCAAATGTACTCTTTGTTTCTTCATAAGCAACAAAGTATATAGTGTGTATAGGTTTGATTTTTCAAACTAAGCACTCTATTTGATGCTTCATAAGCAACAAAGTACTCATTTTTGTTGTAAGATTAGTCATAGCAACGTGCTTGAAACCATTTCAGCATGCAATTACTTTTCATACAAACAAAATGTGTCCAGATTACAATCGGGAACCATACTTGTCTATTTGAAGTTGATATCAATGTAACACACTTACAATGATTACTTCATCACAAGAAGAACACTTTCTTGGTTCTTTAATATGAATATTTTCACATGTTATTCATAACAGTCACAAGGACTAGATCGGTATTCTACCCGTCATACGAGCGCATAATAAACAACATCTTTGCTAATAAGTCTCCACGAGACAACAAAATGTCGTTTCTTGAAAATGTATGTCAACTACATACCAATCATAAAAGAGAGTTTACTCCCACTAGTTTTCTTGTATACACAATACTCTCATCATCTAAAAGAAATCAAAACCATTTTGAATTACTTTGTTGAGATCAAAGATTCCAACTTTTAGATACTTGTTTCGGTCTATAAATAAACCTTTAAAACTTTCTCATTTACCTAGCGCACTATAAATACATGAATATTAAGCTGTGTCTTACACAACTTATTGCATATTTTCATTTAAGGAAAACTATATGATTCATGTACGCCTCCTGTCAAACTCATCTCATGAATAATGACATTTGCTAGAAGAATCCAAACACTATATGGTTGTGACACCACCGGGTGTATCAATCAAAGTCCATACTTTGTAATGATACATGAAACCATTTTGGATTCATGGCCTCAAGCCATTTTACGCTTTTAGAGTTGGAGAGTATCATTGCTTCCTTTAAAAGTCAAACTTATGCGGGGCTTAATCACAAGTGATACATCCATGAATCTTCATGGATTTTACCTATCTCCTTCAACATTTGAAGAAGAATCATGCGATTCTTTACCTTTCTAGGATTATTCTACTCCCACTATTTCTTTAGAGACACAATTCTCATTAAAAGAATCATTCCAAGTGACAAACACTTTGTACTGGAATGAAGGGTAGATTTGATATTCTATCTTAGAATACCCCGTAAAGTATATGTAAGAAATTCGAGGCTAGATTTCAGAAAACTGTTTTCTTAACATTTTAAAAGTCTCAAATATCAATAAAATATAATAGGAACCATTCCAAGCACATATCTTATATGTAATATATTTTCATTGACCTAGATAGAAACAATTTCAAAATTGTGTACCAAGATACTTTAGAGCGCATAACTCCAAAAATAACGAGATCTGCATGACTCATCATAGATAGAACCATATCAAAATAAAGTTCTTATTCTCTTATAAGACATAACATTCCACAATTATTAAGAAAACGCTCATCATCAAATATAAATAGTATGATATTTCCCATTTGGGTCTAACCCGCATGGTTATGTCTTCGGGACATTCCCAAAAGACCTCAAACTAACTTAGCTTGTGATGTCCTTAAAGAAAACAATTTTTCTCTAATATTCTTATAGTGAAACTTACACTGTCTCATTAAGATTAGTAGTGAAACAATTTCATTACTATTATGATGATCATAAACACTTGATTCAAGCTTCTCATTTCGATCAAATCGAAAAATATTGATCGACTTCCTAAGTTGATCTCTTACTTCAATCTGATTCTATTTCAAAATTTTAAAACAATCAGACTTTATGTTCATCATATGAACATATGCATAATTACTGAAAATAGTAATTTGAAGTTTTATAATCTCATACCTTAGCAACATGACTTATTCAACCCACACATATCTGAATATGTGTGATCAAACTAGTTGGTCGCCCTCTTACTACAACTAGTTAAAGCACCTTAAATCCTTTTAGCATATAAACAAACTACACTTGCCTTAATTGATCCAAATCAATAAGGCCTAGAAATCCATCATCATGGAATTTCTACACGTGTTTCTCGTTTCATGACTCAAAAGACATTGTTGTAAGCGTGTGAAACTTGGGTCATAAGACTTGAACTTTTTGCATTACATGTTATAGATTAGATTGAACAAAACTAAAATTGTCTTAACCAGAAAAAGAACAACATTTGTTCTTTATAAAATATTAATTCAATTTATGTTTAAACATGAAAAGAATTAACATTCTACTAATGACATTGTATGAATAACTTTTATTCAAATCTAGTTTTGAACAATATAACATTCAAATGAATAAATTATACGCAAAATGCAACAACATTTGTTCATTATACACGTAGATTTATCACATTCCTTACCATGTCTCTACTACCACAGGTCATTACATCATAATGTAAATACCATCTTTGGTATCTTATATCTCATCGTAGAATATTCGTAGTAACTTTTACTTCTATAACATGCAATTCCAGTATGAAGTCATACTTCAATAACTTTCGCAGATCTTCGAGACACTTTTACGAGCTACCTTTCCAATGCTATTTGTCATTACATTAATGACGGTAATTACTAAACAATTTCCATACCTACAGACATTGATCTTAAGGTAGGACTTGACAACAATTGTCTTTTCCTTTCCCATTATCAGTGTCTAAGCTCATATCTGAAAGCCTCTTTGCTAATGAACTCAAAGAACATTAGTTTCTGAATCTTCTTGATACAAGGCTCGATTGTCCTCATCATCTTATGTCACTAAGTGAGAAATTTGCTTAATTTACGTGCCCAATTCATAATGAACTGACTGTAACTTAAGACATAACTGAAACAATTTCAGTCATCAACCTTTGATAATAAGGATATCCAATTGCTCATAAATTATCAATATAATTATGTCATAATAATGACGAATGAAGTAACTGGATCATCTCACATATTTTTCTCACTAAGCGGGAACAATTCCATTATTTTAGACAATCGACATATATGGTACGAATTGTCATCTTTATGACTTTCGCTATAAAGTCTAAACTATACACTAGCATTGAATATGGTTTGCTAGAAATTCTCTTTTGAAGATAAACCTCACTTTGCATAATTGAGAACAATTCTCAGATAAACCAATCTATGAATTTGAACGATTCAAACCCATTTGAAAAACAAGACAACATTGACAAATTACAACTATCAACATATGCAAAACTAAATCAATTTATTAATAAACTGTGATTATCTTAACCGATTTAAGACACACAATTTGCACGACATTCTTAAACAATTTTAAAATAAAATCACTACACACATAACCCTCATATGTGCATAGTATTCTAGGATCCCTAATCATAAATAACGTGAGTGAGCTTTGGCTCATCGCCCAAATTACACATATCAAGGTAGCCATCAAATGTCAATCGCATCAAATGCGACTCCTAGTCGTCATGTAACATCTTATGTGACTTGACTATTTGCCCCAAAGTCCAAAACTGTTTTGATAACTTTGTTAAGTGTATCAAATCTCACGTGTGGGTAACTGTTACCCACCTGCTTAGCTTACATAGAAGGAGTACTCTACTTTGGCAGACAATACTTCCAACGATATAAGTTTTTACAGTCGTTAATTTGGAAGGACATTACTTAATATTTTAATTGAGGGAAGGTGGAGTCAAACATGACAAAGGTCCTAAGCATGGCGCTAGTTCTCTTACGGAAAAAGGTATAAGGGAACCTAGCCGTTCTAATTTACACACAAACCTTTAATTAATCATTAAACATCACATTATACAAATGTAATATACAAGCAATTGTAAATTAGAACAAGTCATGTTAAGAACTCCAAAAACGATTCATAATCGTCAACAATTCAAAATTGTAGGTTTTTGAACATCTTATGCAAAAACGTAATAACATAGGTATCATGATCATATCATACTATGTTTAAAACTAATAAAATTCAAAATTAAATTAATACAACCATTGTAACAATGAATCAATCAATCAAATTGATTAAATCACAAAACCAATTATGAAAAAACAAAAATCATAATTTTAAATTAAAAAGCACCTGAAAGTCTAACAAGACGTCAGAATTTGGCTTAAAAACGTCGACCCTGCTTTGCAGTCTTGTTTAGAACGCCGTTTACACTCGAAAAACACTATTTTTAAGCCAAAATCCGACAATCAAAACTGATGAACAGTAACTTACCGAAACGCGCGTGAATAGTTAACAATACATGTTCGCTCTGATACCACTGAAGGAATCTGTAACGATTTTCAACAGATTTGAATTACAGAATTCCAAAGAACTCATGCATGTTAAGTATTAAGATTACACAAAAAGGGTGATTAGCAAACATACTTGGATGCGGAAGAATTCCAATAATATGCTAATAAAAAGAAGTATAATAAAACCCAAATCGCAGCTTCTTGAATAATAATATAATCCGTGAGACCGTCTCACAATAACGCCCCAAGTGTTGCGCCTCTACCGGTATCCACACAATATGAGTGTGTATGCTAGTACAAACTTTATGGGCAATTTTCTTCCCTCTTAGTTCCCTTAGATTTTTCTCTCTAGAAAAACTCATGCTAAACACCTCCCTCTATATCTCTTTATATAGGAAGTTCAAGAGAATCCTAGACTATATAGGATTGGGAAAGTATAATAAGAATAATAAATATTATTCTTATTTCTTTAATAATTAATCAATATTAATTATAATATTGCCCAAAACTCATCTAGTGTGTGACCCTGTAGGACTGACTAATACTACCCGAGTCCCAACTCATTTAGAACTCATACTACAAGCGGCTCCTAGCAGAACATTGTAGCCACATAGAATTAATCAGTTATACAATATTACGGACATATGGGCATACTAACTCCTTCAGTCTTGGGCTTGAGAAGGGGACAAGCATGCTTGCTTTTTCTCGTATCCAAGTCACTAGGGTAGCTATAGATATTAGAGTGTAATTGTTGTCTATCTCATAAAATAATAAACTAATTACCACCCTAATTAATATCACCAAAACCGACCCCCATGAGGTAAATGGACTTCCATTTTAACTTTTACATTTTGTCATTTGTCATATGTGTGACATGTGCAAGTTGCATGTAATTGTGCTTATAAAAGTATATTTAACTAATTAAATATAATCTTATAACAAATAAATTACACTTAACATTTTAAGTAATAATTTATAATTATATGTATGCAAAATGGGTCATCTCACATATAGTTAATATAATTTACAACTTATTGTAATTACAATTAACCAGTCATTACTATATCTAATGTTTCATAAACATTATTAAACTTTGGTAATACTTCTATAACATTTAATTACCAATATGTATCTTATTTAATCATATTACAATAAGATAAATTTTTCACATATAATTTGAACTCGTTTCATTCACGGGATTATTTAATCTTTATCGCTATACAATTAATTAACTTTCATGATTATGGAATCGTCCTTTCGGTGTGAGCTCAAGGGATCAACTGATCACTACCGTCATACGACAATAACGTCAAACTCCAATAAGCCAATCGTTATCAATTAATGTGGACCAGTTGACTATAATATTTATCATCCCTTTGTATTCTTCTTATTGAGATTTAATTAAGTGACCGCACTATTATTGACGACACTTACTCCAACATAATCATACCCTTAGCCCTTAGGCTTTTTAATATGTATATCTAATCGAAGTTATATATATCGTCTGAGTATATGTCTTCTAATTTTTAAGACTTCGATCTTACCATCCCCTGGAAATTGACCTGATGTACGTGGTTTACTGGTTTGCGGATTACCGAGAAATCTAGAATACTCAGATATTACCCAATACCATAAACACAAATTCTTATTGAAGACGGATACTGCCCGTTACAAGCTGAAGACGGACAGTGTTCCTCTCATAATATACAAGTGGGGAGGATAAGTGGATAACTGTGATAAAATACAAAGTGAAGGGTAAATAACTAAATAGAGCCCCAAACTTGCATATTGTGAAAATAACACTATCTATCTTCAATTCTTCAACTTGTGAGGAATAGCGACCATTTTTAGTAAGACGAGCCCATGCCTGTTAGGTAGTACTACCGTATGCCGGTTGTCCTTGTGAAAAAAATCGAGTGAATTTTAGGTCGGTAGACTTTGGGTCAAAGATCAACAAGTAAGAAGCCACAAACCACATCATCCAACAACGTCGTCGTGTACCTTAACAGTCTTATACTCTTACAGTCTTACACATCCAAAAGACCAAAAACAACCATTTCTCACAATAATAAAACTCTCCAAAAAATCAAATTGACTACAATTTCCACCATTTTCATCACCATGGAACCTCAAAACTCCATTTCCACAATTTCTCTTCTCTCATTTTCACCACCTTCACTTTCTTCCAATTCAAACATTTCCAATTTCAACACCCATTTTTCTCACCTCAACACTCTCTTCATTTCTCCCCCAAAAAACCCTCCAAAAACCCTAAAAAATCCCCCAAATTTCCTCTCAACTTCCATATCAATTGACCTCAACCCACCTCCTAAAATCCACCTCCAACCAAAAGGGCACAGTCAAAATTACAACTTTACCCTCAAAAACCTCTCAATTCTCGAGCGTGCCCTTATTGGGGCTTCTGCAGGTGGTGCAGCAGGTGCATTTACTTACTGCTGTCTTCATCCTCTTGACACCATTAAAACTAAGCTTCAAACAAAGGGTGCTAGTCAAATTTACAAGAATACCCTTGATGCTGTGGTCAAGACCTTCCAATCCAAGGGTATTTTGGGGTTTTACAGTGGGATTTCCGCGGTAATTGTCGGTTCTACTGCATCTTCTGCTGTGTATTTTGGGACATGTGAGTTTGGTAAGTCATTTTTGTCAAAATTTGATGATTACCCTCCTTTGTTAATTCCACCTACTGCTGGTGCAATGGGTAATATTGTTTCATCTGCTATAATGGTTCCGAAAGAATTGATCACGCAGCGAATGCAAGCCGGCGCAAAAGGCCGGTCTTGGCAAGTTCTAATGAATATTTTGGAAAAAGATGGGATTTTGGGGTTGTATGCTGGGTACTCTGCCACATTGTTGAGGAATTTACCTGCTGGAGTGATTAGTTACTCGTCTTTCGAGTATTTAAAAGCCGGGGTTTTGGCAAAGAAGGGGAAATTGAAACTAGAGCCATTTGAGAGTGTGTGCTGTGGTGCATTGGCTGGGGCAATTTCCGCCTCGTTGACAACTCCATTGGATGTTGTCAAGACTAGGTTGATGACTCAGATGGGTGGTGTAATGTATAGTGGAGTTTCGGAGACTGTTAAGCATATTTTGATGGAGGAAGGTTGGGTTGGGTTTACTAGAGGAATGGGTCCCAGGGTTGTTCATAGTGCTTGTTTTTCGGCTTTGGGTTATTTTGCGTTTGAGACTGCTAGGCTTGCGATTTCTGAGCAGTATCTTAAGCATAAGGAGTCCCAAGAGATGGTGGTGCCTGTTGCTCATCCTTGATTGTTTTATGTAAGATGGTAGATTGGTGTTTATTCTCTTGAAAGCGTTTTGTTTATGTTTTGGTAGGAGTAGTTCTTTTTGCTTTGGGTAAATTTCGCGTGATTTATATACTATATGTTGGCTAGCGTTTTGTTACGGTAAACTGCTGTAAACATCATAATAAAATGCGGAGAATGAATTTTGTTCGGAGGTTTTGATCTTTGAATTCTACATGGAAATGGATGAATGAAGTATACAATGAATTACACAAGGTTTTATCATGTTGCGGACAACGAATTGTTGAGTTTCTGTGTGATTTGACATAGTTGTAATGCTATTTAAACTCATTTGGAAGTAGCTATATGGGTGTGTACTCCTAGTGTCGTAATTGAGCTATTTTATCAAAAATAGATCATGTTATTCTTGCATAACTTGAAGTGCCTAATGTATTATTTATAACTATCACGCGAGTTCACAAGATAATAGTAGAGTTATGAGTTGCATAGCATTGACGTTTTGCGTGAATGACATAGGTAATTAATGGCCATAGGTTCAAGTTCATGACTCCTCACCATGAATCCATGATGTGGAGGCCAGGTACCTGTGTCTCGATATGAGTCATGACTACGCAAAAATGAGGATTTATATGATGATAAATTACATCAGTTTCAAGTTTTTAACTCCATTTCCTATAAGCTGTCCAAGCCAAACTAGCTACTTTTATGTTCTCATCCGCAGTAACTCTGATGTAATCCCGAAGTAGGAAGTATGTTTTACGATAATAGATGAAAGTTATCTTTGACTATAGACTATGCGTATGTTACTCCAGCTCTTCCTATTACCTCACACACCCCTGTACAACACCTGATACTCAGCTGTTGTGACACTTGACATTTCATTTTGAGGTTAAAACATTAGGATTTCCATAAGTAGTCAAATTCTGACACTTGGACACGTCATTTTAAAACAATACTTAGCCCTTTAGCAGAAGGCTGGATGAAGCCACGTTACAAAATTACAATCGTACAATCCAGGACTCTAGGGAATGAAGAAGAAGCTGTAAAAAAGTGGAAGCATGGTAATGTATGCTTTCTGTTTACAGGGTGGTCAACAAATTGCATTTGCAGGACAACAGTATGTGAACCTCCGCGCCAGGTATGAGTCTTCTATTCCTCTCCTACTATCTACCCGCGCTGGAATTGCTCTGAGACTGGTTCAGTTTTATTTTGGTGCACCAACGTTCGTTTAATGCCATAGAAGCTTTACTTAGTTGCTCATCAGTGGATATTTAGACCTAATAGTGATTCTGAATGTTTTCATATGGTAGCTTTTACAAGACAAGACACCTCAAATGCTATAATTAAATACAATTGGAAATCATCTAAAATGAAGTGGGAGAATAGAGTTTGAAGAATAACTCAATTTCTCTATTCCCCCTTCCCTTCCCTTTCCTCTCTTTTCCTCCACTTTTGCTATCCAAACACACTCTAAAAGCTACTACCTCTTATTCGTTGGACACAAATTCTCATTTGTGACAGACCGACCCGTCGCAAGCTTGCGACGGGTCGCCCCGTCACAAGCAAGACTTATTGATTCGTTGAACACAAATGCTCTATTTGCTTTTTGCACAAGGATTAAGGTTATTGTGATTTGTGTGTGGGTGTGGGTCTCACCGATAAAGGAAGGTGATCTATACTAATAAAAACATGCTTAAAGTGGAAATTGGGCAATTCTAGTAAATAAGTAAAGAGAAGAAGAACATGGGGCAATTCCTAAGAATTGGAGGGAGCATGAAATACTTTAATTGATAGCTCCATATTTTTTTTTATAAGGTAAGAAAACTAAATTGATCCTCTAGGATAGGGTTAACCTATTTTTCATTCTTTCGGATGAGCGAGGTAAGTTGTGACCAACGACTTTCAAACCACCTCGAAAGAGAAAGAGTTGGACAAGTATGCCCAGCAGAGGTCATAAAGTCAGTGACGTTAAGTCAGTGACGTTGTTGGCCGCCTAGGAGCAATTGATAGTCTCATATGGAAAGCTAAACCATTGCCTCGAAAACGAGGCTAGTATTCTAATGCCATTTCACCTGCTTATCAACTTTTCCCTGGAAAGAATTATCCTTTTGATCAACTTCTTCTATGTAATGCTTCACCTGTGACGCCACCACAGTCTCGACATCAGGAAAGAGCTTCATTGTCCTACCAATATAGTGCGTCATTGGCGAAGTAAACACGCTCTGATCGAGCAACACCACATGCTTAATCCCACAAATTGTAACATTTTGATATATGGCACCTCTCATCTTAAATAATTCTCTACCCTCCATTTGTAATTCCAAATACTTGGACCGCCCGTTGATTTTTTGAAGAAATTCAATAAACTTTGTCTTTCAGATTTTTCAGTTTTAGCTGCACAATCGATTTCTTTGGAGCAAAATTGTTTGTGATGAAGACTGGTGGTTGACTTCTTACTCGCGTGTGGTTGTAGATGAAATCCTCAAGGTTAGGAGCATTGATACAAAGCTCTATCAAATTAAGTAGATTTAGTTTCATACTTAAGTGCTTAAGACTCTGATTTGAAATCCTTAACCTCTCCGTGTAGTGCAAAGGTCGCAACTCTAAACGTTCTAGCTGTGGGAGACGTGGAAGGAACTGGTCTAAAAGACCACTTTTCACCCTAACATTATGCAGAGTTATAGTTCTTAAACCTTCTGCATTAACAACATTCATGTCAAATTGATATTTCTGTAAATGTTTTCCTGCAGAATAGTACAATGACAGAAGACAAGGTAGATTGATTACAAGCTGCCCTTCTAGGAACAAGGTTTGTACCAGGAAAAGCTTGAGAACTTTGCTAAGACCGCGGAACTCAATGACCGAGTCAAATACCTGGCATAGGCTAAATTTAAGCAGCTCAAGAAAAGGGCAATTGAGTGCGAGCATGTCCACGGTACTCTGGTGCACCGCCACACCCGCGATTCCAAGCGACTTTAGAGAATGTACATTAACATGGCAAGGTAACTTAAACTCACATGGGTTCCGAAAACAGTTATGAGCAAACTCGAGTTCTTCGATCTTAAAACTCGAAAAGGCAAATTCTAGCAAGTTATACAACTTCGACTGATCGTCCAAGTAAGGCATGAAAAGGGAGAGTCTTTGAAGGAGGTTCAAGGATGAAGCAGGGCCTAGCTTGCTGTGTAAGGAAGCTCGTCATTCCAGAATTCGAGCGATGAAATCACAGAACAAGGTTTGATTCCGCTGTTTTTCGTGGATGGGTAGGACCACAAAATTATCTCCGAATTCCCGAGGTTGTTTGAAAAATTGTTCGTCGAAATCTAAACTAGGAAGGCTGAGCCAGTCATGTTGCCAAGTCTTTGATAGTTGGGCAGCGGCCATGGCATTCACTGTCGGTACGAGGGAGAAGATATGGTGCCGGATTGTTTCTGGTAACTCCGTTGAGATTTTCTTTGGGTTCATGATTGTTGCTGCTAATGCTAGGGTTTGAGGAACATACTATTAGAGATATGATTACTATTAAATCATAATCATATCTCTAATAATATTTTCCTAATATCTATAATAGGGGATATGCTGATCATATTATATACGTTGAGATATATAACTGACTCACTTATAGGTATGCCAATGTTCCGACTTCCGAGTATACGAAGGCAAGAGTTTGAACTTAAGACCGCTGAGAGCCTGAGAATATCTACTTGAGATTGGGATAAGAAAGTACTGAGAGTATATGGTTAAGGAGTCGGTCTTGAATTACGAAGACCCAACTTAGAAAAGCAATAGGAATGCCTAATTGCCTATAATAAGTAGGACTTAGTTGGAGTCCTATATATAGATAAAACGTATCATATATCATATACAGATATACTCCCTCCAACTTGTTAGGGTTTGCCAGAATTTACTTAAAGTAGTCCTTAAAAATCTTAAAAAGTGAGGCAATTCTAGAGAATTCTAGAGAATTGGACGGAGTATAGTATATATGAACTATTAATTAAATTTGTTAATATCTCAATACGAACATGTCTCATAGATGCAATTTGGACGTTGTGCAGGAAATCCTTGTTCGACTACCCATCAAGTCTCTTTTTCGACTCAAACCCGTTTGCAAATGTTGGAATTCTCTTATCTCTAGCCCGGAATTTGCCAAGCTATATCAACTGCACCACCCCACAAACGGCAATTCTTCGCTAGAAGTATTCATGCTATGTCGCCCCTTCGTTGGAAACTTTCAGAACCTCTACACTTTAAAGATCGAGTCCAGTGAAGTAAACAGGGTGTGCAAGTCCAACGATTGGTATCACAAATTGTGGAAGCCTGTCCAGAAGTTAATCCACAAGTTCGACATGAAAAGCTACCCCATAGGCTCGTGCAATGGGTTGATTTGTTTCATTGCCGGTTTAGGCTATGAGACCTTATACTTGTGGAACCCTGCTATTCAGGAGTCCTACTGCTTCAAAGGGCCTTGTCTCTCCGAAGGGTCTAAGCTCTTTTATTGGGGGTTTGGGTACGACCCCTTATCCGATGATTACAAGGTAATTGCTGTTGGGGAGCTGAGTAAACTGTCTAGGGAGCCTTTTGCACAATTATATACGCTGAGGACTAATAGGTGGAGACGAGTTAAATGTCCATCTCATGACGAGATGAGCGAGTTCATGGATGAGAAGACCGATAGGGAGGAACTTGGTTCTCTTGCTGTTCAGGTAGGCCAATTCCTGTATTGGAGGGTCGAAGACATGTTGGATCCTAAGAATCTTCTGGCTTTCGATTTGACAACAGAATCGTTCGAGATAGTACCCCTTCCAAACTCAGACCTAAGTACCAATGGTCATATCTGTGAAGATTTTTTTTTATGTCAACTTAAGCAATGTTTGTGTGCCTGTTGGTTGTGGAATGAGTTAGCTGCGGGTGACTCGCGAGGTAAGAGGTTGTACCTAAAGGTTTTGATGCTGGAGGGTTATGGCGGCAATGACAGAGTTTGGAGGTCAGTTTTCAAATTTAGAGGGTTAGAAAGGTGTTTCACCATCACCGAGGCGACCGAGCGTTTACCGATGCTGTTTGAGTTAAAAGAGCATGGCAAATATGTGATGTCCGCGAGAGATTTTTCAGTTTGCTTGGTGGTCGATCCACGGGGAGAATGTCGCCATCCACCCAAAAAAGTGTCCATAGAATCAAACTATCGGTTTAATCAAAACACCCGATATATCTTTGAATATACACAAACTCTTGCATCCCCTAACCACTATAGATCTTACAACCAAGAAGACTTGTAATTCATAAAAAATGTCACATGAGTGCCAAGCTAATGCCAATGCCAATGCCAATGTTATTTCTTTGATGTATGATACATAGGTAACGTAACGTTCGTTGAGGAACAGAAATGTGCCAATGTACCAAGTACATAGGCAAGTGTATGAACTTAAGATCGGTGAGAAATAAGGACACGATTAAGGAGTCGAATGTCGTCTAGGTCTTGAATTACTCTTTAATGAGTTTTGGATTACTCTTTAATAAATAATTGAGAAAAAGGGAGTATGAATCGTATTTTGAATGTAAAATAATATTGCTCCGAATTACCGATTATTTTTTGTCGTTAGTTAAATAACGGATGCTAATAAGCGTTATTATTATACTCGTAGTGATGAAAGTTAAGATATACTGTATATACATACAAATTAAAAAACTAACGAGTGAAAAAAAGTTATATGTATAGGTGCTAAAGAATTATGTAAAGGTGCTTGGGAAAGTGTGAAAAGAATCAAAACAATAAGTTTTGCTTGTGACGGGGCGATACGTCGCAAGCTTACAACGGTCAATTCTCCCTCACAAAGAGCAAGTGGCAAGCCAAGTGGGGGGCTTCATTTACACCCTACTTTCCCCCCACTTGCTCTTTGTTAGGGGATTTGACCCATCACAAACTTGCGACGGGTACAAATGAGAATTTGTGTAATCAAAATCTATGTTTAATAATGTGAATTCAAGAATTTAATTATGCTCAAGGACATTGGTACAGAAACTCGTGAAGTAAGGAACTCAAAAACTATTACGAGTATAACTTTGGTAAATTTTAACTAGATTAGAAGCTATGTATAGAAATTCAAAAACAATTGTTTGATACAATCTCAAGAATTTACATACAATTACAAGTTCAAATTTTGAGAAGGAGATAAAAAAAAATAGTAAAACGTTGAGGATTTCAATAACTTTGTAATGATATCCAATAACTTGGTAATTTACCTTTCTTCACGTTCGTTTATTTTCCGATAAAATGGTCTTCCAATAATGTGTATGCAATCAAGAGCTCTCACGCAATGATTTGATACGTATATAAAGTATGGAGTATATAATATCAACAGTCAAGGTTTCAAACAAGATGGAATAGCATTTAAAGTAGGAAAACAAAGAAAATATGTAGATCTGGCAAATAGGTTATTTAGGTCGGGTTATAATAGGTCATTTTCGAGTTAATAATTATCGGGTTAACTTTCAATCCGGTTATATTTAGGTCGGGTTATTTTGGGTCAGGTCATTCTAGATCGTTTTGGTCATGATTTTACTTTCAATAAGTCATTCACTCATTCCGGGTCGTTTGGCTCACTTTGAGTCACAACAAGTAAGTCACTCTCGGGTCGGATCAGATTGAACAAGTTCAGGCCACGCTTTTCAGGTTATTTTCGGATATCGGGTCAACTTTATTGGATCTGGTCATTCAGATCGTGTCAATTTTACCGAACCTACCTATAAATTGTAACTTGTAAGTAGACCTGGCAAAAGCAACCCGACCCGATTGACCCGACCCGACCAGTGACCCGAAATTGACCCGAATTACAACACCCGAATGTGACGTGAAACCCGATTAGACCCGACCCGACCCGAACATGACCCGATCTTTCTTGACCCGTAACTGCCCGACCCGAAAATAACCCGATCCAAAACCACCCACCCCGAAAATGACCCGACAAAACATAACTTTAATTGAACCGAAAAGACTTAAAATGGTCTTTTGTCTCTTATTCTTTGACCCGAAAATGACCCGACCCGAAATAACGTGACCCGGTTGACCCGAAACGGATCCGACAACTAACCCGAAACCCAAAATAGCCCGACCCGACCCGACCCGAATTAACCCGAAATCAACGAAAGACCTGAACTGACCTGACCCGAACTGGCCCGACCCGAACCCGGCCCGATTGACCCGTTTACCAGGTCTACTTGTAAGTTGTAAGTACTCAATAAACAAAAAAATAAGTAGGTATTTTAATGTGTGTGGATTTATGGACCCACTAATAGTTGACAATTTGACATGTGTAACATGTAGACATAATATCTTATGGCAAAGACAAAAGCAGTCTCCACGGAGAAAGCCTTTGGATTTTATAATATCAATTGGGAAAATGCATTGTTTTGTGGCAACAAAAGCTTATGCGGGATAACTTTACCATCTTTATATCTTTATATTATAGTCCAATCTGACTTAAAGTTGGATTATAATATACAAAAAAAATCTTAACCCAATCGAAGTGTTTCTTCTCTATTTTGGGAGAGATTAATAATCAAGAATCGAATCATTATGAAATTTTTTAATTGGATAAAAACTAGGTAAATTTATAAAAGAGAGAAAAACATTTTGTGAGACTATATTTACAAATTATAATGATAAAGTAGGTCTTGCTTAAGACGGGTCGGATCTTGCAACGGGTATTTTGTGAGAGGAAATGGGTAGAGGTAACAAGGTGGGCACCCTCCATGTGCTATCCACTCACCCTTGATGGGTATTTTGTGAGAGAATATGGTATCCGTCTTAAGCTTAAGACGGATACCTCCGTCTTAAATAAGAATTTGTGATAATGATAATTTATCGGTCACCTTTTTCTGTCACAATTTTCAATATCTGATCTTATTCCTATGATTAAAGAAATTATTCTCAATGAAGAGGTACAGAATAAGCTTATTGTACTTGATGAATTATGGACTAATTGAAGGCTTTCTTGTGTTTTTTTGATAACTATATATCCAAGTATAAGAATATCTTTGGTCATAGCTTTTGATATTAATACTCGAATATTAGCTTGGTCTATTGTCTATGCCGTCGTCTATTCAGTATGGAGTGTCCGGATTAAGGTGACCGATATGCTCTTTTTGTCTCATTCATTTGTTTATACTTTTTGTTTTCAATGAGTGGTATTTTAATCAAATATATTTAAATGATTAAACAAGAGATCGTGTAGTAATTTTTTGGTGGGTAGACAATAAATTGGACCATATAGCCCGTATTGATATGGTTCCATTTATTCCAGACAAAAATGTGACAACTGACAACAATCGAGTTTGGTCTTATTGGAAAGACATGTTTTATTGAGAAATTGCATGATAATAATTGAGATACAAGATGTCTATTTATACTAATAATAGAGTTCTATGTTTCCTAATCTAGTTAAGGAAATACAATATTATAATATTAATAGTTTTCCTAAATAATATAAGAAACATAATTAGGAAGTATAGTAATTAAGAAAGTCTAGCAAGACGGAAACTCGACTTGACTTAGGTAATATTCCCAATACGCTCCCGCAAGACAGGCGATCGGAGAGCAAGTGCTGTCTTGGACAAGATGAGTTATGCCAAGGTGGTAGTTAGAATGATGATGCGCTTGGTAGCGTTGTGCTGTGCTCGCCAATATATTTTGGTGAGTGACCGAAAGGGTGGTGGTCAAAGTTGATGATAGGATTGTGGCGAGGTTTTGGTGGCTGAAAGGGTTGTGGCCATGTTGTGTTGATGGCTCGAAGGGTTGTGGCCATAATTTTAGTGGTGAGTTTGTTTAAACTTAATTAGTGGTGGCCGAAAGGGTTGTGGCCATGTTGTGTGAATGGCTCGAAGTGTTGTAGCCATAATTTTAGTGGTGAGTTTGTTTAACTTTGTGGTGGCCAAAAACGGTGGTGGCCATAAACATAGTACTTGGTTTGATGCAATTCCCAAGGTAGTACAAAGCTAACTACCACCCTTTTCGGCCACCACAAAGCTAACTACCACCTTGGCATAACTCATCTTGTCCAAGACTGCACTTGCTCTCCGATCGTCCGTCTTGCGGGAGCGTATTGGGAATATTATTTAAGTCAAGTCGAGTTTCCGTCTTACTAGACTTTCTTAATTACTACACTTCCTAATTATGTTTCTTATATTATTTAGGAAAAACTATTACAATATTGTATTTCCTTAACTAGATTAGAAAACATAGAACTCTATTATTAGTATAAATAGACATCTTGTATCTCAATTATTATTATGCAATTTCTCAATAAAACATATCTTTCCAATAGGTCTTTCATCCATCCAAATATATATAGTAATATTGAATAAATCTAATTTGGAGGGCAAAGAATAATTCTTATAAAATGATAAAACTCAACCAAATCTACCATCCAACAATCTAAGTCCGTTGCTCTTAAATGTGAGTGGATTATATCATACAAGACTTGTTGGCTAGCATACATGTAATAACGGAGCCAAGATTTAAACATAGGGAAGACGAAAATGAATAACTAATAACATAAGTTACACCATTCGTCCATTTGATAGAGGAAACCAAACTTAAAAAGTGTAGTACGTAGTTAGACGGAGTTGTTTTTGGTGACTGTAATTTTAAGCTAATAAGTGTTGGCACGTATCTCTTTTATATATAAAAGTAGAGTCTTTCTAACCTTTGTTATTGGTTCCTTAAATTTATGGATGAAAATCACCTCTTTTTTTTTAGTGTCAAACCCACATTTCATTGTTCTCATTTAATTCCTCAATATCTTTTATTCTCTTATTCTCTTATGATATACCCGTATATAACTCTCTTACCATTTCTAATTTCCTTGGTTTTTCATTAATTACATTCATTACAAACAAAACATTCCTACAAAATACATCCTAAATATATGAGTAACATTTATACATAAAACTATTATAATAAAAATTACAAAAAAAATTAGATTTTCTTTACAAAAAAAAAGAAAATTATGTGATTTATATAAAAAATTTCATAAAAATTAACTTTGATAAAGATTATTTTTAAAATAAAAATTATCACTACAAAAAAAAATTTCATTAGCGACGGAATATTTGCGATGGACACAAATTCCGTAGCAAAAAAACGTTTGCGACGGATCCTGCGACGGAAATAGAAACCTGCGACGGAATTGCGACGGATATTCCGTAGCAGAGTTTCCAGCCATGGCGCCTAGAAAATTAACATGGCGGGAATCTCTGCGACGGAAGTTCCGTCGCAAAGTGTAAGCTTGCGACGGACTGTGCGACGGAAGTTCCGTCGCAGATTCAAATATTTGACTGAAATATCACAACTGGCAAAGCCAGGTGGCATTTCTTTATGCGACGGAAAATCCGTCGCAAAGATTATTTAATAATAAATGCTGCGACGGACTTGCGACGGAATTTCCGTCGCAAGGTTTTTTTGATATATCCAGCAGCCAAGTCTTTCCCCGTATTTCATTTTACATAAATCAATTAAAATTTCGTCAACTCTACCTAAGACCCCACCGGCGCCACCCTAACCCAAGACCACCGGAGCCACCACAAACACCACCGGAACCACCACTTACACCACCGGAGTCTTCAATTGGTACGCCCCTCTTTCTCTCTCTCTCCTTCTTCTTAATTTGATTTTTCAGATCTACCACCCCCTCCCCTTGCCTGCCGCCGCCACCCCCTCCCTGCTGCCGCCACCCCCTCCCTGTCGCCGCCACCCCCCTCCTTGCCGCCGCCCGCACCCCATCTTTCCCTCCCTCCTTTGAATTGTTGTAATTATTAATATAGATAATTATTATTACTCCCTCCGTCCCGGTCATTTGTCTACCTTTACTTTTGTCACAATTATTAAGGAAATGTTGTTCATATATGATAGACTTAGTACCCATTCAAGAATTACGCATTAGGTGTAATTCTTGAATAGTCCCCGTTTTGGGACTGTCTTTGAATCTTTAATGCCATTTAGGTGGTAAATAGACCTGGCAAAAGCAACCCGACCCGATTAACCCGACCCGAATGACCCAACCCGTGACCCAAAACTGACCCGAACTACAACACCCGAATGTGACCGGAAACCCGATTGGACCCGACCCGACCCAAACACGACCCGATCTTTCTTGACCCGTAACTGACCCGACATGAAAATAACCCGATTCAAAACCACTTAACCCGAAAATGACCCGACAAAACATAACTTTAATTGAACCAAAAAGACTTAAAATGGCCTTTTGTCTCTTATTCTTTGACCCGAAAATGACCCGACCCGAAATTACCCAACCCAGTTGACCCGAAACGGACCCGACAACAAACCCGAAAAAAACCCGAAACCCGAAATGACCCGACCCGACCCGAATTTACCCGAAATCAACGAGAGACCCGAACTGACCCGACCCGAACTGGCCCGACCCGAACCCGACCCGATTGACCCGTTTGCCAGGTCTAGTGGTAAATACTAATCATTTTTTTAATTGTTATTTGACGATTAAGTTTGGTTGACAGTTCCTTTAATGTTCTCTGAATACATATGGAGAGTGACAAGTCATTCAACATTGTGTATTTGGAGAACTGTAGGGAATTGCTGCCGAATTTTCGTCTCATAACTATTAATTAAATGATTAGTATTTACTAATGGTATGAAAGATTCAAAGATGGGTTTAGGTTGGAGAGATAAGGACCCCATGAACTCGAATATTATTTTTTTTTGCAGGTGGAAGATGTTGTTGTTGTTGTTGTTGTTGTTGTTGTTGGAGGTTGGAGGTTGTTTATTGTTTGTTGTTTGATGTTTGTTTGTGTAATAGGATGTGTATTAGTAGTTATTATTGTTATTGTTGCTATTAGTAAACTTTTAGTTCTTGTTGTTATTGTTTTGAATATTTATTTAAGTCGATAATAATAATTATAAACGTGTATGTAGATTTGAAATGAAAAGAGTACAACGAGCATGGATGTATGAAAGATTGGATTGTAATAAAAAATTAAGGCAGGAGTTTGTAATGGGCGTTAATGAATTCATTAATTATGTTAAGAAACAAGAAGATTACGGTAGATGTAAGGAAATTAGGTGCCCATGTGTAAAGTGTAGAAATCGCAAATTTTTAGCCGAACAAGAAGTGAGAAAACACCTAGGACTTTGGGACTTTTGCGATTACTATTATGATTGGGTGTGCCATGGTGAAAATTATCCCGTTGAGGAGAGGTCTGACAATCCCTATAGGTCTGAGTAGATGTGTTGATAAACACGAGTTGAAACTACATGGATTGAAAAGTCATGATTGTCACGTGTTTATGGAGCGTTTACTTCCAGTGGCTTTAAGGCACCTTCTCCCGAAGAATGAGTGGAATGCTATAACTGAGCTTAGCCAATTTTTCAGAGATTTGTGTACTTCATCGATACAAGTTGAATAAATAACTACTCTCGAGAACAACATTGCCGAAATCATTTGCAAGTTAGAGAAGATATTTCCACCATTTTTTTTTAACTCAATGGAGCATTTACCAATTCATTTGCCGTATGAACTGAAAATGGGTGGTCCAGTGCAATATAGGTGGATGTATGAGTCATGTATCCTTTTGAGAGGTAATTAATTCCACAATTATCCAATTTTAACTTTAATTATTTCATTCTATCTTATCCAAGTTTTTTATAGGTTCTTAAATCATTTGAAAAAAAAGATGATAGGTAATTTCTGTTGCCGTATGAACTGAAGGTTCTATATGCAACGCGTATTTGCTTGAAGAAATTGCCAATTTCTGTTCCTTTTATTTTGAAGAGAACGTGGACACAAAAGCCAAGGATCTCGACGTACGCTTGAAAGAGCCTACGTATTCTACCTTACCCGAGATTTTTCAAGATCACGGGGGAATTAGTTCTGGAAAGTGTCGTGAAAGATTTTTAGAAGACAACGAATATGAGCGTGCACACTTATATGTTTTATCTAACTGTGATTTAGAAGAATTGAAGCATAACGAAGTGTAAGTAAAAAAAATCGTCCTTTGAAACTTTAATTATTAATAATTAATTATAACAACATGCATGTAAAAACTATTACTTAATTCGACATTTTTTATAATGAATATAGGATGTTTGAAAATTATATCAAAACAGAATATTCCCAATTTCTCACAGCCGAGGATATTTGGAACAAATTTGACACAAGATTTCCCCAATGGTTTAGAGGACAAGTAAGTACATACTACATACTAACACCAGATTACTCTTTTTTTTCAATTTTTTTAATACCTGAAGGTATTATAATTTGATAATAATTTAACAATGATAGGTAAACAACTTAAAAGATCCAGTTCTCATTGCCTTAGCACAAGGTCCTTCGAAAAGGGTGCGAACATGGAAACGTTATTTCATTAACGGATACAAATTCCGCACTTTCAAAGATGGGTTAGATTTGGAAAAATCAACACTTAATAATGGAGTATGTGTAAGTTCGACTGAGGGAGCTGACTACTATGGAACACTCAACGAAGTTGTTGAATTGTCGTACACAGGCGAAAAAAGCACATATAATGTTATTTTATTCAAATGTGATTGGATAGATAATTCTGAAAAAGGAATGCAAATACATAAGGATTATAAACTTGTGGATGTTAATCGAAGCAGAAAATTTCCGAAATATGATCCATTTGTGTTGGCTTATCAAGTTGAACAAGTTTATTATACTTCATATCCAAATATCAAAAGAGATAAAGATAAGTGGTCAGCAGTATTCAAAACTAAAGCCAGATCGCATGTTGATGCACCTATTGTCGAATCTGCGTTTCAAGAAGATGTTATTAGTAGTGAGACACTACTATCAATAATTGAAGTGCCAGATGATAATGAAATTATAGAGGAGGAGGAAGAAGAAGCTCAAGTAGAGGACAATAATGAGGAGAAGGTAGAAGAGGAGGAGAAGGAGGATGAGCAGAAGCGGAAGGAAGACGGAGCAGAAGATAAAGAGGAAGATAAAGAGGAAGATAAAGAGGAAGATTTTATAGACTCCCTTTTTAAATACAACATTTCCGAAAACCAATATTTAAGTAGTGATGATGAATAAGATTATTTCTAATTCTTATATTAGTTGCAACTACTTTTTCTAAATGTGTGGGCGTTTGTAAAACAATTTTATTTGAGCTGTTGACAGTTGTTTTTATTATTCATTAATACCAATATATAGTTTCTTGTCATTTAATTGTACATACATGTTTGTTAATTCATCACAACTTTGAATAGTTTAGTTTTTCTCTATATGGCGGGCGGAGGACGAAGAAGAGGTAGTACGAGTAATGTAGGAAACAGAGCGCAGGAGGATGAGAATGAACAAGTGAACCAGGGTCGAGACGACTTTGATGATGATGGCGGCGATAATGCTAGGTCCAACCCATTCACCCCTTTCCCTCCTTTCCCTCCAATCACTCCACTGACTTGAGTGATTAGTTAACTATTTGGTACTTTGAACCTTTTATTTGTAAGTCTTTAATTACTTTTATGATATAAAATCAAAACTTTGTTCGGTTTTGTGTTACATTAGTAACTTTGTTGGACGCGTAACTGCTGGAAAACTTCTGTAATTTGCAGGTTTTTTGTCGTTTTAACGCGTGTAGAGGGGATGCAGGAAACATCCAGGTTCTTGAAAATACATGCATTATTGCGACGGAATTTCCGTCGCAAAAATTGACTGACTTACAGCCAAGTCAAACATAAAGTCAACTTTTGCGACGGAAAGTCAAACCTTTGCGACGGAAAGTCCGTCGCAACTGTTGACTTTATGTTTGACTTGGCTGTACAGGTGGCAGTCAAGTCAAACAAGCAGTCAACGGTTGCGACGGAAAGTCAAGTTTTTGCGACGGAAATTCCGTCGCAAATGTTGATTTTATGATTGACTTGGCTGTACAGGCCAGGTGGCAGTCAAGTCAAACATTCAGTCAACATCTGCGACGGAAGTTCCGTCGCAAAGATTGACTATCCGTCGCAAAATTGTGCGACGGATTAATCCGTCGCAAAATTGTGCGACGGATTAATCCGTCGCTTATTTTCGTCGCAATTACTACTGTTTGCGACGAAAATAAGCGACGGACACTATCCGTCGCAAATCCGTCGCAAATCAGTCTTTAGCGACGGAAATTCCCTATCTAGCGACGGAATAATCCGTCGCAAAACGAACTTTATTTTGTAGTGTATGACCGCCTGATTTGAACACCATTTTTTCTTAAATTAAATTGTACGTTAATTACGTCAATGATGAAAATTGTATTATGATGTTGGAATAAAAATCGTTACTTAAATTATACAGAGTATGTAATTTGAATATTCAACTATTGACTTATTTATATCATCTAATAACGCTCATTTATATGTTCATGTCCAATAATTGCACATGTAAATACGACTCGTACATTATTTGCACGGGTTTAAAACTAGTAAATGAATTATTTCTGTATCAAAGCGGCCTAAGAGGGTAGAGAGAAATAGGAACAGGCCATGATTGTTTATTACTAGCTACCGGATAAATCGATAATCTCATACATTTTCGGTATGATTAAAATATATCTCATACTATGTGTATATCACCTAAATGAATAAATTCATCAATTGGACGGAGGAAATATATATAATACCGCGTTACATAAAAAATTAATTCATTCGGTTAACTTAAAGACAATGTCCCAAATACAAAACACGACCTACATATATGAGGTTCCTGTCTATAAATAGGAAAATACAATTGTAACAAGAGATCCACTGAGATTCAAATTGGGTCCACTCGAAATAAAATCGTAATCACAATCATTTAAAAATTGTCATTTCCCTCAACAAATATTATTGAACGGATCACAACTTTTGGACAATGCATCATCGTTCAGAGTACGTAGCTAGATCAACATACATTGTGAACAACCAGCTAGTCTCATTGAATACGGGTATATTCGTCTCACAAGAAGGTAAGTGGGCAAGTAAATAAATCTCCACTTACTCTCCCACTTACCTCCTTATGAGTGAAAATATGATTCGTCTTCATCAAAGACGTTCCACTTACCTCCTTATGAGTGAAAATCTGATTCGTCTTCATTGAAGACGGATATTTCCCGTCTTCGATGGAAATTTGTGGTGAACAACATACCTCTTCTTAGTTCTTACCGACTTGCATATAGTTGTATATTGATCTACATCCATGACGCTGGACACTACATATTCCAATACCAACTTCATTGAAGATGATCTCACGTAAAGTTATTAATTGACATTTGGTATAATTTAAATTATAAACCGACTGCTACATACAAAGTCTAACAATAATTAAAATCATTAATGACAAGTTGACAACTATCCAAAATATTTATAAACTAATAATGTCCTAAAAATTGCTTTTAACTAACTAAGACAAGAATTAGTTGTCTTAATTTCATTAAAACTTTAATGATTTTGCAGTATTTTTCTTTCTAAGAAAAGGTCCAAGAAAATCAACCATTAATTATTGCCTGATAAATGATCAGAATGTGCAACCAATAAAATAAAGTACCGTCTCACAATACTCTAAGATAGTCTTATTCTATAATTTGTATAGAATCCGCTAGTAATTACTCGTTGATTGATTTAATTTATCAACAAATAACAGCAGGATAAAAAAAGACAATTTCAAAAATCGTAACACGATACATAATAATTCCATTTTCACTTCTTTTATTAAAATAAATTCACAATTTTAATATCATCTTACTAATAATATCGTTCTATCAAATTAAACCCGCATCTTCTTAATCAAAAACTTAATTATCCATTCAAGATTTGATGCAAAAGATCAAGAGAGCCAGGGGAAATTACACCTCCAGGAGAAATAAAATTATTATTATTGGTAGAAAATGGACTAACCACATAATTATTACTCCCATCTACGTATAACTCCTATTATTATTACCATCATGTTGTATATTTAATCCAAAGTTCATATTATTATTATTATTATAATTATAATTATAATTATAATTATAATTATAATTATAATTAATATTAGCATAATTTGGATCATTAAAAAAAGGTGAAAACAAATTTGGTGAAATTGGAGGAAGTGAACCTGGTCCAGGTGATAATATCCCTGGAACAAACACTCTTGACCTTTCTACCCCTTCCTCATCACCACCCATACATGCAATATCCTTACTCTCTAGGGGCATTTTCGTCTTTTCAATGCTAGCGAACCGTGCCGCGGGCGATATGGGCCCACTCACGTAATGAGTATCCATGGAAGACGATGACGTGGCATCAGGACCAGTTAACCGTTGTACAAGCCTCATGAACTCATTAGGGTTTGCATGGATTATCTTAGGAGACACGGTATATATTATCACAGGCTGACGTGGCTGCTGAGTTGGCTGGTTCTGCTGATATGGCACTCCAGGTGGCGCGACGGGTGGTTTTTTGATCTTAACGGATTCTTTTCTAACCTTTAAGGGGGCCGGTCTAGGGCCTTGTAGCTCTTTTCGAGGCGGTCGGCCGCCTCCCGGATAATCTAAGGGTTGGTGGTGATCCATATAACTATTGTAAATTGTAATGATGAAAATGTATGTAAATATGTAATTAGTAATGTTGATTAGGATTAATTAAGGTTATTTAAGTACGGAAACATGTATATATATAAAGGGCATAAAAATAGGATAAAGATATATGTATGCTATAAAGAGAGGAAGGAAGGTGGAAATGTAGAAGTCAATGGAAACATAAGAATTAATTAATAAGATTAGTGGTTGAGTAGGTTTGTTGTCTTGTTCTTGATAATGTTTGCAAGTTGAACTTAGTAGGTTTGCAAGGTAAGAAAATTCTATTGTTGCATGCTACTTGGTTAATTATTAAACTACTTAATTAGTGATGTTATTATACTATTATATTAATACTTTTATAATTAATGTTAATAACATTATTGATTGATTAGATATAAAAGGTTGATTTCGTGGTGTTGCATGTGAATGTTTGAACTTGTCCAACTTTTTGCAAGAAGATGTTGTCAATTGTCATATATGCTACATATATTGGAACTTGGAAGTGTACAAATGGAAAATGTTAATTGTGCTCTATAAGTTTTTTGATCACAATAGTCTTAATTAACCATATAATGAATTCAATTATAGAAAATAAAGACTTTAATTTATAATCCTAGAATTAAAGCACTTTATTGTCTCAATGAAACTAAAATTGTTCAATTATAACTTCTTGCTCATTATAATGACACAATATATATAGATTAAAAAATGGACTAAACTTTATAAGAGAAATCTGTATTTCTTAGGATAATTTCGATCTAACATTTTTTTCTAAAAGTTTTTGGACACATGTTAATAAGTTAATTAGAGAAACATTATTAAGAATATATCATGAAAAAAAAGATATACAAACTCCTATTAACCATAAATAGTGAAGTATTTTCAACAATATTTCTCTATTAACCTTATTAACATGTGCCATTAGGAATGACAAATGTTAGATAAACCAACGGCACATGTTAGATAAAACGTTTTTATAAATAGCATGCATGACTTCTACTATATAATACTCCGTAGTTGATAACAAAAAGAATTACGACAGTCGACAGTCAAATGGTGTCCTCTTAATAATCAGAGTAATTAAATTGATATTCCATATTCATAATGACTTCACCAGCTTAACTAGCAAATTAAGTTTTCCATCTTAAAAATAGACGGAATAAAAAGTGATTCTTATCCGAATCGAGATGGTGATCTAGTAATAATTTAACCCATACAAACCTTGATGGATTTAAATAATCAAGTTCGCCGCCGGCTACCTGCTACATACGAAGTATGTGAGACTTCTTAACTTCTTCAATTAAATAGCTAATTGCCAAATTTACGGTATCACCTATAAACAAATAAATGAGTGATTAATTATACAATTCTAAATCAAAATCAAATGCATAATTTCAAGTTGCATTATTAATCATGCAGATTGGTTTACTGTGTTAATTTGTGATGCATGTGAAATTATATTCTATACGATAATAATAGTTTGGTTCTATTTTGTATGAATCGTATGATAAATTTTATTTTTCGGTAAACCTTTACCTTTAATTTTATAAGAGTACTTTGAAAAAAAAGTTTATAAAAACTTGTGTAAAAGGATTTGTCATGGAAAAATATTTTCATATGAGTAGATATTATTGAATATTTGCTCAATTATATTATAAAATGTTGACGAAACTTTTTTTTGTCTCAAAAGTAAAAAATGAAAAAAAAATTAGAACATGAATACATTTCAAATTAAACATAATTAAATTTCTTAATTTAAACAAAAAAATTAAAGTTGTACATAATTTTCAATTAACTAATATAAGACTTTTTATAAACAATCAGTCACATCAAAATAAATATTAACTCTCATTTGAGCTAGTCTTACCATAATTTATTTTATTGCAATATTGACCGTTATTATAATATTAGGCATTTAGGCGGCAACAACAATAATCTTCTATCGTAAATAGAGAAGTTTTTATTAGTAACCATATATATAATTACTAATGTCATGTTAGATCAATATATCTTTTACGTTTTACTTTTTATTGTTTATTAGTTTTAAAATATCTTATTTTGTTAGGGTTTTTTCCAAGAGAAACTCAACTTATTTACTAATAGACTAAATTAAATGGAAACTTAGTAAGAATTAATTTGTAAGCTATACTGAATTGAATTGAACTTAATAAAAAAGCTAATGAACTGAAGTGAATAAGCTGAAATAAAACAAAAAAGAACATGATAATCTTAATCCATAGATTTTAACCATTCACTTTAATAATTTGTGTTTTTGTAAATCAATTTGATTTTTTGTCATTTTGCATTCAACCAAACTAAAATAAAATAGCCGAAAACGACTAGGAACACCAAATTGGTAGTATAAAAATCTATACACCATATCATCACAAATTCTCATTTGTGACGGACCGATTCGTCGCAAACTTACCACGGGTCAAATTCCCTCACAAAGAGTAAGTGGAGTGCAATTGTAGCCCCAACTTGCCTTGCCACTTGCTCTTTATGAGGGGATTTGACCCAATCGCAAACTTGCGACGGATCGCCCCATCACAATGGACACTTATTGCCATATCATAACTTGTCAATCAATTTAGTTTAAAATAAGATAAAAGCAGATAAAAGGACAAATATATGCGGCACCTGTACTATGGTCTATTGGTCTATGTATGTGACTTCTTTTGAAGAAGCTTCTGCGTTAACTTTATGAGTGTTGCTAAACTAATTGCCAACAATATACGTCCGAAACTAGCTTTGACCTAATTAATCCCCAATTTCTTTTCTATATTTGATTTCATACTACACGATTCTAGCTACTTACTTTATGTTTTCTCTAATAGTGAGGGTACTAGATAGCACGAAAACTCATTTTAATCAGACGTCTCGTGTTAGACAGCATATCGGGCACTGATACTCTTCGGACACACCTCTAGACGTATCGATACCTTTAAACGAGAAACGAGAGGTCGAAAGACTGAAAGAGATTGATTAGAAGACGAGTTTGGGTGAGAAATGAGAATGAGTTATCAAAGTTAAATTTTATCTTTAATTATTTAAATGTAGCATCAAATACATTTAGGAAAATAAAATTATATGTTATTTATAACTATAAATTATATATTTATTAAATTTACGCGTCGTGTGTCCTAAAATTCACAGTATGCGGGGTCACGTATTCGTGTCGCGTCTGTGCCCCGTGTCCGTTTTGGTGCTACTTAGGTGATCAGAGCAACGAAATTGAAGGAATGAAAGAAGTTTATTATATGGAGCAAGAATTAAGGAATTAAAATTAGAGAGTTACAAAAAAAATTATTAAAAATTATGAAAATATTAAACAATTGAGAAACTTTGCACAAATTCATCTTATATTCCGTATGATGAACGAAATTTAGACAAAAGCCTAGGTTAAATTATATGTTCAAATTTAGTTGTAAAATAGTGATCGATTATTATAATTAATTGATTATTAATGAATTATTTGTTAAACGACATCAAGCAACTCTTCCCGATCGGTCACATGAATTTGACTGTTGCAATTTGACAAGAGATTTGAAGGAACACAAATTCTTGTTTACAACGAGAGCGTAAAATCATCCAAACCAAACACTTTTTCCGGGGATGATGGGGTGATTAACCTCTCGTTATAATTTACAACGGTTATAAGCAAGACTAATTTAGGAACAATCAGCGTGGAGAATAAGAGTAATTATGTTGCAATCTTCAAAAAGAAAATCTAATTTGTCTTTTGATTAAGATTACTTTTTTTTTTTTTGAAAGTGTTCTTACTTCTTAGACATAAACGCATAGCAGTAGGTCTTGCTTAAGACGGGTCGGATCTTGCAACGGGTATTTTGTGAGAGGAAATGGGTAGAGGGGACAAGGTGGGCTCCCCCCATGTGCTCTCCACTCACCCTTAATGGGTATTTTGTGAGAGAATAAGGTATCCGTCTTAAGCTTAAGACGGATACCTCCGTCTGAAATAAGAATTTGTGAACGCATAGTACTATAGTAGGGTCTAGAACATTTTACATTTAGGCCTCAATTATTTGAGTCAGTAAACTAGCCTTTACTCCTTTGATACCTTGACTCTCTCAAGTCTCAAGTCTCTTTTAACATCTTGAACTAGGTCAAGTTCGTCCACTTAATTTCACTAACTTTGCATTTTCGGCTCCATAGCCTTACCTTTTCTAGAAGCCCTATTAAATGAGGCCATTAGTATTTGGAAGGTAGGAAATCAAGCACACCAATAGAAAAAAAAAAGATGGACTTCTAAAAGGATTTTTATTTCCGGTTTTAAGAATTACGAGTACTTCTATCATGTAAAACTGTTGTACGTACGACAAAAGATAATACATGAGGTATTGTTTGACGGTTAGTATTGTAAGATCGTTGCGCGCCATACAACTATAAAAGATATAATTAATTACTGCATTTCTTCACCTATTTTTAGTAATATGCTACTCCAAACAAAAGTCGGTATTGATATTGTTGATGAGGTGACGGTGAGTTACGCCCCATCGGTGATCGATAGTGGGTCATCACATCATTGCACTTAACTAGCTGATAGTCGGATACGTACATGCGGTCGAACAACAAAATTACAGGCAACATATTGAAGAGACAAATAATAAAATAGCATTTCAAACAAGCAGCTATTAGAGTATATTCTTAGCAGTTAGTACCATGCGATCATTTGATACGGAGTACACCCTACACAAATTCTTACTTAAGACGTGGCGACCCTAGCTTATTTGATACGGAGTACACACCACACAAATTCTCTTAAGCTAGGGAGTATATTTTATGTCATTTGATACGGAGTACACACTAGCTCATTTGATATTCTGATATGATGTAATTTAAGCAGATTTTGATTATGAAAATATCACTATGTTCACCTTTTTCCACGACCATTGTCGTCTCTTCTCTATTTTCCCTTCGTCCTAATAATCTGTTTACCTTTAACAAAGAATTAGAAAGGTAAACTAATTGCGAATTCTAGTTTACTTGTGGCCCCTATCAATTACGAGAGCTGAATAGCTACTACATAATTTTCGTCGAGTTAGTTAACTAGATGCACCAGTAGTTAGTTTTTGACAGTTTTCGCTTTACTTATTAGTACATCTTAACTTAGTCTCCTTTCCATTACTTTGTTATTTTCGAGTAATCTTAGTTGCGAAACTGTAAGCCGGGGAAGCGAGACTTGGTGTATAGACTATAGTCAAAGACATAGCATACACTCATACAAAATCAATACTACTCACACTTTTGGATCGAACACAAAGCGATTTGAGTGGTAAGCGAACAAGGACTTGTAACACGAGGTCGAATAAAGTTCGGGAAAATGCATGTATCTGCGATATTGTATCCACTATCCAGTCCAGTTAAAACTATAAGATGTGAGGTTTGTATTATTGAATGTGTACTGTTACAATTGAAAGCTATGGTATATATACTAGTGCTCTAGGTTAAGATACAAGGATGTTGCTATAATTACAATATATGATTGTGTAAATATGTCTAGTTGTATTTCCATTTAAGTGGATTCTTGCTTAGTAGAGAAAGATGTGGGAGATATGGAAGATATGGAAGATATATGGTTAATACGCCCCCGCAAGATGGACGTCGTTGAGAGAAGGCCGATCTTGCCTCGTAGGTCATGGAAGCGTTGTTTTGGTAGTGGTTTGGTAAGAGCGTCAGCGAGTTGGTCTTTGCTGGCAACGTGTTGTATGCGAATGTGACCAAGCTGGAGTTGTTCCCGGACGAAGTGAAAGGAGAGCGCCATGTGCTTCATTTTTGAGTGGAAGACGGGGTTTTTGGCATACATACTGGCTGACATGTTGTCGCAGTATAGGGCTGGTGGTTTGGTGATGATGATGTGAAGTTCGGTAAGAAGATTACGGAGCCAAAGGAGTTCCGTGGTGACGGCAGCTACTGCGCGGAATTCGGCTTCTGTAGTGGATAGTGCAAGGCCTCGTTGCTTTTTGGAGGACCAGGAGATAGGGTTGCGACCTAGATAAACGATGTATCCAGTGGTTGAGAGGTAGTTGTCCTTATCACCTGCAAAATCAGCATCACAGAAAGTATGTAAGCACAAAGGAGAGGTGCGATGAAGTTGAAGACCAAGATTTTGGGTCCCTTGGAGGTAGCGAAGTAGTCGTTTTAGTGCGGACCAGTGGTTCGACGTAGGGTGGTGGAGAAATTGTGCAAGGCGGTTGACGGTGAATGCAATGTCCGGTCGCGTAAGGGAGAGATATTGAAGGCTTTCTACTATAGCGCTTTAGTCCGAGTGGTTGTGGATGGGTTTATTATCTTCATGAATGAGATGAGAGTCGGTTGTTAGAGGTGTGGTGTTGGGTTTGGCGTCGGACATGTGTTCGGTATGCCATGCTCGAGGAGCTTGTTTTAAGCCATAGATTGCTTTGTTGAGTTTGCATACGTAAGTTGGTTTAGATTCGTCGACAAATCCTTGAGGTTGCGCCATATAGACATCATCGGTTAGAGTGCCTTGTAGAAAGGCATTATTGACGTCGAGTTGACGAAGGGACCATGAGTTGGTGACGGCAAGAGAAAGGAAAAGGCGTACCGTGGTGGGTTTGACGACGGGACTGAAGGTTTCATTGTAGTCAATGCCAGGTGATGGTCGGTTCGTCGTCAAAACAAACATAAAAAATAACCCAATAAAAGTAGTATAAAGGGGTCGAATCCACGAGGATGATGGGGTCAACTACTAGTTCGATTGAATCCTATTCTAGCCTAAAATGTGACGGATTGGAAAGTTAACTAAAAACTAGGAAAAACAAGTAATCGCTAAATAGTAAAGATGAAAACAATTAAGGGAAAGACTAAGGTGAAGGGTTCACCTTAGGGGGATTAATGGGTTAGTCGGGTAATTAGCAAATGGGTAACAAATTCGAGTAAAATCGATTGCTAATGTCTCAACAATCGATAATCATCAACAAAGCCATCGCATTTGTCTCAAATCACCCATATAAACACTTAGTCTAATCGTCTCTACCACCGTCGCTTAAGAGAAAATCAAACCATGCTTGATAAAATGGCAACTTTCGTTCACACATTTCATCAAACACTTAGTGCGCATATGGGTAATACCCAAATAATTACCACGAATCTACTAATTACCCAACTAATTAACCCACATAATCCTCCCTTAGGCTCCCCCAAAACCCTAGAAGAGAATCTACTCACTCATTCTAAGGGAGATCAAACAAGTAGAGGGAAGGAGGAGTTCAATAAACATTATGCTATGAGATGAATAATAATAACAATCAAAAGATGAACAATAAACTAGAAATGTAATTAAATTGCATAAATAACAAAAAGATGAGAAATTTAATACCAACAAGCTTGAATTAGTGAAGAGGGAGAATGTCTTCAACCCAAAATCCTCAATACAAACTCCAAACTAGGATAATTCTAATAACAAAGACTAGATCTAACAACTTGAAATGAGAAACTAAGCTTGATTAGGGAATGATTAGGAGAGTAATTAGGACTAAATTAGGTTACAAATTATCTAGGGTTTTGTGCTAAAAGGAATGTAAAAGCTGCTTACAAAATAATAGGGGGAGGGTATATATAGGTATCTCGAAATTAAGGAAGAAATTAGAAGAAGAGGGCGAATTTTCAGCCTTGTGTTCTTGGCCGGTCGACCGGCCGCCGACCCTCTGATCGGCCTGGAGCACATCAGTAGCTTCCCCAATGACGCCTTCAAAAACTTCAAAAAATCTTCTAAGTATGGAAAATGGGGGTCTGGGCCGGTCAACCGGCCGCCGGTCCCCCACCGGCCTGGAGCACATTTTCACTATAATGATCATTCTGATGTAGTGCAGGCCGGGTAGGCGACCGGTCGCCGGTCGACCGGCCGGCACTACCTGACCAATTCTCCTCTTTCTCATTTTCTTTCATTAGTGGAGTTGAGGTCTAGACCGGTGGACCGGCCGCCGGTCTGGGGACCGGCCTGGAACACCTGATGACTCATTTCTTCACTTCTTCATCTCATCTTCGAATCCCGACTCATGCAAGACCCTATTGCTCCGATTTCTTCATTTCCGCCTTTATTCCTACAAATTAAGACCGACATTCATAGCACGGGAAATCGGGAAGCAAAATGCAATCAAGGGCACGTAAATCCGTGTAAACGGACCAAAATGGGGACGAAAATGAGGGAAAATGTGACTAATTAAATGCTTATCAAAATTCCCCACACTTAAGACTTACTCGTCCCCGAGTAAGTAAACAAAATTCGAGACCCATAAGTACCCTTATTCAACACTACACTAATACTAAGGCTACTACCTAAACTACTAATAATATCCGACGGTAGGCAATTAACGGGCCTCCTCCGTCCCTTCAACTCACAACGAGATACTCATGAGGTAGAGTACCTCCTTGCAAGGCAAGTAGGGGCTTGCTCAAAATTTTGACGCATCCAAATGAAAAACACGTAAGAACACGACAAAGATGCATCTAACGAAAGAAAAATCACATGCCTCATCCATGTGACGGAAATATCTAAAAGGAAAACCGTCTAAATAATGCATGATCCTTATAAGCCACTAATATCATAAAGCATGGAAAAATATTCGCCTCCTAGCGGTGCAAGTCTAATGAAAATTTCGAACCCCGTCTACTATTTGCTTGGCCAAAAGCGATAAAATGGAAGATGGAAATGAAATCCTCGTGACGTTATTAAGCACAATAGCATATGGAATTCACGTTTCTCAAATAAATGAGACACAAGGGTCGTCCCGTCTCACTATGCAACTTCAAAGGTAAATGATTCAAGAAGGATAAAAGGAAATTGAGATTTGAGTCTAAGTGCTTGCAAAACTTTTCATTTCACACTTTGCTTTCTTTTTCTTTTTCTTTCTTTTTGATTTGCATTTTTGGTTTGCAATTCTTGGCATGAAAGCACACGGTTTCCGTCAAGGACATGCGGTCGGAACCAACAATAGGGGTATCCCCACCGTAGTGGCATCGAAAGGGGGCCTAGATATGGGCCCACTAGAATCCCTAGAAGTTCCGTTTTGCACTTCCTCGACGAAAACAAGAAAAGATGATAATTGACTCAATATTTTCAGCTTGTTTGATTTGTTTCCTTTTTTTTTTGAGCAAAAGTGTAAGAACAATGAATCATGGTTGGTTGCATAGCAAGAACGGTCACCTAAGAATCCTCTCTACCATCGGAATAATCACATCAATCGAGGTTGTCGAGGTGGAATAAGCGCAAACTCGTGACTCGGCATTAGTAGACGGGTTAAAACTCACTAAAAATGCACAACCCAGGGCGTCTAAAATTTCACGATTAAGATGAACACTTTATGAATAAAAAGTAGCAAAAAGGGACTATGCACATTCAACAAGTTTTCCAAAAAGACAATTATTAAAACATTTTTCTAAATGCAACTATATGCCATGATGCAATCTAGCATATATACAACTTAAATGCACATGCTCTAACCGACTATATGACACATAAGCTAATGCTATCTCCTAACAGCACACAAGTGGCACACACGCCAATCAACAAAATTCACACCATCGTCATCAACACATCCCGTCCTCAAGTAAGAAGGAAAGGAGATAAGGGAGAAGAGAAATAGGAAAGATCTCACCAAAGCGTCTTCATTTTCCCTTTTTCGTGCCTCATATGATGTGGGGCGCACCTATGGATGGAGATAAAAAGAAACACACGGCAATATATACAAAATAAACTATATACAAACTAATCTAAACATATATTTTTTTGGAAAATTTTCAAATTTTTCGATTTTTAGGCATTTTTCAACTTTTTTCAAAAATCAACGATATATACAAAAGAAATAAAATCCTCCCCACACTTAAGTCTTACTCGTCCTCGAGTAAGTGACTCAAATATGAAAGGAGGGAAAAAAGAAAAGGAAAACAAAACAATTTTTTTGGGTTTTTCAAATTTTTCGGGAATTCCCTCCCCACACTTAGCATTTACATGGTGTGAGGGGTGAATTCAAAGCAAATAACATGTTTTTGGGTTTTTAAATATTTTGAAAAATAAAAACTTGTTTTTTTGGGGTTTTTGATTTTTGATGAGTAATCACAATATGAACAATATATACAAGAGGGTTAGCTCGAAGTAAATGCATGAACTTAATAAAATTCCTAAAAGTAAATGCAAAATGATATAATACAAAGGCATGATATGAGAAAATGCAAACTACACTATATGCTAATCTAGAGTCTCACTGCGGTGGTAAGGTGCATAAATGCAAGCCCCTCATGGGGGTACCTCCCACAGGAAAGTCTAGTGTGCCATATCGGAGTCTCGTCGTGGCGGTAAAATGCATAAATGCACGCCCCTCATGGGGGTACCAACCACGGGAAAGTCTAAAAATGACACCAAACAAAATGCAACTACGCTATATGGATGCAAGGCTAACATGTGACGATATGTTACAAAATTAAATTCTAATGCAAGCCTAAATGGATGCAACTAAATGGATAACTAAACTAAGATATAATACAACTATCTAAATGCATGCGAAAATATAAATATGATGAAGATTTGGATTAAAAGGGATCATACTCATGGGTTTCCGGCCTCAAGAGTATCCAGTGAAATCAGAGGATGTAGTATCAAATTGGCCATGACTGGCCTCAGCAAAAGACGCATCTACATCCTGGGCTCCCGAACCAGAGCCGCCACCCTCCACAATCTCGAACCGTGGACCCATCCTGTCAAACCACTCGGCATTCTGAGCCGCAATCTCTGGGTCCACCTCCTCCTCATCAACTACCGGCTGAGTAAAACCCGGCGCAGAAGAATAATAGTCTGGCTGAACATTGAAATCTCCGAACACCCTAGAACCCTGGTCATACCCGCCCTCTGGCCACATAAAATAGGACGGATGTGGGCCAACTGGCTCCCTATACCCCTCCCTACACCAATTATCGTAAGAAGGGTATTGGCCAAGAGCCAAATCATAATACATCCTGTCCATCCTCTGCGACAAAAGAGCTCTATCCCGAGCTTCCTCCTCTCGCCACTTAGCTGCCGCCTCTCTTTCCCTAGCCGCTGCCTCTCTCTCCGTAGCTGCTGCCTCGGAGGCCAAAGTCATATCGGCCATGAACTGGATCAAGGAAGGATCCAAAGGTGGGTAACTGGGAGTGGTGGAAGTGGATGCCTCGGGTTGGGATGAATTGGGCCAAGGACGCCACTGCTGCTGATGATAAAAGGGGTTCAGATAAGGCAAGGTGGTGGAAGTGGGGCCCTGCTGCTCTCTCCTATATGTGGTGACGGGGGCAGTAGGATCTCGCCTAAATGCGGTAACTGGAGCTAGTTGATCTTCCGGGGTTTCTTCAGGTGGTGGTGGAGGGTTCTCCTCCTCTAGGGGGAGAAGATAGTGCGCGCTATCAGGAACCACTTTCATAGCCGCACTATTCGGGAGGGGAATAGAATTTACCCCTCGAATCCTCCAATATGTCTTCCCGTCCTCAACTCTCTTTACTACCCACTCAAGCTTCTTTGAAATATAATCCTCCGTCAACAAGGAGCATCCCCCTAAACACCTCAAATCACGCTCATATAGAGCATCTCTACATAGGACATGGGCAATCTTGGTGACAATTCCCCCTAAATGGATTCCGGTCGGGCTAAATGGGTCATTGGCAATTTTCTGAAAGTGGAGAGCGACATAGTGACCAATGTTGACTCCAAATCTAATCGGCTTTTGGAACAAGTAAGCCGCCAAAATCGAGAGCTCATCAGCCCGAAAATTATGACACTCCTCTCTCCCAAATAACCTCCAACCCATAAAACTGTGCCAAAACCTAATAGGGGCATTGTGGCAAGCATTTGCCGGCCTCTTAGACCCCTTCTCAAATTCAAAACCCGATATAGCAGTCCACACATCATTCACATTAAAGTTTTCGGGGACTTTGTATGACTTATGAAATTTGACCCCTAAAACCTTACAAAACTTCTCAAGGGGAATGCTAAAGGCGATATTCAAGAGGCGGAAAGATACCATTTTGACCATACCCGTATTCCTATCCTTCTCATGACTAAATGAACTTAAAAACTCCCAAGTAAGACGGGGGTAAGTACGGAAGTGCTGACCGTAGAGTTCCCCCATACCCAAACCTTTGAAAAGCTCAAGAGTTACCGTATCAAGGCCGAGGTTTCGCATAGTATTCTGACAAATAAAACGGGAGTGGGGAAGGCTTCTGCGTTTTAAACATTGAAATTTACCTCTTGCGATTTCGCTGACGAAGACGATATCGGGAAAATCGTCATCTGGACCCATACCCGCCGTAACTTGCTGAAGTCTAGCTTCTAACTCCGCCTCAAGCTGAGCCCTTGTTCTTTTCCTTGGTGGTTGAGCCATGGTGATTTTTTTGTTGAATTAGTCAATCGAAAGTGGGAAAAAATTGGGGAAAAATGAAGTTTTTGAAGTGGGGGATGATTGTATTTGAGGTAGTGGGTTAATTTTTGGGTTTGAATGTTGGAGTGATGGAGTTTGTGGAGATTTTAATGAGTTTTTTGTGGAGTTTTTGTGGAGATTTGAAGGAAGAAGGAGAAAGAAGGGAGAAGAAAACAAGAAGAAAGAAAGAAATAAGGGGGCTCACGAGTGATTTTTAGCCTCGGGTGAGGTCTGGGCCGGTCCAGGCACCGGCCGCCGGTCGACCGGCCTGGAACCCAGTACAAAAAAATTTCGATTTTTGGCTTTTTTTATTTTTGCATGTTCAGGTAGTCTAGGCCAGTCGGCACCCCGGCTGCCGGTCGACCGGCCTGGACCTCAGCTCAAAATAATCAACCTTCAAAATTTCAGCGATAATGTGCTCTGGGCCGGTTGTCAGACCGGCCGCCGGTCGACCGGCCTGGAGCACAGGTCAAAATTTTCCAAAAACTCGCCTTCAATGATAATGAGCTCCAGGCCGGTCGGCACACCGGCCGCCGGTTGCCCGGCCTGGAATACCTGTACTTCAATTCCCCGTCTTCAAAATTCACCTTCTGGAGTGCTCTGGGCCGGTCGGCACCCCGGCCGCCGGTCGACCGGCCTGGAGCACTTCTCCTCTTATTCAACTCGCCTTCAAAATCACAACATATTCCCAAAGAAACCCAAGTCACCCACAATATCTACCCAACCAACATAGTCCCAATGACACGGTTTTGATCCAAACCCGACTACAAGTGTTTCCAACCTACCTAAAACTTCTTCCAAAGACGAAATACCCGAGTGTACAATACCAAATCTTCACAACTACTCCTAATATGCATGCTATATACAAAAAATTGGTGGTTGTTGAGGGACTCCACCAAACCTATCAAATCACAAGAGTTTACAAACAAGACTCCTCCTCGGGAAGTGGATCCCCAAGGAAGAGTACTTCCACCGTTCCTTTTTCATCGCCATCAAAATATCTTTTCACTCGATGCCCATTGACCTTGAAATTACCACCTTCTTCGCTCCAAAGTTCAAAAGCTCCATGTGGTGAAATGTCGATAACTTTGAAAGGACCCGACCATCTAGAGCGTAGCTTTCCCGGAAACAACTTGACTCTGAGAATTATAGAGTAAGACTTGGTCACCCACTTTTACATCTTTATCAACCAATTTGGCATCATGCCATTTCTTTGTTTGCTCCTTGTAAATCTTTGAGCTCTCGTAGGCATCAAGTCTTAATTCTTCAAGTTCACTCATTTGGAGAAAACGTAGCTCTCCGGCCATATCAATGTCAAAGTTCATTTCTTTCAAGGCCCACCATGCCTTGTGCTCCAACTCGATTGGCAAGTGACAAGCTTTTCCATAAACAAGCTTGTAGGGAGTTGTGCCGAGTGGAGTTTTGAAAGCGGTGCGAAGGGCCCATAAAACATCCGGAAGCTTTTGAGACCAATCCTTCCTACCTTTGCTTGTAGTCTTCTCCAAGATGGCGTTTATTTGACGGTTTGAGACCTCTACTTGCCCACTAGTTTGAGGGTGGTAGGCAAGAGCGGTCTTATGAGTGACACCATGGGAAGAAAGTAAGAACTTGAAAGTGCTCTTCCTAAAGTGCGAACCCCCGTCGCTAATCACCACCCTTGGGGTCCCAAATCTCGGAAAGATAGTGTTTGTGAAGAGCTTGATAACAACCTTAGCATCATTTGTTGGGGTGGCAACGACTTCAATCCACTTGGACACATAGTCCACCGCTACCAAAATGTACTCATTCCCACAAGAGTTGGGAAATGGTCCCATGAAATCAACTCCCCAACAATCAAAAAGCTCAATCTCAAGAATGTTTTGAAGGGGCATCTCATTTCTTTGACTTATATTCCCCGTTCTTTGGCATCGATCACAAGATTTGACAAAGTAGTGGATATCCTTGAACATAGATGGCCAAAAGAAACCACCTTGTAACACCTTTGCAATGGTGCGAGATGTACCAAGGTGGACCCCATAGGCCGAGTTGTGAATTCTATCGACTATCTCCATGCCTTCTTCTCTAGGAACACATCTTCGAAACATGCCATCACCACACTTGCGAAAAAGATGTGGGTCATTCCAAAAATAGCGTTTTGAGTCATGCTTCAACTTCCTCCTAGCTCTAGCATCCAACTCTTCCGGAATAAACCCGCTCACAATCAAATTTGCCAAGTCCGCCAACCATGGTGATTTACCACCTATCATCATCAAACTATCTTCTCTCAACCACTCATTGATCGGGCCACTCTCATCCTTCAACCCATGATCTTCGGTAGTCAATCTAGATAGGTGGTCGGCAACAACATTCTCCGACCCCGCCTTGTCTTTAATTTCCAAGTCAAACTCTTGAAGTAAGAGAACCCACCTCAAGAGCCTTGGTTTTGCATCCTTTTTCACTAACAATTGGCTCAAAGCGGAGTGATCCGAGTATACCACAACCTTAGCACCAACAAAGTATTGCCGGAACTTTTCCACGGCATGAACAATAGCTAGCATCTCCTTTTCCGTCGTAGAGTAGTTGACTTGGGCTTGATCAAGAGTCTTGCTTGTGTAGTAGATTACATGATGCTTCTTGTCCACAACTTGGCCAAGCACCGCCCCGACCGCATAGTCGGAGGCGTCGCACATAACTTCGAAGGGAAGGCTCCAATCCGGTGATCGGATTATGGGAGCCGTCACAAGAGCTTCCTTCAACCTACAAAAAGCACTCAAGCAAAATTCATCAAATACAAAAGGTGTGTCTTTGAGAAGAAGAGAAGTTAAAGGCTTGGCTATTTTAGAAAAGTCTTTGATGAAACGGCGGTAAAAGCCCGCATGGCCTAGAAAGCTTCTCACTCCCTTCACATTTGTAGGGGGTGACAAGTTTTCTATTACCGAAACCTTAGCCATATCAACTTCTATGCCTCTCTTAGACACGATGTGACCAAGCACAACCCCCTCCTCCACCATAAAGTGGCACTTCTCCCAATTGAGGACGAGGTGGTGCTCCTCACATCTTTGCAAAACATGAGACAAATTCAATAGCCCAAGATCAAATGAGTCTCCATGGACACTAAAGTCGTCCATGAAGCCCTCCATACTCTTCTCAAGAAAATCGGCAAAAATTGCCGTCATACATCTTTGGAAAGTCCCCGGAGCATTACAAAGCCCAAAGGGCATCCTCCTATAAGCATAAACTCCTATGGGACACGTGAATGTGGTTTTCTCTTGGTCTTCCGGGTGTATGGGGATTTGGAAAAACCCGGAATAACCATCTAGAAATGAATAGTAAGAATGCCCCGCCAACCTTTCAAGCATTTGGTCAATAAAGGGGATGGGGTAGTGGTCTTTGAGGGTGGCGGCATTTAATTTGCGTTAGTCAATGCACATCCGCCACCCGGTCACGGGTCTAGAAGCTAAGAGAGTCCCATCCTCTTGTTCCACCATAGTCACCCCTCCTTTCTTGGGCA